>JAVIAB010000046.1:41151390-41173890 GCA_032433765.1 Megaustenia siamemsis
GCAGGAATCGGCTCCCTCAATGAGATAGAACTGCTTGCACAGAACAGAGACAGATGGCGAGATTTGATAAAATATCTTTAAAAGAAAACTGCTAGAACAAAAATTCATATAGGAGAAGGTGTATCTTGGTCTACGCCCTATGGGCCGGTTACGGCTCGAAAGGTCAAAGGTTCCCTAAGTAGCATTGGGTACTAGTACAAAGTCTGATATAACACACACAGTTCCCTAAGTAGCATTGGGTACTAGTACAAAGTCTGATATAACACACACAGTTCCCTAAGTAGCATTGGGTACTAGTACAAAGTCTGATATAACACACACAGTTCCCTAAGTAGCATTGGGTGCTAGTACAAAGTCTGATATAACACACACAGTTCCCTAAGTAGCATTGGGTACTAGTACAAAGTCTGATATAACACACACAGTTCCCTAAGTAGCATTGGGTACTAGTACAAAGTCTGATATAACACACACAGTTCCCTAAGTAGCATTGGGTACTAGTACAAAGTCTGATATAACACACACAGTTCCCTAAGTAGTATTGGGTGCTAGTACAAAGTCTGATATAACACACACAGTTCCCTAAGTAGCATTGGGTACTAGTACAAAGTCTGATATAACACACACAGTTCCCTAAGTAGCATTGGGTACTAGTACAAAGTCTGATATAACACACACAGTTCCCTAAGTAGCATTGGGTGCTAGTACAAAGTCTGATATAACACACACAGTTCCCTAAGTAGCATTGGGTGTTAGTACAAAGTCTGATATAACACACACACAGTTCCCTAAGTAGCATTGGGTGTTAGTACAAAGTCTGATATAACACACACAGTTCCCTAAGTAGCATTGGGTACTAGTACAAAGTCTGATATAACACACACAGTTCCCTAAGTAGCATTGGGTGTTAGTACAAAGTCTGATATAACACACACAGTTCCCTAAGTAGCATCGGGTGCTAGTACAAAGTCTGATATAACACACACAGTTCCCTAAGTAGCATTGGGTGCTAGTACAAAGTCTGATATAACACACACAGTTCCCTAAGTAGCATTGGGTGCTAGTACAAAGTCTGATATAACACACACAGTTCCCTAAGTAGCATCGGGTGTTAGTACAAAGTCTGATATAACACACACAGTTCCCTAAGTAGCATTGGGTACTAGTACAAAGTCTGATATAACACACACACAGTTCCCTAAGTAGCATTGGGTGTTAGTACAAAGTCTGATATAACACACACAGTTCCCTAAGTAGCATCGGGTGCTAGTACAAAGTCTGATATAACACACACAGTTCCCTAAGTAGCATTGGGTGCTAGTACAAAGTCTGATATAACACACACAGTTCCCTAAGTAGCATTGGGTACTAGTACAAAGTCTGATATAACACACACAGTTCCCTAAGTAGCATTGGGTACTAGTACAAAGTCTGATATAACACACACAGTTCCCTAAGTAGCATTGGGTGCTAGTACAAAGTCTGATATAACACACACAGTTCCCTAAGTAGCATTGGGTGCTAGTACAAAGTCTGATATAACACACACAGTTCCCGTACTAGCATTGGGTGCTAGTACAAAGTCTGATATAACACACACAGTTCCCTAAGTAGCATTGGGTGCTAGTACAAAGTCTGATATAACACACACACAGTTCCCTAAGTAGCATTGGGTGTTAGTACAAAGTCTGATATAACACACACAGTTCCCTAAGTAGCATTGGGTGTTAGTACAAAGTCTGATATAACACACACAGTTCCCTAAGTAGCATCGGGTGCTAGTACAAAGTCTGATATAACACACACAGTTCACTAAGTAGCATTGGGTGCTAGTACAAAGTCTGATATAACACACACAGTTCCCTAAGTAGCATTGGGTACTAGTACAAAGTCTGATATAACACACACAGTTCCCTAAGTAGCATTGGGTACTAGTACAAAGTCTGATATAACACACACAGTTCCCTAAGTAGCATTGGGTGTTAGTACAAAGTCTGATATAACACACACAGTTCCCTAAGTAGCATCGGGTGCTAGTACAAAGTCTGATATAACACACACAGTTCCCTAAGTAGCATTGGGTGTTAGTACAAAGTCTGATATAACACACACAGTTCCCTAAGTAGCATCGGGTGCTAGTACCACGTCTGATATAACACACACAGTTCCCTAAGTAGCATTGGGTGTTAGTACAAAGTCTGATATAGAAGCTTCTTGTGTCCAAGACAATTAGACTCCAAGGTTTTATTCACCTTTGATTTTGTCTTCAGCTCTTGTAAACATTTTATTTCACATGCAGCTATTTTACGCTTGTTTCTTACATGAACTGCTCATGTCTGTCACAGATAGCACAATGTGGGCACACACAATATGTATATTATGTTTATTTGCACAGTCCTACACTCAAAATCTTAGAATTGCTTCATCATTAATGCAAGTTATGATGTTATAAATATAACGATTAGTGTGTATGTTTCAGATAAGTGGTGTTACTACATTTGGAGTTCTATACGCTACCATTATTTCCAACAATCTGCCTTTTTTAATGTAATGTTAATTATTTAGGAAAACAGTGGCACGAAAGAAGTCATACTTTGCATGAGGACATTAATCGAAAAGTACACAGAAGCAAACAGACCAATATATGCTTACTTCATTGACTACACCAAAGCTTGTGAAAAAATACACAGTAAACATCTTATAAGTAAAGAAAAGAACTCCCGTCACGCCAAGTGGTGTTTAGGGAATATGGTGTTAGTGACCATAAATTTTACAGACCTTCAGTACATGATTTGTGGGGTAATGGGGTTGGTATTACGCCCGTGACGCTTTACTTTCCCAGAAAAAAATCAGGTACCCATTAAAGGCTGGGTGAACCCGGAAGTCGTCGGTTGGGATCGAACCCTACCTCTTGTCCTTTGTAGTCCAGTTCACTAACCACTGAGCTATCGCGGCTCCATAATAGACTGCCTAAATGATATACATATTGATGACATAGACATACGACTAATAATTTATATATTAACAAACAGCAATAATAAAATAAAACAAGAACTCTACACCCATTGATATAAAAAGAGGAGTAAGACAGGAACGCATCCTATCACCAAGCTTGTTCAATCTATACACTGAGTATCTCTTTAAAAACATCACAGAGATGCCAGGCCTAAACATTAATGGAAAGATAATCAATAACCAAAGATATGCTGATGATACTGTACTACTAGCAGATAATCATGAAGATGTACAACAATTACTTAATGAAAAAAACACGACAAGTAAAAAATATGAATATAAAAAAGACTAAAACTATGATTATAAACAAAGATAATACTCAAAACCTACAAGTGGATAATAAAATTGAAGGAATAGACTTGGAATAGACCTACAACTACCTTGGACATACTATAACCAATGATAGAAAATGTAAAACATAAATACACAAAAGAATAGGAATGGCGAAAAGTAATTTTACTGTCACTAAAAATATACTAATATCAAGACAAATAACACCGGGGCCAAAACTAAGAATAGCAAAATGTTATATCTTCTCAACATTCCTGTATGGTGCAAAAACATGGACATTAGACTAGAAAACAGAACAGAGAATTGAAGCCTTTGAAATGTGGATATATAGAAGAATAGGTAGAATTGGATGGAAGGAAAAGAAAACAATAGATGAAGTCTTAAAACAACTAAAAATGAAAAGAGAACTACTAAACACAATTCAAACAAGACAAGTGATATTGTTGGGGCATGTTAAAAGACAGCCTTCTAAAAGTCATCTTGGGAGGGAAAATACAAGGTAAAAGAGGCAGGGGCAGACCAAGACTAACATGGACGAGCAACATCAAAAGATAGACACGTCAGCCTATGACAATCTGAACCATTAAAGAAAGAGACAGAGCGGAATAGCGCTCCATGGTATCCAACTTTCGATGTGGAGACAACACTCAATAATGATGATTGGTAAAAGACTTCTCAAACTACAAAATAAAGACACATTTACTTCCCCTGTTCCCAAAGGTGTGCAATTACGCTTCTGATGGAGATGTTGTTTCATTTATTAATTGACTTTCAAAGTCGAAGTCGCTGTGTTTTGCTCTTTCCATAGCCTGTAGTGTTCTCAAATTTTCGAGTATTTACAGTACCATTTATTTTTAGAACGCCCTCTGTTGTTTTTGTATCGTTTCTGGATAGCTTTGTAGATAGGGTTTAGTCGTGAACGAGTATTTACTTTCTCAATCTATTTAAATCCATGTTTTTAATATTGTACTGAGAGGGTCGGATTTAGACTTGGTGAGGTCCTAAGCTTGGCTAAGCTTTAAGGTCCCCTGTTGAAACATGAGCACCAGGAGGTCTATATCATAGATTACAATATAAACATCAGAAGGTCTCTATCATAGATTACAATATAAACACCAGGAGGTCTATATCATAGATTACAATATAAACACCAGAAGGTCTCTATCATAGATTACAATATAAACATCAGAAGGTCTATATCATAGATTACAATATAAACACCAGAAGGTCTCTATCATAGATTACAATATAAACACCAGAAGGTCTCTATCATAGATTACAATATAAACACCAGAAGGTCTCTATCATAGATTACAATATAAACACCAGAAGGTCTCTATCATAGATTATAATATAAACACCAGAAGGTCTCTATCATAGATTACAATATAAACACCAGAAGGTCTCTATCATAGATTACAATATAAACACCAGAAGGTCTCTATCATAGATTACAATATAAACACCAGAAGGTCTCTATCATAGATTACAATATAAACACCAGAAGGTCTCTATCATAGATTACAATATAAACATCAGAAGGTTTCTATCATAGCATCATCATCAAGTACCGGGCCTGCTGGCGTAGGTGATCATGTCTCTCCACAACTTTCGATCTCGATAGTTACTTATCATTTCTGTTGTTGACCTTCTGCCAAGCCATTCTCTTAAGTTGTCTGGTATTTTTTCTCTTTGCTTCCCTCTATCTCTTCGTCCCTCAATTTTCCCAGTTGTTACAATATATTCTAGTTGTTCTCTTCTCAATGATAAGCATAAGATAATGATAAGCAATAGATTTAGAAACAGTCTGGTGTGTGTGAAAACTAGACCAGGGGCAGATATCCACAATTGTATTGTAAAATATAAATTAACGTCAAAAATTCACAATAGCTTTGTAAAATATGCTAGGAATAGCCCCTGCCATAGAATATATAAAGAAACAACAGATACAATGGTTTGGCCACGTAACAAGGCAGGAAGATCAAAACACAGCAGAACGAGCCTTCAATAAACATTGTGGGAATACCAGACCCAAGAGTCGACCACGAATAAGATGGATCGATGGAATATTAGAAGCACTAGGAAACATAACAGCAGCAGAGACGAACAGAAGAGCAAGAGACCGCAAATTGTATCTCCCCTCGATACTGAAAGGCAAATGAGGAAGGAAAGAAGAAGATTGTAAAATATAAATTAACGTAAAAAATCCACAATAAGAACGAATGATTTGTAAAATGAACGTCGAATAAAAATATTAATGAGAATCACCAAAACATAAATCAGATTTAATTTTAAATTCAGTTACTCACGGGCTGCCCCAGAATTGTCCACATTATCTTTTCTCTGCATTTCTTCAACGTTGAACATGATTATTCCATTTCTCGAAGCTCCCTTCTGCCAAGAATGAAAGTTCTGCCTAAACTTTGGAAAATACTGGCTCGCCGTGAATAAGATTGCACACAAGGAAATAAATGCTAAAGCTGGCAAGGACCATTTCGTTGGTGAGACATTACTAAGGAATCCACTTAAGCTCATCGTTTATGCTGAGCTGAATGAGAAGAGAAAATTTATCTTAATAAAAAAAACATTTTTAAGAAAAAAACACTGGGTATAAAAGTGACATTAGCAACAACAAAATCTTGCCAAGAGAAAACTCTTAGTGTTTGTTTATCCAGTAGAATTTACTCAGCCACACTTGCAATGCTCTTCCTCTACTTTCCTTCCTTTCTCATTTCCATTTCAGCAAGAGGGGAAATATAATTTGTGGTCTTTTACACTACTATTGACCTCTGCTACAGTTATGTTTTCTATTGTTTCAAATGTTCCTTCAATCCATCTTTTTCGTGGTTGACGCTTGAATCTTGTGTTCTTGTAAGGTTTATTAAAAGATCGGTGTGCTGTGTTTTAGTCTGTCTTATCACGTGGCTAAGCCATTTGAACAGTAGTTTCTGTCTGTATTCAATGGCGGGATTTATTCCTAGCTTCTTTCTCTGTTAGGGAGCCCCGATAGCTCAGTGGTTAGTCAACTGAACTACAAAGGATAAGAGGTCGGGTTCGATCCTGATCTACCGCTTCCGGGTTCACTCAGCCTTAAAAATGGGTACCGGGTTCTTATGAGAAAGTAAAGGGGCACGAGCGTAATACCGACCACATTACCCCAAAAATCATGTGCCCAAGGTCTACAAGAATTAAGGACACTAACACCATATTTTCTATACGCCACTTGGCTTGACGGGGCTCTTTACATTTTTTTTTTACTTCCTTTCTCGGTTCTTCCTTTCTTATCTGATCTCTCAGACTGTTTCCTTTCATTCGTCTAACACATTTAACAACAGTAATTGGTTTATTTTATTATTGTTCTTGAGTCTAGAGTCCGGGGTCTCATATTGGTAGCACAACGTTGGAATGAAGACTGTGCTGTTGCGAGTGCATTTTATCTCGATTGTTATTTCCTCTTTGAACATTCTCTTCAATAATGTAGGAAAATATTGGCAAATAAGATTCTCGTGAAGTCTCATGATTGTTTGAAAATAAAACTGTAAAATCAATAGGAACAAATAAATTAAGGGTACAGCCGTCACCAGGAGATAGGGAAAAGCTAATGAAATTCACCGATAACTTGAGAATATACAATGGTGAGATAGCAATGGTACAAGCACATTGATGAAAGGGTAGATTTTGAGAAGTTAAAGGTACATGGGAGACGGGACAAATTAGAGAAGGGACAATTAGAGAAGGGACACTTTAGAGAAGGGACACATTAGAGAAAGGACACATTAGAGAAAGGACACATTAGATAAAGAACACGTCAGAGAGCGGGCACACTAGAGAAGGAACACCTTACAGAAACGACATATTAGATCATCATTGAGTGCCGTCTCCGCATCGAAGGTTGACTACCATGGAGCGCCATTCCACTCTGTCTCTTGCTTTGATGGTGCAGATTGCCATAGGCTGACTTGTCCATCTTTTGATGTTACTCGTCCATGTTAGTCTTGGTCTGCCTCTGCCTCTTTTACCTTGTATTTTCCCTTCTAATATTACTTTTATTAGACTGTTGTGTCTTTTAACATGAAAAAAACAATTTCATTTGTCTTGCAAATATATTAGACATATTAGAGCAGGGACAAATTAGAGAAGGAACAAATAGGAGAAGGTACAAATTATAGAAGGGACACATTGGAGAAGGGACTATTTAGAGAAGGAACACATGAAAGAAGGTACAAATTAGAGACAAGGCGCATGAGAGAAGATGCACATTAGAGAATGGATACTTTAGAAAAAGGACATACTAGAGCAGGGACACATTAGAGAAGGGACAAATTAGAGAAGGGACAGATACGAGTAGGCACAAATTATAGAAGGGACACATTGGTGAAGGGACACATGAGAGAAGGAACACTTTAGGGAAGGGCATATTAGAGAAGGGTACCTATGAGAAGGAACACATTAGAGAAGGGACAGATGAGAGAAGGGGCACATTAGAGGAGTGACAGACTATAATGGTCACATTAAAAAATGGAACAAATTAGAGAAGGGACACATCAGAAAAGGAACACATTAGGGAAGGGACAAATTAAAGAACGGATGAAATAGAGAATGGACACATTGAAAATGGACATATTAGAGAAGGGACACTTAAAACAATCGTCCACAATGCAGTACGGAAAATAAAATAAGGTCCCAGCATATAGGGAATAGGGTGAAAGTGTCCATATATATATATATTTTAGACATGTCGCCCATGATTATTATTATTTTTTTCGGAATAGGAATGGGAGGGGGGTGGTTGGTGTGTTATGTGGTCAGTACTACGCCCGTGCCGCTTTTCTTCCCCAGAAAAAAATCTGGTACTCATGTAATGTCAGAGGATCCTTGAAGCCATCTATCAGAATCTAACCATGAATCTTGTCCTTAGCAGTCCAGTTGGCTAACCACTGAAATATCACGGCTATATGTGTTTCATATGTTCGGATTTGGAGTCAGAAATGATGTCCTAACATCATCAAGCGCTGTACATTAAAAAAAATATATGGCGATCATCATTTTCAGGAGGACGTGAACTTCCGGTCAATATGGTGGATAGGCAGCAGGAACTATTAAAGGCTATGTCTGAAAAGTGTTCCTTGTTGCAGTTTCCTTATATTCCAAGTCCGACTTGTTGCAGGAGCTACTGAGTTAGGTGCTCTGTGAACACCGTGAGCTGTGTGTTTCATCTGCTTTAATCATGTCTCGAAATTCCGATTGTTCACGATGAATGATGACACCTTATGATGGAGAAAATATGGGTGTGTTCACTTTCTGTGCGGTTTCGCCTTATGACTTTTGACGTGTGCTGAGACTGATATGATGGGGCCTGCAGCTACCTTTCTTTGTTTGGGAGATGCGATAGTAATTCGGACGATTCCACTGGCATGGGCGGTTGAGCAATTTTGGATTTTAATTGGCTTGCAGTGATACCGTGGTCTTCCATAACCATAAACATATCACGGCTCTCACCCTCGATTCCGTGCTCATTTATACAAACGTTAGTACAATAGTGATAGATGAGAGAACACAAGGATTCATGATATCACCAGTGTGATAGATGAGAGAACACAAGGATTCATGATATCACCAGTGTGATAGATGAGAGAACACAAGGATTCATGATATCACCAGTGTGATAGATGAGAGAACACAAGGATTCATGATATCACCAGTGTGATAGATGAGAGAACACATGGATTCATGATATCACCAGTGTGATAGATGAGAGAACACAAGGATTCATGATATCACCAGTGTGATAGATGAGAGAACACAAGGATTCATGATATCACCAGTGTGATAGATGAGAGAACACAAGGATTCATGATATCACCAGTGTGATAGATGAGAGAACACAAGGATTCATGATATCACCAGTGTGATAGATGAGAGAACACAAGGATTCATGATATCACCAGTGTGATAGATGAGAGAACACAAGGATTCATGATATCACCAGTGTGATAGATGAGAGAACACAAGGATTCATGATATCACCAGTGATGTATTACATAGTCTTCTTCTGCTTGCCTTCCTCATTTGCATCGCATTTACGAGGTGAGATATATATTTTATTTTGCTCTGCTGTTCGCCTCTGCTGCTGTTGTTTCCTATTGCTTCAAACATTCCATCGATCCATCTTTTTTTCGTGGTCGTCCCTTGGGCTTGGCTGGTATTCTCGCAACGTTTATTGGGGGCTCGTTGTGTTGCATGTTTTGATCTTTCTGCCTTGTCACGTGGCCAAACCATTTTATCTATTGCTCCTTTATATATTATATGGCGAAGATTATTCCTAGCTTTTTTCCTCAGTTCTTCATTCCTGATCTTGTCTCTCAAACTGTTTCATATATTTCGTCAAACACACTTCATCAAAGTACAGGTTATTTGTTCTTCTTGTTCTTGCATCTAGGGTCCAGGACTGACATTGGTAGCACAATTATTTCAAAATATTAGACAGTGATTTATTGAAATGTGGCCAGTTCAAAGTTCGCTTTTATTGCAGAGAGAGTGTTTGGTACGAGATCCCGCAGGCTGGCTAGACTAGTATGTACTGGTATCTTCTATAATGGAATAATGATACACTAAACCAGTGATTCCCAAAGTGTGTTCCGCAGATCCCAGAAGTGTCATGCCAAGATCTGCGCACGAAGCGAAGCGCCGAGAATAATGCTGTAAGTCTACTCAGTGATTGTAAATAACAAAATGACACCATTCACACAGATTTTATGTTTAGTACATAACCAGCTTCTGCATGATAGTGTCGTGTATCATGTTATATTTCATATCAGTAAATAAATGTAAAGTCACGCCAAGTGACGTGTAGGGCGTATGGTGTTAGAGAACATAATTTTTACAGACCTTCAACACATGATTTTTGGGGTAATGTGGTCAGTATTACTCCCGTGCTGCGTTACTTTCTCAGAAAAAAATCAGGTACCCATTTAAGGCTGGGTGAACCTGGAAGCCGTTGATCAGTATCGAACCTGACCTCTTGTCCTTACTAGTCCAGTTCACTAACCACTGAGCTATTACTGCTCCCCTTTTTTATCAGGGAACACTGTAGATTTATATTCATGGATTTTGCTACATTAAATCTATTGAATGTCCTTTTGTTACTAAACTTCATCTCTATACCTAAACTAGTGACCAACCCTAAAATAAATTTTAAAAATCAGAGATTACACCAGACTTACGATCGTAACTGACATAAAGGCGCAGCCGGGACAGGGTCAGCAAGCAAAGTGAGCCCAGTGTTTCAACTGGTTGGGAACCACTGCACTCAACGATTCATCATTTTACTAGAATTATCTAAATAATCCATAAACAACCCCTATTATCCTTTGTGTAAGTAAGCCCAGGTGTCAACTGTTTGGGAAACGTTGCACTCAACTATTCATCATTTTACTATAATTATCGAAATAACCCCTCTAAGGACAACCACTATAATTCTTTGTGTAGATGAGCCCCATGTGTCAACTATTTGGGAACCGCTGCACTCAACGATTCATCATTTTACTATGATTATCTAAATAATCACTCTAAGGACAACCCCTATTATCCTTTGTGTAGATGAGCACCAGGTGTCAACCGTTTGGGAACTGCTGCATTTAACGATTCATCATTTTACTATAATTATCTAAATAATCATTCTAAGGACACCTATTATCCTTTGAGTACTATAATTATAAGGTTAGCGGGGTAGGGTTCTGCCCTACCAAAGGAGGAGTAAGACGTCTTCTTTCCTCCGCTAGTCTTCGCGACACCCCTGGGCAAGGTGGAGCTCCCCGTTTAGCCCCCCTATCAGGGTTATGTGAAGCCATTGGAGCAGGTGGTGGATGGTGTTGTGGGAGCAGCCGACAAGTAGTGCCGGTTATGGTCCCCACACCGCGATGGCAGGCAGAGGATCTCATGTGTAGAGACAATGGCTGCGATCACCGACTAGTACAGTCACTGCCAAGAAGGAAAGGAATGGCAAACTACCTTCTTAAATTGCCTGGAATAATCATGGCACATCACAACCTTCTATTTACAGCTAACGACGTTAATGGGGGCTTCATAGCCACCTCGTACGGTAGGGAGCGTCATGTGCTACAGGTGACACCCGATTGTCATCAAGCAACTGTATGCAAGATCAAAAATAAAGAGACACTAGCAATAGGAACCTGGAACATTAGATCAGCATTCCAGGTTGGAAAACTAGAAAACATCAGTCAAGAAATGAAGAGAATGAAATTGAACATCTTGGGACTATGTGAAATGAGATGGACAGGGGCAGGATTACTACAATGCGACAGTGGAAAGGTAATTTACTCTGGGGGAACCACACACGAAAGAGGAGTAGGCATCATGTTAGATAGAGAAAGAAGCAAAACAGTGAAAGGATTTTGGCCAGTATCAGACAGAATTCTGCTAGTAAAATTGAGTGGCAGACCAATGGATATCAACATAATTCAAGTTTATGCACCAACAAGTAATAGCGAGGAAGAAGACATTGACACTTTTTACGAGGAGCTAGAGGCGACCATGGAACAGTGTAAATCCCATGAAATAACTGTTGTATTAGGGGATTTCGACGCAAAGGTAGAACAGCTAAAGTGCAAATGTGACTGGGGGCATGGCCTTGGCGGGACGAATGACAGAGGGGATAGATTGATAGATTGGGCAAAGACACATGAAATGATTATAGGTAACAACTGGTTCAAACAACACCCTAGGCGACTATGGACATGGCAAAGCCAAGGCAAAAAAGTACACAATCAAATTGATTTTATACTGGTGCAGAGAAGATACAGGAATGGGCTAACGTCTGTTAAAACAAGGCCAGGAGCAGATTGTAATAGTGACCATGTACCAGTAGTTGGAAAGATGAGAATAAAACTGCGGAAGGCACAGAAATCACCAAGAAATATAAAATTAGAACTAGATATGCTAAGAGTAGATAAACAGATGAGTGATAGGTACAGCATGATAGTACAAAATAGATATAATGCTATTGAGAAAATACAGGACATCCAGGAGCAGTGGGAAATGCTCAAACAATCGATTCAGCAAACATCAAAAGAAGTAATACCAGTGACTAAAAGAATCAACAAAAAGAAATGGATGACAGAAGAAATATTACAACTAATGGACAAAAGAAGAAAACATAAGAAAGAAGAACGAGCATACAAAATATTGCACAAAGAGATCCAAAACAAGTGCAGAGAAGCAAAGGAAGGATGGTTAAAACAGAAATGTGAATTAATGGAAAAACAACAAAAGAAAGACCCAAAATTTATGCACAATCAGTTAAATGAATTAACAGGAAGAAAAGAAGTAAAAGTTTCAGGATGTGTGAAATCAAAGGAAGGAAATATAATAATGGGACTGGAGAAGACAATGGAAAGATGGACATAATATATCAGTCAACTCTATGATGACGAAAGACCAGAATTAAACAATTCAAATGAAGACACAGGACCACCAATAATGCAGAGTGAAGTGGAGGACGCAATTCAACATATGAAAAGAGGCAAAGCTCCAGGTCCTGACAATATAACAATCGAAGGGATGAATGCATTAGGAGAGTTGGGAGTACAAGTCATAACAAAATTACTCAATGACATATATAACACAGGACACATACCCGAGGATCTACTAAAATCTATCTTTGTAGCCATACCGAAGAAGTCAGGCGCCACTGATTGTGAAGACCATCGCACTATTAGTCTCATGAGCCATATGACTAAAATATTACTAAGAATAATCATGAGACGTGTAAGGAACAAAATAAAACCAGAAATAAGTGAGGAACAATGTGGATTTGTGGAAGGAAAAGGCACCAATAACGCAATATACATCTTAAGGACATTGATAGAAAGATCTATAGAGGTAAAGAAAGATCTATATATGTGCTTTATAGACTACACGAAAGCATTTGACAAAGTAAAGCATGAGGAAATAATCAATATGCTGGAGAAATTAAACATTGATGGCAAGGATCTGCGAATCATAAAAAATATGTACTGGAAACAAACAGCAGCTATACGAATTAACAACCAAACAGGACAATTCCAATATATAAAACAAGGAGTCAGACAAGGCTGTGTTCTGTCACCGGACTTGTTTTCACTTTACAGCGAATATATTATGAGATCAATAGTAGACAAAAAAGGAATTGAAGTCAACGGTCACAACATAAATAATTTGCGATATGCGGATGACACAGTCTTAATAGCAGAGACAGAGAACGAACTACAAAAAATGATAGACATAATAGTAGAAGAAAGCAACAAGAAAGGTCTCAGTCTGAATAGTAAGAAAACAGAAGTAATGGTTATATCGAAGAAACAATCATCACCATCATGCAACATAAAAATAAACGAGACAAATCTAAAACAAGTGCAACGTTTCAAATACTTGAGCACAATAATTACATCAGATGGGAGATGCACCACAGAAATAAAAACCAGAATAGCTCAGGCCAAAATAGCATTTAAGAAAATGAAAAATATCTTATGCAACAAATCTATGTCAATAAAAATGAGAAAGAGAGTTCATCAGTGCTATATAGAACCAATTCTGACCTATGGAAGCGAATCATGGACAGTAGACAAACAAATGAAAAGACGGTTAGAGGCCACAGAGATGGGATTTCTCAGAAGAATGTTGAAAGTTCCCTGGACAGATAAAAAGACCAATGAGGAAGTTCTCAAAGAGGCCAACACAAAAAGGGAGCTCTTAAAAAACATCAGAAAGAAGCAATCAACATTTATTGGGCACATCATGAGAAGAGGAAAGTTGGAATACTTGGTTACAACTGGCAAAATAAAAGGAAAGAAAGATCGCGGACGACAAAGAGAGAAAATACTGGATAGCTTGGTGTCATGGCATGGAAAACAGTCAACAACAGAACTGATACGATGCACTGTAGATAGAAGATTGTGGAGGGACATGATCGCCTACGCCAACCGGCAGGGCACATGACGATGACTATAATTATCTAAATACTCCCTCTAAGGGCAACCCCTATTATCCTTTGTGTACTATAATTATCTAAATAATCCCTCTAAGGATAACCACTAATATCCTTTGTGTACTAAAATTATCTAAATAATCCCTCTAAGGACAACCACTATTATATTATGTTACTATACTTATCTAACTAATTCATCAAAGGACAACCCCTATTATCCTTTGTGTACTATATTTATCTAAATAATCCCTCCAAGGACAACCCCTATTATCCTTTGTGTACTATATTTATCTAAATAATCCCTCCAAGGACAACCCCTATTATCATTTGTGTACTATAATTATCGAAATAATCCCTCTAAGGACAACCCCTATTATCCTTTGTGTAGATGAGCCCCAAGTAACAACCGTTTGGGAACCGCTGTACTCAACGATTCATCATTTTACTATAATTATCTAAATAATCCCCCTAAGGACAACCCCTAATATCCTTTGTGTACTATAATTATCTAAATAATCCCTCTAATGACAACTCCTAATATCCTTTGTGTACGTTCCTCGCAGCGGTTTGTTTTTATCTAAATTTTTGTTCAAATCGTTGAAATGTTGCAGCACTTATGTTAATGTTCTGAGCTTAGTACATTCCATTTATTTTAAAACTGATATTCTAAGGGAGGTGGTTTCAAGGAGTGGCAGCGCACACAAAATACATTTTTTTAGAAATAAAATAAATATCTATGTGTGAGTCATATTTTAGTCATTATCAAGTGCCATACCGGTTGACGTAGTCGATCATGTCCTTCCACAATCTTCTATCTACAGTGCATCGTATCAGATCTGTTGTTGACTGTTTTCCATGCCATGACTCCAAGCTATCCAGTGTTTTCTCTCTTTGTCGTCCGCGATCTCTCTTTCCTTTTATTTTGTCAGTTGTAACCAAGTAATCCAACTTTCCTCTTCTCATAATGTGCTCATAATTTTGTAGTTAATCTAAAACAAGTAAGATCACAGATTTAACAAATATGAGAGTTTCGGGGAATGCAATATTCAATTTTTAACCACAAAATCTTACACATTTTAATATACAGCTTCTTATAAACACCTTGAGGGAATACCGGTCAATATGACGGTTAGGCGGCAGGAACTTTTAATTGCTGTGCCTGAAAAGTGTTCCTTATTGCAGTTTCCTCATATTCCAAGTCCGGCTTGTTGCAGGAACTACTGAGTTAAGTGCTTTGTGCACACCGTGAGCTGTGTGTCTCATCCGTTGTGATCATGTTTCGATATTCCAATGGTTTACGATCAATGATGATATCGTATGACAGGGAATAGTTGGCTGTGTTCACTTTCTGGGCGGTCTTGCCTTATGTCTTTTGGCGTGTGCTGAGACTGCTATGATGAGGACTAAAGCTACCTTTCTTTGTTTTGGAGATGAGTTAGTAATTCGGATGATTCTACTGGCACGGACGGTTGAGCAATTATGGATTTTAATTCGTTTGCAGTGATACCGGGGCCTTCCATAACCATAACCATAACCATAATCATCTTGAATCTATAATTTAAAAAATTATATGTATTTTATCTTTCTGGAAAGGCATAAATGTGCAAATCACTTAACTGTCAGTCGTGTCAGTTGTGTCCTTACTATAAAACTGGGAGCCGCGATAGCTCAGTGGTTAGTGAACAGGGCTACAAAGGACAAGAAACGGGGTTTGATATTGATCGACGACTTCCGGGTTCACCCAGCCTTAAATTGGTTCCGAATTTTTCCTGCAAAAGTAAGGACCATATTACCCCGAAAATCATGTTCCAAAGTTCTTTACAAATTATGTTCACTAACACCATATTCAATTGACATGAGAATACAAAAAGCAAATGCAGTCACATACTAGCTTTCACCATTGTTAAAAGATCCAAACATTTCTATGGCAGCTAAACAACAAATGATAAATAGCATTTTCATACCAACTTTGTGCTATGAAAGTCAAACATGGATCCTTTCTATATCACAATTAAGAAAGATCAATACATGTGAGATGCGATGCTTGAGAAAAGTAACAAACAACACAAGAAGAGATAGAATACCAAATGAAACCATAAGAAAAATGGTAGGAACAAAACCCTGCCAAGAATATATAGAACAACAACAACTTAAATGGTTTGGCCACCTGGTCAGAATGAATCCTCACCAATCACCATCAACGGCGTTCTTCTCGAGAATGCATGGAAAAAGACCAAGAGGAAGACCTAGAAGATGGATAGATGCAGTGACAGAGACGTGTAACAACAAAGGAAAATCACTAATTCAGACAGTTCGAGCAGCTCAAGAACGACAAAAGATATAAACCACGACACCTTTTAGGTATCAGTGAGAAAGAGAAAAGAAGAAAATGAAAACCATATTCCCTATACGCTACTTGGCGTGACGGGGCACTTTACCTTTTACTTTACTGTTATATTCCATTTTGATCTACGCCCTATGGGCCGGCTACGGCTCGAAAGGTCAATAGTTAGATAGATAACATTGAACAATAATGCACAGTTTTGTGAAATATACGTTCAGGTATTTCATGAATGTAATTATTTCTGGCCATATTCTCATTCTACTTCCTATTTTAGCATCATCATCCTCAAGTAGCAAGCCTGCTGGCGTAGTTGATAATGTCTATCCGCGACTTTCGATCACCACAGTTATTTATCATTTCTGTTGTTGACCTTCAGCAAAGCCATTCTCTTAAGCTGTCTGGTATCTTTTCTCTTTGCTTCCATCTATCTCTTACTCTCACAATTTTTCAAGTTGTCACAATATATTCCAGTTGTTCTCTTCTCATTACATGGCCAAAAAATGATGATTGTGTCTTCCTAATATTGGAAATTAGCTCTCTTTTTGCTTTGGCCTCTTTCAGAACGTTTTCATTACTCTTCTTAGCTGTCCATGGTATTCTCAATATTCTTCTGTAAAACCACAATTCTACAGCCTCCAGTGATTTTGTTTTATTTTAATTTATCCCTAACTGACTTGCATTTCTCCAGCTATCTTGCCGTCCTGAGTAATAACACTTGCTATATATGTTTCCTTCACTTACTTTATTTTCTAAACTAATTGCTCCTTTTGGCCAGACCGTCTTGTGATTACATTATGCCACATACCATGCCGGTTGACACAATAATAATTACCTGATTCGAACCAACATTCCTCTTCTTCTACCTTTTTAGCTCCCAGTGGAGCATAGGTCTTCAACAAACACTTTCCAAGTCGTTCTGTTTTTTGCCATTCTTTTAAGATCATCCCATGTCTTCCCCATCATCTTCATCTCTGCTTCTATCTGTCTTTTCCAAACATTCCTTGGTCTTCCTCTTTGTCTTTTCCCCTGGGGATTCCAAAAAAGGGCCCATTGTGTAATACTCTCAGTTGGCTTTCGTAGTGTGTGTCCTATCCAGCGCCATCGTCTTCGCTGAATCTCTTTATCCACTGGTGTTTGACTGCTACATTTCCATAATTCTATGTTAGTGATGTTGTCCTGCCATTTCCATCCTTTTATCCTGCGTAAGCATCCATTAATGAAAGTCTGTATCTTCGTGATTGTCAATTTTGTTGTTCTCCATGTTTAACAGCCATATAATAGGACCGCCTTAACATTTGAGTTGAAAATTTTTTATTTTAGTATTTAACCTAATTTCTTTGGATCTCCATATGTTTTCCAGTGCAATGAAAGCTCCTCTTGCTTTTGATATCCTTATTTTAGTATCATTTTCTGTTCCTCCCTCTTTATCTATATTACTGCCCAGATATATGTGAGATTGTACATCTAATGGAGGTAATTCTCCTAGTTTTATTTGGTTATTGCCAACTGTATTAACTCTCATAATGTTGGTATGAACCAACAGTAGTGCTTCATTAATTTAGTATCTCTCTACAGAATTTCTATTTAGTATGTATGGGTTTTCATACCAGAATTAATCAACTCATTTTCTCTCTCTCTTTCACACGCACTCTCTCTATCTCTCTTTATATGTATATTTATGTGTATATGTATATGTATGTGTATATT
Organism: Megaustenia siamemsis; assembly: GCA_032433765.1. Taxonomy (NCBI): domain Eukaryota; kingdom Metazoa; phylum Mollusca; class Gastropoda; order Stylommatophora; family Ariophantidae; genus Megaustenia; species Megaustenia siamemsis. The sequence goes on from JAVIAB010000046.1 coordinate 41,169,732, forward strand.
TATGTGCATATGTATGTATATGTGTGTGTGAATATGCATGTGTATATGCCTATGTATATGTATGTGTATATGTGTATATGTATATGTATGTGTATATGCGTGTGCCTATGCATGTTTATGTGTTATTTGGTTATTTGGTTATGGAATGCCCCGGTATCACTGCAAACGAATTAAAATCCATAATTGCTCAACTGCCCGTGCCAGCGGAATCGTCCGAATTAATATCTCATCTCCCAAACAAAGAAAAGTCACTGTAGTCCCTATCAAGCAGTCTCAGCACATGCCAAAAGACATACGGCGAAACCGCACAGAAAGTGAACACAGCCAACTGTTCCCTGTCATACGATATCATCATTCATCGTAAACAATTGGAATATCGAAACATGATCAAAACGGATGAGACACACTTCACGGTGTACACAGAGCACTTACCTCAGTAGCTCCTGCAACAAGCCGGACTTGGAATATGAGGAAACCGCAACAAGGAACACTTTTCATGCATAGCCTTCAATTGTTCCCGCCGCCTATCCATCATATACCGGAAGTTCACGTCCTCTTGAAAATGATGATCGTTGTTTTTTTTTTTTTTATGTATAGCGCTTGATGATGTTAGGCTATCGTTGTTGACTCCAATTCCGAACATATAGACACACAGTTAGTCGTCAGATTATCCCCGTCGCACATCAAACAACAGTCCGTAAGATTAGCGTACGGCCGGTCTCGGGATGTTCGATGAGCCATTACGATGACGTAGCACACAAAAATGTCGTACACACAACAATTTCGCTCCCTTTAGAATCCTGATTACTCTAGTGAAAGCAGCCTACGACGAACAAAACACGGTGCAATTTCCCTAAAGAGATCAAACTGTGGCTGACAAAGCACTTTCACATTAATAAGTAACATGGAAATAACTTGCGTCAAGGAATTCCAACAACGGTCCTGAACAGCACCAATGTGACGTAAAGCTTAGATCAAGTCTAGACGTTGGAAGGTCGCATTCACAACACTTGATTTGTCAAAAATTGACTGTTGTCGGCGTACAACTTCGCTTTAGCGGCACAGATGTAATGAGTAGATCATCATTTTTACTTTAACGCAGAAAAATGCAATGGAGAACCGAAATTAATCAGACCCCGAATTTATGTGTATATGTATGTGTATATACGTGTGTATATACGTGTGTATGTATGTGCTTATGTATGTCGATATATATGTTTATATGTATTTGTATATGTATGTGTATATGTATATGTGTGTGTATATGTATGTGTGTATGCATGTGTGTAAATGCATGAGTATATGCATGTATATGTGAGTATATGTATGTGCATGTCTGTCCCTGAGTGAGTGTTGCTATGTGGAGAATGCAGAGCAACATGGACAACAATTGGTCACAAATTCATGCTTACCATGTCCAATACTTGAAGATGAACAGACAATCTTATATTTTATTATGTTGTTAGTTAGTTCTTATTTGTTAGTTAGTTGCTAGTTAATTGTTAGTTAGTTTTTAGTCAGTTGTTAGTTTGTTCTTAGTTGTTAGATAAATTTTACTTAGTTGTTAGTTAGTTGTTAGTTTTTAGTTAGATCTTAGTTAATTGTTAGTTAGTTGTTAGTTCGTTGCTAGTTTGATGCTAATTTGTTGCTAGTTAGTTGTTAGTTGTTAGTTATTTGTTAGTTAATTGTTAGTTAATTGTTAGTTAATTGTTATTTAGTTGTTAGTTAATTGTTCGTTAGTTGTTAGTTCTTAGTTAGTTGTTAGTCACTCCTAAGTTAATTGTCAGTTAGTTGTTAATTAGTTGTTAGCTGTTGGTTAGTGTTAGTTATTTGTTAGTTGTTTTTAGTCAGTTGTTAGCTGTTAGTCATTAGTTGTTGGTTGTTAGTTAATTGTTAGTTACTTGTTTGTTAATAGTTAATTAATTGTTAGTTAGTTGTTAGTTAGTTAGTTCTTAGTTAATTGATAGCTAATTGTTAGTTAGTTGTTAGTTGATTGTTAGTTACTTGTTTGTTAATTGTTAATTAATTGTTAGTTAGTTGTTAGTTAGTTAGTTCTTAGTTAATTGATAGCTAATTGTTAGTTAGTTGTTAGTTGATTGTTCGTTACTTGTTAGTTAATTGTTAGTTATTTGTTAGTTTCTTGTTGGTTAATTGTTAATGAGCTCTTAGTTAGTTGTTAGTTAATTGTTAGTTAGCTGTTAGTTAATTGTCAGATATTCGTTAGTTGTTAATTCTTAGTTGGTGGTAGTTAGTTGTAAGGTGTTTGTTAGTTAGTTGTTAGTTTACTGTTAGCTGTTAGTTAGTCGTTGATTAGTTGTTAGTTAAATAATAGTTATTTTGTGGTTGTTAATTTATTGTTAATTAGTTGTTTGTTGTTAGTTAGCTGTTAGCTAATTGTTAGTTAGTTGTTAATTAGTTGTTAGTTGTTACTTGTTAGTTTTTGAGTGTTAATGTTTAGATTAACCTCATTGCACAACGAACAACTGTCCAAAGGCTGTCCGATCTTTTCAATAGCAAACAGTAGGCGAAGGCACGCCTCACAGCACCAGAGCTGGAAGTTGTCAACGACACACAACTGATGGCTTGTGCCAGGATCGGTGAACCAGAACCATCCAGATCCTGCTCCACCTCTCGGTGGTGCCTCTAGACTAACCTGTCTAGTCTAGCCAAACGAGTAGGGATCGAAGAGGGAAGATAACCCGGTACTCAAAAATGTCATGCTGAAGTCGGATGTATTGGGCCGAAATGCGCTTTTATGCTGTAAACCACAACACAATGCAGACACGCCACCTTAACGTCCTTTTCAGGGCGGATAGTGAAAATGTTATCTGACTTTGGTTCGTCAGATAACCTCTTTATAACTCCTTTAGTCATCGGGCGAACGCAAGCAAGCAATAGCAAACAGTTTACTATACAGGGAACTAACTCGAACATATTGTCGCCAAAGCATTAATACATGAACACACATCGAAGTTCATTAAATACATCATCACATTTAAATATTAAGTCATCTCATTTTTATTACATTCTTTCTTGCTTTTGTTCTACCCGTATCTAAATATCCAACAAGAGATTTGATCAACTACAAATGCACATATCATCCACCCTTCCAGAGGAAACATCTTCGAACCATATCTTTGTGATATTTGTAGAGATGTTTTCAGTGTATAAAGGACAGGAGGTAGGGTTCGATCCCAACCGACGGCTTCCGGTTCACCCAGCATTTAATGGGTACCGAATTTTATTCTGGGAAAGTAAAGCAGCACAGGCGTAATACTGACCACATTACACCAATAAATCATGTGCCGAGGGTCTGTAAAATGTATGGTCACTATCACCATATTCCCTATACGCCACTTGGCGTGACGGGGGTATTTTACTTTTTAACATTTTTTTTTCTTTAAAATATATTGAACACGCTTGGTGATAGGATGCATCCCTATCTTACTCCTTTTACATCAATAGATGTAGAGTTCTCTTTATTATATTCTATTATTGCTGTTTGCTCCCGGTATAAATTCTATATTAGTGATATGTCAAAAATAAAAACCACATCTTGTTATAATATATATATATGAATAATCGGAGGTCATAATATAAATAATCTAAGGTATGCTGATGATACAGTCTTAATCGCTAAGAGTGAAAATGAGTTATAAGAAATGTTGGACATTATAGTGAAGGAAAGCAAAAATAAAGGACTCAGTTTTGAAAGCAAAAAGACAGAAGTAATAGTAACAACAAAGAAAAAGACATCACCTCAGTGCAAAATAAAGACAAGTGGAACAATATTAAAACAGGTAAATGAATTTAAATATTTGGGAACTTTGTTAACCTCAGACGGAAGATGTACAACAGAGGTGAGATGCAGAATGGCTCAGGCAAAAACAACTTTCCAAAAAATGAGGACGATACTATGCAATCCATTTTTGACAATAGAAACAAGAAAAATAGTTCCTATAGAGCCAGTCTTAACATATGGATGTCAATCATGGGCAATAGGACAACAAACAAGAAAATAACTGGAGTCTGTAGAAATGTGGTTTTACAGAAGAATGTTGAGAATATCTTGGACAGCTAAGAAGAGTAATGAAAACGTTCTTAAAAAGACCAAAGCAAAAAAAGAGCAAATTTCCAATATTAGGAAGAAACAATCATC
>JAVIAB010000046.1:41178890-41201390 GCA_032433765.1 Megaustenia siamemsis
ATCCCGCAAAGGATTAGCCGCCTTGAAGGTCATGGCAGCTGCCAACATCGAGCAGAGGCTACTTACTCTTCTGTTCCAGGGATTAGTCCTCGCACCAATCGAGTATGCCCTGGCAATTCTTACTGTCAGTACGACTCAAATTGATAGGCTGGAGAAAATACAAAATGAAGCCATGCGCATTATCCTGGGATGTACGAGGGACACTCCCTGTGTAGCAATGAGGTATCTTCTTGACTTTCCAACCATGGATGACAGAATTAAGATCTGGAGAGCACGAGCATACCTGAAGATTAGTACAGATACAGAGCTTCCATTGCACCGCGTGCTCAACACAGAGAAGGGTACCAGGCTAAAAAGAGGCAAATCATGGGTGGGCCGAGCAGAAGATGTCATCAAACAGGTCTGTGGGCTTACCAATATCAGCGTTGGTGAGGAGTGGATACCGGTGCCTACGTCATTCAAGGGGACTTTCTCATGTATTTTCACACTCGACAAGAACAGTAGGGAACAGAATCCGGTCGTAGTTAATGCTGAGGTCAACGGTCTCATCTGCGATAACACCGATGAGAAAGATGCAGTCATCTATACTGACGGATCTGTAAGACGACACGAAAGAAGTGCATGGGCATTTACAGCACGCACAGCAGGCAGAATAGCCAAGGAAGACAGTGGTGCATACGCCATGACCACGAGTAGCATGACAATGGAGGTGATGGCAGTGACCAAGGCATTCAAATGGTTAGAGTCACAAGACTACACCCACGCATGTATACTGAGTGATTCGATGAGCATGATAAAGAAAAGTGGAGGCGGGCTTTGCACGCATGCAATGGGTAGAGTAGTTGCAGAAATCCAAAATACGTAAGGTCACCTTTGTCTATGTCCCTGGACATGCGGGAGTACGGGGAAATGAGAGAGCGGACAGGTTGGCTAGCTGCGCTGTCGTTGAGGACGGGCAACCGATCGATCGGGCGGACATCATCAATGCCCTCCGAGATGTGGGAAGAGCGCAGGACTTCGACAAACACAGATCCACGTCACTTCTTCGGATGATGGAAATGGGAGTTAAGATGGGCACAGCCAGAAATGAGAAACTTTGTGGCCGTGTAAGAAGACTTATCAACCAACATAGAACTGGAGTCGTCAGTTGCTGGACACTGAGGGAATTGCTGAGGAGGGGATCTGAGCACCTATGGACATGTTCGAAGTGCAATGATGATGACCCGTAAATAACTCAATAACTCAATTATTTTAATAATCCCTCTAAGGACAACCCCTATTATCATTTGTGTACTATAATTATTTATTTAATCCCTCTAAGGACAACCCCTATTATCCTTTGTATACTATAATTATTTATTTAATCCCTCTAAGGACAACCCCTATTATCCTTTGTCTACTATAATTATCTAAATAATCCCTCAAAGAACAATCTCTATTATCCTTTGTGCACTATAACTATCAAAATAATCCATCTATGGACAACCCCTATTATAATTTTTGTAGATGAGCCAAAGGTATCAACGGTTTGGGATCCACTGCATTCAACGATTCATCATTTTCCTATAATTATTTAAATAATCCCTCTAAGGACAACCCCTATTATCCTTTGTGTACTATAATTATTAAAATAATCCCTTTAAGGACAACCGCTATTATCCTTTGTGTACAATAATTATCTAAATAATCCCTCTAAGGACACCCCCTATTATCCTTTGTGTACAATAATTATCTAAATAATCCCTCTAAGGACAACCCCTATTATCATTTGTGTACTATAATTATTTATTTAATCCCTCTAAGGACAACCCCTGTTATCATTTCTGTACTATAATTATTTATTTAATCCGTCTAAGGACGTACCCCTGTTATCATGTGTGTACTATAATTATCTAAATAATCCCTCAATTGACAATCTCTATTATCCTTTGTGCACTATAATTATCTAAATAATCCCTCTAAGGACAACCCCTATTATCCTTTCTGTAGAAGAACCCCAGGTATCAACTGTTTGGGAACCGCTGCTCTCTACGATTCATCATTTTACTATAATTATCTAAATAATCCCTCTAAAGACGACCCCTTTTATCCTTTGTGTACTATAATTATCTAAATAATCCCTCTAAGGACAACCCCTATTATCCTTTTTGTACAAGAAGCCAGGTATCAACTGTTTGGGACACGCTGCTCTCTACGATTCATCATTTTACTATAATTATCTAAATAATCCCTCTAAGGACAACCCCTAATATCCTTTGTGTACTATAATTATCTAAACAATCCCTCTAAGGGCAACCCCTATTATCCTTTGTGTACTATAATTATCTAAATAATCCCTCTAAGGACAACCCCTATTATCCTTTGTGTACTATAATTATCTAAATAATCCCTCTAAGGACAACCTCTATTAACCTTTTTGTATATGAGCCCGAGCTATTAACGGTTTGGGAACCGCTGCACTCTACGATTCATCATTTTACTATAATTATCTAAATAATCCCTCTAAGGACAACCCCTAATATCCTTTGTGTACTATAATTATCTAAATAATCCCTCTAAGGACAACCCCTATTATCCTTTGTGAACTATATATAACTGAATAATCCCTCTAAGGACAGCCCCTATTATCCTTTGTGTACTATAATTATCTAAATAATCGCTCTAAGGACAACCCCTAATATCCTTTGTGTACTATAATTATCTAAATAATCCCTCTAAGGACAACCCCTATTATCCTTTGTGTACTATAATTATCTAAATAATCGCTCTAAGGACAACCCCTAATATCCTTTGTGTACTATAATTATCTAAATAATCCCTCTAAGGACAACCCCTATTATCCTTTGTGTACTATAATTATCTAAATAATCCCTCTAAGGACAACCCCTATTATCCTTTGTGAACTATATATAACTGAATAATCCCTCTAAGGACAGCCCCTATTATCCTTTGTGTACTATAATTATCTAAATAATCGCTCTAAGGACAACCCCTAATATCCTTTGTGTACTATAATTATCTAAATAATCGCTCTAAGGACAACCCCTAATATCCTTTGTGTACTATAATTATCTAAATAATCCCTCTAAGGACAACCCCTATTATCCTTTGTGTACTATAATTATCTAAATAATCCATCTAAGGACAACCCCTATTATCATTTTTTACCACACACAAATGCTACATTTTTTTAGAACTAAAATAAATATCTATGTGTGAGTCATATTTTAGTCATCATCATGTGCCATACCGTTTGACGTAGTCGACCATGTCCCTCCACAATCTTCTATCTACAGTGCATTGTATCAGTTCTGTTGTTGACTGTTGTCCCTGCCATGACACCAAGCTATCCAGTATTTTCTATTTTTTTCGTCCGCGATCTCTCTTTCCTTTTATTTTGTCAGTTGTAACCAAGTGATCCAACTTTCCTCCTCTCATGATGTGGTCATAATTTAGTAGTTAATCTAAAACAAGTAAGATCACAGATTTAACAAATATGTGAGTTTCGAGGAATGCAATATTCAATTTCTAACCACAAAATCTTACACATTTTATTATACAGATTCTTATAAACACCTTGAATCTAAAATAAAAAAAGGATATGTATTTTATCTTTCTGGAAAGGCATAAATGTGCAAATCACTTAAACTGTCAGAGTCAGTTGTGTCTTTACTATTAAACTGGGAGCCGCGATAGCTCAGTGGTTAGTGAACTGGACTACAAAGGACAAAAAACGGGGTTTGATCTTGATAGGCGGCTCCAGGTTCACCCAGCCTTAAATGGGTACTGAATTTTTCCTGGGAAAGTAAAGACCATATTACCCCGAAAATCATGTTCCAAAGTTCTATACAAATTATGTTCACTAACACCATATTCAATTGACATGAGAATGCAAAAAGCAAATGCTGTCACATACTAGCTTTCACCATTGTTAAAAGATCCAAACATTTCATTGGCAGCTAAACAACAAATGATAAATAGCATTTTCATACCAACTTTGTGCTATGAAAGTCAAACATGGACCCTTTCTAAATCACAATTAAGAAAGATCAATACATGTGAAATGCGATGCTTGAGAAAAGTAACAAACAACACCAGAAGAGATTGAATACCAAATGAAACCATAAGAAAAATGGTAGGAACAAAACCCTGCCAAGAATATATAGAACAGCAACAACTTAAATGGTTTGGCCACCTGGTCAAAATGAATCCTCACCAATCACCATCAAGGGCGTTCTTCTCGAGAATGCATGGAAAAAGACCAAGAGGAAGACCTAGAAGAAGATGGATAGATGCAGTGACAGAGATATGTAACAACAAAGGAAAATCACTAATTCAGACAGTTCAAGCAGCTCAAGAACGACAAATGATATAAACCACGACACCTTTAAGGTACCAGTGAGAAAGAGAAAAGAGGAAGCGGAAAAACCATATTCCCTATACGCTACTTGGCGTGACGGGGCACTTTAACTTTTACTTTACTATTATATTCCATTTTGATCTACGCCCTATGGGCCGGCTACGGCTCGAAAGGTCAGCAGTTAGATAGGTAGAAAAGGGATAACATATTGAACAATAATGCAGTTTTGTGAAATATACGTTCAGGTATTTCATGAATGTAATTATTTCTGACCATATCCTCATTCTACTTCCTATTTTAGCTTCATCATTCTCAAGTACCAAGCCTACTGGCGTAGGTGATAATGTCTCTCCGCGACTTTCGATCACCACAGTTATTTATCATTTCTGTTGTTGATCTTCTGCCAAGCCATTCTCTTAAGCTGTCTGGTAACTGTTCTCTTTGTTTCCCTCTATCTCTTCGTCCCTCAATTTTCCCAGTTGTTACAATATATTCCAGTTGTTCTCTTCTCATTACATGGCCAAAAAATGATGATTGTTTCTTCCTAATATTATAAATTAGCTCTCTTTTTGCTTTGGTCTCTTTCAGAACGTTTTCATTACTCTTCTTAGCTGTATATGGTATTCTTAATATTCTTCTTTAAAACCACAATTCTACAGCCTCCAGTGATTTTGTTTTATTTTAACTTATCCCTAACTGACTTGCATTTCTCCAGCTATCTTGCCGTCCTGAGTAATAACACTTGCTATATATGTTTCCTTCATGTACTTTATTTTCTAAACTAATTGCTCTTTTTAGCCAAGACCGTCTTGTGATTACATTATGCCACATACCATGCCGGTTGACACAATAATAATTACCTGACTCGAACCAACATTAGTGCTTCATTAATTTAGTATCTCTCTACAGAATTACTATTTAATATGTATGAGTTTTCATATCAGAATTAATCAACTCATTCTCTCTCTCTTTCACACGCACTCTCTATATCGCTCTTTATATGTATATATTAATAAGTATATTTATGTGTATATTTATGTGCATATTTATGTGTATATGTGTGTGTGTGTGTATGCATGAGCATATGTATGTGTATATGTGTGTGTATATGCATGTGTATATGCCTATGTATATGTATGTGTATATGTATGTGTATATGCATGTGCATATGATGTTTATGTGTTATTTGGTTATGGAAGGCCCCGGTATCACTGCAAACGAATTAAAATACATAATTGCTCAACCGCCCGTGCCAGTGGAATCGTCCGAATTAATATCTCATCTCCCAAACAAAGAAAGGTACCTGTAGTCCCTATCATAGCAGTCTCAGCACATGCCAAAAGACATAAGGCGAAACCGCACAGAAAGTGAACACAGCCAACTGTTCCCTGTCATACGATATCATCATTTATCGTAAACAATTGGAATATCGAAACATGATCAAAACGGATGAGACACACAGCTCACGGTGTGCACAGAGCACTTAACTCAGTAGCTCCTCAACAAGCCGGACTTGGAATATGAGGAAACTGCAACAAGGAACACTTTTCATGCATAGCCTTCAATTGTTCCTGCCGCCTATCCATCATATACTGGAAGTTCACGTCCTCTTGAAAATGATGATCGTCGCATTTATTAAAAATGTATAGCGCTTGATGATGTTAGGCCATCGTTGTTGACTCCAAATCCGAACATATAGACACACAGTTAGTCGTCAGATTATCCCCGTCGCACATCAACCAGAATACCGTAAGATTAGCGTACGGGCAGTCTAGGGATGTACGATGAGCCATTACGATGACGTAGCACACAAAAATGTCGTACACACAACAATTTCGCTCCCTTTAGAATCCTGATTACTCTAGTGAAAGCAGCCTACGACGAACAAAACACGGTGCAATTTCCCTAAAGAGATAAAACTGCGGCAGACTAACCTGTCTAGTCTAGCCAAGCGAGTAGGGATCGAAGAGGGAAGATAACCCGGTACTCAAAAATGTCATGCTGAAGTCGGATGTGTTGGGCCGAAATGCGCTTTTATACTGTAAACCACAACACAATGCAGACACGCCACCTTAACGTCCTTTTCAGGGCGGATAGTGAAAAGGTTATCTGACTTTGGTTCGTCAGATAACCTCTTTATAACTCCTTTAGTCATCGGGCGAACGCAAGCAAGCAATAGCAAACAGTTTACTATACAGGGAACTATCTCGAACATATTGTCGGCAAAGCATTAATACATGAACACACATCGGAGTTCATTAAATACATCATCACATTTAAAAATTAAGTCATCTCATTTTTATTAACACATAGTTACAAAACAAGTAACACACTTTAAATATCTGACAACTACATTCTCTGAATATGGTAAAATTAATAAAGCAATATAATGCAACAATGCAAACCACATATTTGGACAACTATCTCCAATAATTCAATACAAATCAATACATTTTACCATCTTTTACAGAGTATATTCATTTCGACATTGTGCTATCAATACCAAACATGGAAACTTACGATAAAACATGAAAGAAAACTTGTCACCACAGATGTCTGAGAAATGTACTCTGAGTAACCAGTAGAATCATAAATTATAAGAGAAAGAGTAGACGTTAACACTTTCAGTACGGACAGCTTTTATCGACGCAATGGAAGAGATTTCAGAGACAAAATTGTTCATGGTTTTAAAAATCGATCTACGTGTTTATATTTATCTAACACCTAACATATTATATATACATTTTTAGATAATTTAACAAGGGATTAGATTTCACTAATACCAAGATGATACAAGATATATGAAAAGAGCAAATTTGGTCCATTCTGAGACTGACCGCACTCTGGAACACAGGGAAGTGACCTCTTTTTTTTATTTTCCTCTCTTGAGTGTCTAGCATGTTATCGTAATGTAGTTAGATTTGTTAATATACCCTTATATATATTTTGTGTGTTTGTTGTTCGTCCAGCTGAAGGCCTACTTGGCCGAAACGTTGACTTTTGTTTCGTTCATTTCCACGTAAAGCTGTCACCATACCACTTTTTTCCTCTTTTTTTAATATTGCTTTTATTATCAGCTTTACAGCAGCTTCGCATCTTTACGCATCTTGGTGCATCTTGATGCCTTTACCTCTTTTTATATGAAAAGAACACGGTTTGATGACGGTTTACGCTAATCAAACTGAGAGTTACGCACTGTGCGGCTAAACGTACATGACCGAAATCGAGATGACGTGCAGTGCGTCGAACTGTGCGGAAAGAGTTAAAACAATCCTAGAATACACCACAGAATCAACAAATAACATAATACACATGTCTAGAAAGCAATCGAACCTGGGACTAACGCGGTAAACAGGCGAAACCCCTAGGTGGGGTCCATTCATACAACTGACCCGATGTAGATTTATGATGGTATTTTATAGTTACTTGATACTTTTATGATAACACGTACACACAAGGAACACACGTCCCAAACAAACAAACAAACAAACAAGAAATAAAAGAGCATGAATACTCTTTGTAGTGATATTAACTATGTTGTACCATCTCTTTGCAAACCATAAAGATATGCACAGCGTTGGTATATCACATATATTATTCATCAGCCGATGTAATTAATATCTCTCCCCCCCCCCCCCTTTTCCAAAAGAAAAAAAAACTATCTTACATTCGAGCTTCAATAACAACTATTAACCATATGTCAACACAAGCTGTTGCTGCAGCGTTATACATAAAATTATCGATCTATCTATCGATCTATCTATCTATCTATCTATCATCCATCCATCCATCCATCCATCCATCCATCCATCCATCCATCCATCCATCCATCCATCCATCCATCCATCCATCCATCCATCCATCCATCCATCCATCCATCATCCATCCATCCATCCATCCATCCATCCATCCATCTATCTATCTATCTATCTATCTATCTATCTATCTATCTATCTATCTATCTATTTTTCTATCTATCTATCTATCTATCTATCTATCTATCTATCTATCTATCTATCTATCTATCTATCTATCTATCTATCTATCTATCTATCTATCTATCTATCTATCTATCTATCTATCTATCTATCTATATATCTATCTATCTATCTATCTATCTATATATCTATCTATCTATCTATCTATCTATCTATCTATCTATCTATCTATCTATCTATCTATCTATCTATCTATCTATCTATCTATCTATCTATCTATCTATCTATCTATCTATCTATCTATCTATCTATCTATCTATCTATATCCCACATAAGGGCTTGCTTTGTTATTCGTTTATTATCTCTTCTCATCACATGTCCAACATATGACCATCGTCTTTTCTTGATTACTGAAGATATTAGTGGTTGATTGGCGATATCTCTAATTTCCTCGTTTGTTTTGAATTCGTTCCACGCTATACCAAGTACTTTCCTTAGACATTTATTTTCAAATGCATTCAACTTTGTTTCTATGTCTCTTATTGTTTTCCAGCTCTCACGTGCATGTGTAAGGGTGAATAGTTTTGTTTTGTGCTGATGAGTTTTTTTTTATTTCCACAACTTTTCAAGGCTTCTGAAAGACATTGCTGCTTTAGCTATTCTGATTCTAATTTCTTTACTTGTATCCCCTTCCCGATCAATATGACTTCCAAGATAGATAAAGTGATCGATCTCTTCCACTGGTTTGTTTTCCATGTATATTTTTTCGTCTATTGGAATTAAGCTTTTCATGAGTTTAGTCATTTCATGATTGATCTCAAGCCTAATTTTACTAGCAATTGGCGACAGTTCATTTGTGTTTTCCGGCAACCGTTTTTATCTGACTACTGATGAGGTCTATGTCATTAGCAAACTCGAGGTCCTCCAAACTGTTTCCTTGGATTCATTCGATGCCTTTGTTACCAGTGCAGCATTTCTTCATTATGCAGTCCATAACAGCTTCAAATAACAAGGGAGAAAAAAATACATCCTTGTTTAATCCCATTTTTTTATTGGGAAACGTTCGCTGAGTCCTTCCTTTCTATATATATAAATGTATATGCCAGCTTGGCACAAATAATATATAGTAGAGTCATATTGCTGCAGTCTGCCACATTAAAATATAGTAGGATCATATGTGTGTGTGCAACATTCCTATAGCACACAAGAACACACAACATAATCATAGGAAACGCCTGGTTTAGTTATATTCAAAACGTCCTTACAATAGAACAGCCCGTGATAAAATAATAATAGAAAGACGTTGATTCACCTGAAGAAAGAATTGATTCATATATAGCGTTGCAGTTGAAGCTAGGTCAGGGAGGGGAGAGATATTATTGTATCCATCATGTGCAGACTGTTGCAAAACTGATACAATTAAAAACAACAAAAAGGGCCGCAGTTAATATCTAGTTATATTTAGATCCAATTAAATCGGGTAAGAAATTTTATATCACAATTCAGATCATATAAAGTGAAATTAAGAAAATACAAAGAGGAGATAAACAACGGATAATACTGAAATATTCAATAAGTACATCAAACTTCAAAAGAGATTAATTCACCAATCGATAGAACAACCTCACGAAAGAATTTGATAATAGATTACATTTTACAGTTGGAGGACACGAAAAGAATAACAAATATGTCAAACACAAAACATGTGTTCTGATGGATGTGGCATCATATGTGACCTGGAAAGTGCAGACTGTACGTGCAAGGAAACGTACTACGGGTCAGACTGCACTCTCAAATGTCCGGACAACTGTTTCGACGACACCTGTGAACAGTCAACCGGGAACTGTGCATGCATGGAAACGTTCTACAGGTCAGACTGCTCTCATATCTCCGGACAACTGTTTGAACGAAACCTGTGAACAGTTAATCAAAGCCTGCGTCTCGTATGTCGATGATTCCCACGTTAAGAAGAGTCTGCAGACTACAACAAACCCGAGAATATGGATACCTCAATGTGTTTATGTGCTAGACTTGGTTCATTTCTTGGTGTTTTTCCGTGAAGCCATGACTCATATCTTGATGTGTTTCTGTGCTAGTCATGGCTCATATCTTGGTGTGTTTTTGTGCTAGCCGTGGCTCAAATCTTAGCTTGTGTGTGTGCGTGTGCTAGCCATGGCACATATCTTGATGTGTGTCATGTTAGTCATATCTCATATCTTGGTGTGTCCGTGTTATTCATATCTCATATCTTTATGTGCGTCTGAGTTTAATAATATCTCATATCTAAGGGTGTATCTGTGTTAGTCATGTGTCATATCTCCGTGTGTGCATGTCTGGGTTAGGGATATATCATATCTTGGTGTGCATGTTTATGTTAGACATATCTCATATCTTTGTGTGTGCATGTCTGTGTTTGTCACATCTCATATCCTTGTGTGTGCATGGCTATGTTAGTCACATCTCATATCTTTGTGTGTATGTCTATGTTAGGTAAAGGTAAAGGTAAAGTACGAGACTTGAACCGGCGTCTTAGCACGCGAGTTTACACCCATATGTGCTCGGCCGCCTATCCAGAAATGTTCGGATATTTCTGTATAGTGTAGCCTCAAGCATCGAAACTCAGATGCGAAGCGACATTCCTCACCTTCCCAGTGAAATACTCTGGTACCCATTTCTGCCAACGGCTGGGTCGACCGTGGGGGTATTTTTTTTTTTCCAACCACGAGTACAATTCACACTGCTCCCAGCGGGAATCGAACACGGGTTGTCCGAACGTCGGTAGTCCAGTCGGGTGGTTTTCCCAACTAGGCTACCGAGGCCCCCTATGTTAGGTATGTGTCATATCTTTGTGTGTGTATGTCTATGTCAATCATATCTCATATCTTTGTGTGCATGTCTATGTTAGTCATGTGTCATATATCTTGATGTGTGTTAGTGTTAGTCATGCCTCGTATCGCTGTGTGCATGTTTGTGTTGGTCACATCTCATATCTTTGTGTGTGCATGTCTGTGTTAGTCACCTCTAGTGACTCGGGCAGATGGTGCTCGTAAACCTGGGAGGGCAGACCATCTAAGGGCAGAATCCCCCTACAGAAAAGATCATCTGTTGCCTTGCAGGAAGATTGGGGACAATCAAAGGCTAAGGAATGCAAACCCGAATAAAATGCTGGCTGAAATCGAATGCACTGGGCCACTGGCGCAGAACTCAGTGCAACGTTTTAACGGGTGTTCAATCAGAGTGGATCTGGCAAACTCTAATTGTGATGTTCTGTCTGTGGGGGCGATTAACACACTTAACCTGACAGCTGACTTCATGTGAGAGTCTGGAATCCTACTCTGATTGAGTCCTGATCGCAGATAGAAACACAACACGAATTTTAGAGATTACATTGAAAAATAATCAAATGATGCAATGAAAAAACAGAAGAAGAGCTAAACCAGATGCAAAGATGTTGAACCGCAGCATAATATGAAAACACAATCAAGAAAGAATTGATGAATTAACAAGAAGGAAAGCACGACCAAACATCGGCTGTTTAAAATCAAAGTAATGAACATTATTGGTGGAAGAAAGAAACATAAGGGAAATATGGCCAAATACACCAATGCACAATATAATGGATAAGCAAAGAGAAGTTAATGTTCAAGATAATGGGGAAAGATCATAACTACACACAGAATACGTGGAGGGTGCTTTGGATAATGTGAATATAAGAAAGTCACCTGGGCCAGATATTAAAACAAAAGATGAAACAGAAGCTACAGGAGAATAGTTAAAACATACAAAATAACAAAGCTTTACAAGAACATAAATAACAAGGTAAAAGTTAAGGATACGAGACTTGAATCGGGGCTGCACGTGGGTTTATACCCATATATGCTCGCCCACCTATCCATAAGTATTCGGAGACTCCTGTCTAGTATCGTCTTAAGTATCGTAACAAGTATTGAAAACAAGGAAGTTCTGAAATAACTGAAAATGAAAAAAGAACTACTTAACAAAATACAAAAAAAAGCACTAAAAATGTTTTGAGATGAGAAGAGACTTATTATCATTCTAAAAGTCATCCTGGAAGGGAATGTACAAAGTAGACGAGGCAGAGGCAGACCAAGTCTAAAGTAGTCAGATAAACATCAAAAGGTAAACTGACGAACCATGACAAAATGCACCATCAAGACAAAAGACTAATTAAAATGGTGATCGATGGTATCCAACCTTCGATGTGTTGACTGCATCCAATGAATGAATTAATACTAGTCACGGGTAAGTACCTTTACCAGATTTATTTATTATTTATTGTGAGAATATACTAAGAACTATAAAAGACATACCCAGAATATCAGTCCGTGGTCATAATAACAATAACAGTCTGGGGGTATGCTGATGGCGCTGTCATAAACATTGTGAAAAGGATTTACATAAAATGAAGAAAAACGAAATAGCCAGGACTCTCCTTCTCTTAAAGAGGCCAAAGTGAAAAAAACATCATCATCATGTGCCATACCGGTTAGCGTAGGCGATCATGTTCGTCAACAATCTTCTTTCTACAGTTCATCGTATCAGTTCTGTTGCTAACTGTTTTCCATGCCATGACCCCAAGCTATCTAGTAGTTTCACTCTTTGTCGTCCACGATCTCTTTTCCCCTGAATTTTGCAGCTGTAACCAAGTATTTCAACTTTCCTCTCTTCATGACGTGCCCGAAAAAAATGTTGATTGTTTCTTTCTTATGTTTTTTATGAGTTCACTTTCTGTATTGGCCTCTTTGAGAATTTCCTCATTGGTCTTTTTAGCTGTCCAATGAATTTTCAACATTCTTCTGAGAAATCCCACCTCTGTGGCCTCTAATCATTCGAAAGAAAGGATCATCATTATTGGCCATGTAATTTGAAGGCAACAACTGAATTATTTTGTGACAAATGGAAAAATGTGGGAAGAAGTGATCAAGAAAACAGAGATAACAGATACAAGCATGTTGTTACAGATAATGGTTTGGTAAGAAGTCTACGACAGAATTCATTAACCGCTGTAGTGATAGAAAGTTACGGTCAGATATGATCAACAACGCCAGCCAAGACGGTGCTTGATGATGGTAATATTTTAACAATGCTAGACCCCAGCCAATTGTAGAGAAGGCTAGAGCGCTGCAATGAGAAGGCTAGAGCGCAGCAATGAGAAGGCTAGAGCGCAGCAATGAGAAGGCTAGAGCGCTGCAATGAGAAGGCTAGAGCGCTGCAATGAGAAGGCTATAGCGCAGCAATGAGAAGGCTAGAGCGCTGCAATGAGAAGGCTAGAGCGCTGCAATGAGAAGGCTAGAGCGCTGCAATGAGAAGGCTAGAGCGCTGCAATGAGAAGGCTAGAGCGCAGCAATGAGAAGGCTAGAGCGCAACAATGAGAAATCTAGAGCGCAGCAATGAGAAGGCTAGAGCGCTGCAATGAGAAGGCTAGAGCGCTGCAATGAGAAGGCTAGAGCGCTGCAATGAGAAGGCTAGAGCGCTGCAATGAGAAGGCTAGAGCGCTGCAATGAGAAGGCTAGAGCGCTGCAATGAGAAGGCTAGAGCGCAGCAATGAGAAGGTTAGAGCGCTGCAATGAGAAGGCTAGAGCGCAGCAATGAGAAGGCTATAGCGCAGCAATGAGAAGGCTAGAGCGCTGCAATGAGAAGGCTATAGCGCAGCAATGAGAAGGCTAGAGCGCTGCAATGAGAAGGCTATAGCGCAGCAATTAGAAGGCTAGAGCGCTGCAATGAGAAGGCTATAGCGCAGCAATGAGAAGGCTAGAGCGCTGCAATGAGAAGGCTATAGCGCAGCAATGAGAAGGCTAGAGCGCTGCAATGAGAAGGCTAGAGCGCTGCAATGAGAAGGCTAGAGCGCTGCAATGAGAAGGCTAGAGCGCTGCAATGAGAAGGCTATAGCGCAGCAATGAGAAATCTAGAGCGCAGCAATGAGAAATCTAGAGCGCAGCAATGAGAAGGCTAGAGCGCAGCAATGAGAAATCTAGAGCGCAGCAATGAGAAGGCTAGAGCGCAGCAATGAGAAATCTAGAGCGCAGCAATGAGAAATCTAGAGCGCAGCAATGAGAAGGCTAGAGCGCAGCAATGAGAAATCTAGAGCGCAGCAATGAGAAATCTAGAGCGCAGCAATGAGAAGGCTAGAGCGCAGCAATGAGAAATCCGGTAAAACGAAACCCTTTACTCACATTTCTAGGGGAGATAACCATAAATGAAATAAAAGAAAACATAAACCAAAACAACCGCTGTGAGCAGCGAATATGGTCTTTCACATAGCCATTATAGAAAGGCCTGGGTGCATAAAAAGAAACCATGGAAAACCCCAATTAGTAAGACGCTTACAGCTAAGCGAGCTATAGATGGCTGACGTAAATCAACCAACAACCGGCCCTGCTCAATAGCTTAAAACGTCGCGGTAACAGGTGCTTTTCTTGGTTTCCCTTTATACGCTCAGACCTTCTCTATAAATGACTATGTGGAGGTCTATACTCACTGCTTACAACGGCTGTTTTAGTTTCTATTTTCTGCTATTTTGATGATGGTTATCTCCCCTAGCATTTGGGTAAAGGTTTCTGTGGGGAAGATAAACATCAACGTATGTGTGCTAAGAGCAAACAGCAGATATTTAAATGACCGTTCCAGTCACTGCTCCTTCAGTGGTACAAAAACATGGTGTTTACACGGTTACATTAGATTGATAAGTATTTCTAGTCAGTTTCAAATCAAGAGGAGCACGGTTTCCTGTGACCCTTTTGCGATAAAGTTTAAAACATTCACCATGAAGAGATAGAAAGATGTGGAGGTACACGATAATAACCTTAGCAAGCAGGCGCATGCTCTTGATGATGATGCTGATAATATGTGTTTTACAATTGTCAAATATGTTGTGATGAAGTGAGAACATTCCCAACGAGGCCAACACAAATAAAGGAGCTCGTAAAAAAAAACACCAGAAAAGAAATAATCGACATTTTTCGAGCACATCATGAGAAGAGGAAAGTTAGAAAACTTAGTTATAACTGGCATGATATAGGGAAATATATATCGTGGATGACAAAGGGAGAATATATTAGATAGCTTGGTGTCATGGCACACAGAAAACTGATCAACATAATTGACACGATCTTCTGTGGATAGAAAATTTAATTTCTTAAAGAGCATGATCGCTACTGCTAACGGAATCATCATCAAGTACTGGGCCTGCATGGCACATGATGATAATGCTGATGCTGTAATGTTAATGGAACGAAAGTAGTAGACAATGTGGTGTTTTAAATCAAGAAGGGAGTTAAATGCATGTCATCAAAATAAAACACAGCGTTTAGAAAGAACAATAATGGTTCCAGGACAGCGAGATCGGGGCAAACCTAGAATAAGGGATATTCAAGATATCAAGGAAATGAGAGAACGGACAGGTTGGCTAGATGTGATGTCGTTGAAAACGGTCAAGCAATGGATCGGGCTGACGTCATCAATGCCCTCCGAGATGTGGGAAGTGCACAGGACTTTGACAACCATGAGTCCACGTCTCTCCTTCGGATGAAAGAGATGGGAGTTAAGATGGGCAAAGCCTGAAACGAAAATCTTAGTGGGCGTGTAAGAAGACTTATCAACCAACACAGAACTGGAGTCGTCAGTCGCTGGACACTGAGGGACTTGCTGAGGATGGGATCTGAGCACCTATGGACATGTTCGGAGTGCAATGATGATATCCTCTACAGTGTGCGCAATAATGTGTTCTGGACCGCCGTAGAAGTTACATTAGGGAACTGATTAGCTTCGGCTCTACGGTGTAATTTTCTGCGTCTGAGCTAATCAACTGATCCAGTTAGCAAAGTTCGCCGATGATAACATGTTGTACTCACCTCATTGTTCTTCATTGTCAAGTCAAAAGTGTGTGAATGCGACCTTCCCCTGCCTAGCGTTATATGTGAATTACGTCAACACATCGTGTGCTGTGCCAAAACCGTCGTTGTAATTGTCTGATGCCAAGTTTTTCTTACATGGTACAACTCCTTGCTAAGCTCTGCTCTATCTAGTCAGTAACAGTTTTAAAATTGGAGATTGTGCATCAGCTTTCGCGTGCTGCTGGCTGCTTTTACTATAGTAACTGGGATATTGTGAGTGCAACCATTGTTGTGTGAGGTACGTCATCACGTTAGTTGCATAGCCCTAGAACGGTCGTACTGTAATCTATTAAAACTGAGTCCTTTATTTTTCCATAACATATGGTAGTATCATCAGCATACCTTAGATTATTTATATTATGACTCCCAATTGTTATTCTAGGCATGCCCCTTACGGATCTTAAAATAATCTCACTATAAATATTTTTAAAATCTGGTGTCAGCACACAACCTTGTCTAATACCCTGTTTTATTTCTTGAAACATTCCCAATTGGTTTCCCGTTCTTATGGCCGCTGTTTGTTGCCAGTACATGTTCTTTATTATTCTTAGATCTTTGTTGTCTACGTTTATGCTTTCTAAAATGTTGATTATCTCTTGGTGCTTTACTTTATCAAATGCCTTGGTGTAATCTATGAAGCATAGGTATAGGTCTGTTTTCACCTCTTTGGCTCTTACTGCTAAAGATCTTATGATATAAATGGCATTGCTTGTTCCTTTATCTCTAACAAAACCACACTGTTCATCGCTAATTTCTGGACTGATTGTGTTTCGCACTCTTCGCATGATGATTCTTAGTAATATCTTAGTCATATGACTCATAAGGCTTATTGTGCGATGATCATCTCATTCAATCGCACCAGATGTCTTTGGTAGGGCTATGAATATTGATTTGAGCAGGTCGTCTGGTATATATCCGCTGCTGTAGATATCATTCAATATTTTTGTTATTACTTCTATTCCAATATGACCCATGGCTTCAATCTCTTCTTTAGTTATATTATTTGGTCCAGTAGCTTTGCCTGCTTTCATATTGCGCAAGGCATCTTCCACTTCTTCTATGAGTATTTTTGGTCCTTCTCCATTATCCTTAATATTTACTTCTGTTCGTTCATCATTATAAAGATCTTTAATTCATTCTGTCCATCGTTCCCTTATGCTTTCTTGTTCAATCAACAGTTCTCCTTCCTTTGATCTTAAACATCCAGTTTTTGATTGCCTTTTCTTCCTGTTAATTCTTCAATTTGTTTGTATATAGCTTCGGCATCTCGTTTTTGTTGCATTTCAATCTCTTTGCATCTCTAATTTATTTTTTTTTGCATCTTTATGTGCATACGCACAAAATAGCAAAATACTCAAAGACGACGCTTCAAAACCCAATATGCCACCTTTCATAATATTCAGTCAAGTACACATGTATCGCTAAAATGTAATTTGTTTTGCACTGTTTTTTTTTAATTCTATTCTCTACAGGATCTTACTTATCTTCCTCTTCTGTATGTTAAATGAGGTTGTTTGTTTGCAATGCTCCAGTTCTTTTATCTCTAGCGATGTCCTGAGAAATTGGATTTTGCGTGTACGTAATTGTTTGTCCTATACAGGCAATACTGTGCTCAGCCAGGTGTCCTTTGTCATACATGCATACATTCTTCAACGGTTCATTTTTTATCGTCTTTGGCTTCTTTCAGAACATTTTCATTTTTTTGGTTAGCAGCCCATGTTATTCTCAATATTGTTCTGCAAAACAACATTAATACAGCCTTCAGTGGTTTTATTGTATATTGTCTTATTGCCCATGATTCACATCCACATATTAAGGCTTGGTATATATAACATTAAAGAATGTTATATATACCCTTTTTCTTGTTTATATTGTCAAGAATGGATTGCAACATTTTTTTCCTCATTTTTTGGTGTGGAAAGCTGTATTTACCTGAGCTATTCTGCATCTCATTTCTGTTGTACATCTACCATTTCTCTCTCTCTCTCTCTCTCTCTCTCTCTCTCTCTCTCTCTCTCTCTCTGCGATCAAGTCTCAATCAGAGTAGGATTCCAGACTCTCTCATGAAGTCAGCTGTCTGTTTAAGCGAATCGATTGCCCCATATAGTTTCTCTTCCAGGGAGGTGGGTGTGGACCATATTGCTCTTCTCAGGTCTGTGTACTGGGGGCAATCCTGTAGAACATGTTTTCTAGTCATATTGTCCAGTGTACAGTGGCATAGGCTGGTTGTAGCTATTTTGAATTTGGTGAACATGGGATTTCTCATTCTATTGTGGCCAGAGCGTAGGCGAAGTATGATGACTTGATCCCTCCTTGATAGTTGGTGGTAACCGTCCCTCTCGTTATGCTTTGGGTGTTCTCGTTTCCATTTTTCATGGTACTGATTTTGAGGGTGGATTTGGCTTCATCATAACTGAGCGGATGGTTCTCTTGTGGTAATCTCCCTCCCTCTTTAGCTAATTTGTCTGCGCGTTCGTTTCCATGTATATTACAGTGTGATGGTATCCACTGAAAATCTACCATCTGAGATTAACATTTTTCTCAGGTATTTAAACTCATTTACCTGTTTTAGTATTGTTCCACTTGTCTTTATTGTGCATTGTAGTTATGTCATTTTCTTTGTTGCTACCATAACATCTGTCATTTTGCTATTGAGACTGAATCCTTTATTTTTACTTTCCTTCACTATAATGTCTAACACCTCTTGTATCTCATTTTCACCATAACTCGTCCAACTTTATACAAGTCAATGGGTTTTGATTACCAAATGTTCTTCCAATTGTGGATTTCTACTCGTTTGATCACAGCAGGAGGTCTGTTTTCATACAACCACGAAAAGATTGAATAGAATCATCATCACAAATGGCCCACCAATCCTAACGGCAACTGTTAGTAATAAGCTGATTTAGATGCGTGCGTTGTCCGACAGGTACCATTTTACTATTGCCGGATCTACTGAGTTTAATGCTCTGTGCACACCATACGCTGTGTTTTTTCATTCGGAAAGGACACGTTCTGCCTGTTGATGTAAGCGCTTTAGAACAATTCTTGCTAATATCTATCCAGTTATACTTTGACGGAGATAGATACCCTTATACAAACGCCTGTGTCCTTTTTTCATTTTGTATAACATTACAATGGTGGCATCTGTCATGTCCTGGAGTATATCTCCGCTTCTCCAACTCTGGCCACTGAGAGTTTCAAGATTTTCCTTGAGTACTTCGTCTGGGATATTGTCGTTACCAGAAGCTTTATCACTTGAGAAGTCGTGGATGACATCATGAGATCCTTCTCAATGGGTTCATTGTCCCGTTCAGTCAGCACTGAGTATTTTGGGACCATATAGATGTGGGCTTGGCTGGTCATCTTCAGAGTAGAATCTTTAGTAACTCATCTTTCTAGCTGTTTAGTTCTGTCACTGATAGGCTCACCGTCTTTTAAGGGGGCATTTTATTTTTTTTTTTTTTTTTGGATTTGTGGGCCTCTAGCAATATTATGTTATACATTGTTCATTAATCATCAAGCAGCTTTCTGTGTAGTAAAGCACAGATTTGATCAGTATTCGCTCGCATATCTTCTTGATTCCTGTTATTGATTGTTTGAATTGATCTTTTGTGTTCTGGGATGGATAATTCTTTAAGGTTAAGGGAACTGTATTCTTCTTCTCTTATAAGGATGTTTGCAGGGCTTTCTTAAGTGAATTTTCTATTAGCGGAAGAAACGGTAAATCAGGCTTCAATTTGTAACTTACAGTCAGAATAAAATCATAAACGACATAGCAACAGTCGAGGCAATGCTGTAATGAAATTGAGAAGACAAAACGCGCATGAGAAAGGAAACGAGGTCAGGCAACCACAAATACATCTTGTTCATTCTGTGGTCTGAACTGTCTATTCAATTTTGTCAGATTCAGCCACGAGGGAAGTTGTTCAGTAAAACAAAATCCAACATAAGAGATTCATATTTTACCACACTACAGACTTATCATGACTGTTTGCTACCAACCGTCTGTTAAGACTCCAAAGGCCACATATATTCTTTATCTCATCAAGTTACTGTGTTTCATCAAGTTCTCTCAAACGCAATTCTTGATGGAGTATTTATTTTGACCAACGGAAGATATTTCGCAGTCATTGATGTGTGATTTCTGACGATTCCACGCTTAACTCCCATTATCTAGGCAATGACATCATCCAAGCATTTTCGAAAAAAAAATATTCCTGAAAAGGATTTATTTGTCGTCGTGTATTTTCCATTTTTCGTTGCAGTAATTTTACCTTTAGGATTGGATGTATTTAGACCAGTGCACCACATAGACACAAACACAGACATAGACACAAATAGAACACCAAAGCTAGAGTGCACTGCGTGTACTGCATTGTTTGATGATTTCAAATCGCTTTACACAACACCAGTCATAGTAAATTATGAGTTACCCAAATAATTTAATTTACATAAATAATCAAAAGAATTATTATCCTCTCGCCACTCCTCTTCATCATATATATATGGATAAAATAAATCAAGAAACAACCAACAATAAGGAAAAATCAAATAATAATATAGAGTTAGAAAAATCCAACATCAACGAGCTACGTTTCGCAGATGACCAATGCCTAATATATGAGGATGAAAACCTGCTACAACAGCATATAACATCTCTAGATAAAAGCTGCACAAACTACAGTATGAAAATTAACACAGCAAAAACAGAGGCTATGAGAATAAACAAATTAAGACACCCATTAAACATTAAGATCAAAGACAAAGAAATAAAACAAGTAGAAGAATTCAAGTATTTGGGCACAATGTGCACAGAAAATGAAAAACTAGACATAGAAATTGACATGAGAATACAAAAAGCAAATGCTGTCACATACCAGCTTTCACCATTGCTAAGACATCCAAACATTTCTATGCCAGCTAAACAACAAATGATAAATATCATTTTCATACCAACTTTGTGCTATGAAAGTCAAACATGGACCCTTTCTAAATCACATTTAAGAAAGATCAATACATGTGAGATGCGATGCTTGAGAAAAGTAACAAACAACACAAGAAGAGATAGAATACCAAATGAAACCATAAGAAAAATGGTAGGAATAAAACCCTGCCAAGAATGTATAGAACAACAACTTAAATGGTTTGGCCACCTGGTCAGAATGAATCCTCACCAATCACCATCAAGGGCGTTCTTCTCGAGAATGCATGGAAAAAGACCAAGAGGAAGACCCAGAAGAAGATGGTAGATGCAGTGACAAAGACATGTAACAACAAAGGAAAATCACTAATTCAGACAATTCGAGCAGCTCAAGAACGACAAATGATATAAACCACGACACCTTTTAGGTATCAGTGAAAAGAGAAAAGAAGAAGATGGATAGATGCAGTGACAGAGACATGTACCAACAAAGGAAAATCACTAATTCAGACAGTTCGAGCAGCTCAAGAACGACAAATGATATAAACCACGACCCTTTTAGGTATCAGTGAAAAGAGAAAAGAAGAAAAATCAAAAGTAGTTGAGGGTTCGTTAAAAGTCAATTAAATAATGGTTTGCATAGCCAGTTAAAGATATTACACAAAGTAGCGAAAACTGCATGTAGAAACTATAGTTGTGTCAAGAAGCTATAGTTGTGTCAAGAAGCTATAGTTGTGTCAAGAAGCTATAGTTGTGTCAAGAAACTAAAGCTGTGACAAGCAACTAAATTTGCATGAAGGAGCTGAAGTGATGTAAAAAAGTTAAAGTTGTGTTAAATAATTTAACGTTTTCCTCATTAAAAAAAAAAATGAATATTAATTTTTCTAATTCTCCTTCTTCTTCTCTTCTGCTTTTCACAGCTTCGGATGTTGCGGGTGATACAAATTTCTGGTTCCTGCTATTCTGACAGCCTCAGCCTTTGGCGCGTGATGCTGCTGTATAGCTGTTCTGATGTTGTCACTCCAACATTGTAAAGATCTGCCACGAGCTCTGTGTTCTTCTGCTCTTGTGTGTGCATGTCTTACATTGTATGTCATCACTAGGAATTCTCTTCAGGTGGTAAGACTATGATATTTGTTGTCTTTGTACGTGTTTCAAGCCAAGTGGCGTATAGGGGAATATGGTGTTAGTGGCCATATATTTTACATACCTTCGGCACTTGATTTTTGGGGTAATATGGTCGGTATTACGCCCGTGCTGCTTTATTTTCCCAGAAAAAAAATCCGGTACTCATTAAAGGCCGGGTGAACCCGGAAGCCGTCGGTTGGGATCGAACCCGACCTCTTGTCCTTTGTAGTCCAGTAC
>JAVIAB010000046.1:41206390-41266390 GCA_032433765.1 Megaustenia siamemsis
CTTCAAGTGCAACAATGTTGTGGTACGCTGCATTGTCCATTATTAGGCAAGATGGTCGATCTAGTGATGGGAGAACAGAATTTTCAATCTAATGTCTAAATATGTAACCATTCATCTCAGAGTGATAATCCCGATTGTCTATGGATTTTGAAAGAAAAATGAGCTCTGCATTCTGTATTAGTCCATGTTGTCGACTACCTGCATGAGCAATTATCAAGCGCTGTCCTTTGCTGCTAGGTATTAATCTCTTAATCTTTCCATCTGATGACTGCCATTCCCTTTGGTTAGTGTGGTGAGCATTGATCCATGTTTCATCCAAGTACACAATATCATAACCTTGCTTGCGCACCTCTTTTACTTCACGTAAGTACTTGCTTCTCATGACTACTATATGTGGATTCTCACAGATGATGTTTCGTCCATTGGAATACTTTCTGAATGTAAAGCCTGCAGCTCTCACATTCCTCCATAATGTAGACTTTGATATTTCAATACTGTTGTTCTTTTTCAGCGATACTTTTAATTTTCTTATTGTAACAGTTTCATTCATACCCAACATTTTGTGAATTTCACTTCTAATAAGTTCACTGTCGAAATTATCCAACAATTTTGCTCTTCCTTGTGATTTTGTATATTTTGAACATTGACGGTCACGTGCTTGAATCCAGCGATTAAATGACCGTTTAGATCAATCCAAAATGTGTCTTGTCCTATTCTCAGGGTTTTCTAAAGAATGAAATAATCTTCCTCGTTTAGCCTCTTTGCAAAAATAGTCATACATTTTTTATTGCGATGTTTTGTAAACTGCAGAATTTCATTTTAAGACTCATGATAAATGTTGTCGTTCCACGTCTACGCCGCTGAATGAACGGAAATGGGACACACAATGTCTCGTGTTTTTTATAAGTGTCTAATTGTGTCAGATACCCACGGCGAAAGCGTGCGTATACGTCAATTTGACAGTGTATGGATTTGTACTCGCTATTTTTAACTTAAAATACTGTAAACATTAAGTTTTGACTACATCAATGGGTCGTTATAAATTTATATAAATCAAATAAGCAACAATAATAACCAAAT
This sequence comes from Megaustenia siamemsis, assembly GCA_032433765.1. Classification (NCBI taxonomy): domain Eukaryota; kingdom Metazoa; phylum Mollusca; class Gastropoda; order Stylommatophora; family Ariophantidae; genus Megaustenia; species Megaustenia siamemsis. The sequence continues at coordinate 41,207,471 of JAVIAB010000046.1, forward strand.
GTTTTTTTTAATGAAATTAATTCCCTGTTGGGGTCTAATCATTATAACTTTACATGCCAATTTTGAACAAGTTCCAAAAAGTGGTTAAAAAGATATCGATTTTAAAAGTTGGGCACATGATTTGAAACGAACTATAGTTGCAGAGCCCTATGGACGGTCGTACTCTAATCAATGAAAGACAGAGTGGGGTTTCGTACATGACTTGTCAGCATCGGTGAGATTCCCGAAGGTGCGTCTTAATTATGAGGGACTTATAGTCTGTTGTTTGAGATGGTGATGGCCTAATCTCTCTCTCTCTCTCTCTCTCTCTCTCTCTCTCTCTCTCTCTCTCTCTGCGATAAAGACTCAATCAGAGTAGGATTCCAGACTCTCTTATGAAGTCAGCTGTCTGTTTAAGCAAATCGTTTGCCCCATATAGTTTTTCTTCCAGGGAGGTGTGCGTGGACCACATTGCTCTTCTCAGGTCTGTGTACTGGGGGCAATCCTGTAGAACATGTTTTGTAGTCATATTGTCCAGTGTACAGTGGCCTAATTACCAACTAATAACTACATCAAGCTTGGGCAGATGGTGCTCGTAAACCTGGGAGGGCCGACCATCTAAGGGCAGAATCCCCCTACAGAAAAGACAATCTGCTGCCTTGCAGGAAGATTGGGGACAATCAAAGGCTAAGGAAAGCAAACCTGATAAAATTCTGGCTGAAATCCGATGCACTGGGCCACTGGCGTAGACCACAGTGCAACGTTTTAACAGGTTTTCAATCGGAATGGATCTAACAGACTCTAATTATGATGCTCTGTCTGTGGAGTTCCCCCCCCCCCCCGGCAGGTGGAATGCTGGGCCACGTGCCACGAAGGGATCCACCCCAAGTTATTGGTGGTCACCCTGACCCATTTTGGAGAGCTAGGAAATGGGACCAGGGAGAAACTACCGCTGACTGGAAAGGCTTCAAGAAACAGCTGAATATAATACACTGGAATGCGGAGGGCATATACCACAAAAAACAAGCCCTAACAATCAGATTAGCAGAGGAGGAGATAGACGTTGCCTGCATCCAGGAAACTCATCTTAATCCTCAGCACAGATTTACGATCAGGGGCTACCAAACATTTAGACAAGACAGGGAAGGTCACAAGGGTGGAATTCTTATACTTATTAAAAACTACTATCCCAGCAAAACTGATAGATGTAGTCACAAACGAGAGGTAGAGATCATTGGTACAGACCCATACATTAACTCCGCTAGTATAAGGATATTTAACATTTACTGTCCTAATGACAAATTGCTGAAGCTGGAGTCAATGGAAATAAGACCATCAAAGTGTCTGGTAGTAGGAGACTTTAACAGCCACTCTGAAAGATGGGGATTTAAGGAGTCAAATGCACGAGGTGAAGAAGTGGAAGAATGGGAAATAGACAACAACCTATTTCTCATAAACTCTAGGGAGGACCATCCAACCTTCTACTCAAGAAGATGGAAAACAACGTCCACTCCCGACCTAGCATTTGCAACTGTAGACATATCTATCAAAATAAACAGAAAAGTGCTGAACCAACTTGGAGATAGTGACCACAGACCAGTCAAACTTTAAGTGGATCTTGCTCACAAACAGGAGTTGCAAATAACTCTTCCCCGTGCAGCTATAAGAGAGCAGATTGGGCAAAGTTTGCCAGGCTCACTGATGCATATACTGCGCCTATCAACACCCACGAAAAGAAGGTCAATAATATACCTATTGGACAGGCCACATAAGACTTTGTATACGATGACAACAAGAACCCGTTCACCACGGCCGTGAAGAAGATGAAAGGCACCAACAAAATCATGTTGGTGGACACCAAAACCTAATATGATAGAGCGGTTAACAAATGGAATCCTGAGAGCTGCTGAAGAATCTATTCCTAGAGGAGCAAGAAGAAACTACAAGCCATACTGGAGCAAGGAAATACAAAGACTAGAAGAGAAACTGGACTCTGCCAGAGAACTAGCAGAAACATCACACAGCACAGAGAGTTAGTTACATTGCCTACAAAGCAGCCTCGGTCAAATACAGGCGTGAGGTCATGATATCAGCAAGACAGAGCTGGATAGACAAAACAGAGAGCCTTAATCTAGACAAAAATGGTCATAAACTATGGAGACTTGCGAAAGCTCTGAGCGACGAAAACAATTGCCGACCTCCAATATCATTAGCACACAATCAGAACATCCTCACAGGCAAAAGAGCAGTAAATCTATTAATAGAGACTTACAAAAACATTAGTAGAATAAAAATTCCAATAGACAAACAGAAAGCTGTATGACGGAAAAACCAAGATGCAAAATACATGCCTTTAGCACCAGAAGAGCATCAGACGACCATCTTTACTCCAACTGAATTAGATGTTGCCATCAAAGGATTGAAGCTCAAAAGTTCCCATGGTAAAGATGGAATCACCAACGAAATGCTCCTAAATCTGGGACAGAAAGTCAAGAGCCAGCTTCTAACGATAATAAATGCTAGCTGGAAGAGAGGTCATGTGCCGGCAATCTGGAAAGAAGCTATATGTTGCCCATCCTCAAGCGTGGAAAAGCCCTACTAGACCCAGGTAGCTACAGACCAATTAGCTTACTGAGTTGCCTGAGTAAACTCATGGAAAGGCTGGTTAACAGAAGAGTTATGTGGCATTTGGAGACAAAACAACAAATCATACAACAAAGTGGTTTCCGTCAGATCAACTGAAGACCTGGTCACCTAAATTGCACAGGAAATAGAGGATGCTCTACAAGAAAAGAAACACACACTGGCAGTGTGGGTCGACATGGAGTAGGCTTTTGATAAGGTTTGGCGAGAGGGTTTAAAGAACAAGCTTTTTAGACTTGGCATCCAGGGTCGTTTATTCAGTTGGGTCTCTCAATACCTTCAGGATAGAACGGCCAGAGTACAAGTTCAAGGTCAATAACTAAGAAGGTCTCTATCGAACAAGGTGTCCCACAAGGCGGAGTCTTGTCCCCAACACTCTTTTTAATTTTCATAAATGACATCGTAATGGACATTCCACCCAGAATACACTCAGCAATATACGCAGATGATCTGGCGATATGGGCTCGCGAGGAAAGCATGTCGGTGGCTGGACCCAGGTATCACAGCAAACTAATTAACAATTACTTAATCGCCCGTGCCAGTGGAATGATCCGAATTAACATCTCGTCGCATTGAAGGATCCAAACAAAGAAAGGCAGATGCCGTCCCCGTCATAGTAGTTACAGCATACGCCAAAAGACATAAGGCGTAACCGCACCGAAATTAAACGCAGCTGACTTGTCCTTCCTCCTACGACATCGTCATTCACAGTACACAATCGAAATATCTAAACACGATCAGGATGAAACACACAACTCACGGTGTGCACAGATCACTAAACTCAGTAGCTCCGGGTGCAAGCCGGACATGGAATATGAGGAAACTGCAACAAGGAACACTTTTCAGACAGTTCAGTGGTTCCTGTCGCCTATCCGCCATATTAACCGGAAGTAGAAAATTACATCCTTTTAGGTCCTAACGGAGATTTAAAATACATTCAAGTTCGTATTTGTATGGCTTGCAGTTTCAGACACTGACTTTTGATGTCATTTATTTAATGTTGTCATTTTATGGCAGCCGCGATTATCATCACCAAGTACCGGGCCTGCTGGCGTAGGTGATCATGTCTCTCCACAACTTTCGATCTCGATAGTTATTTTAAATTTCTGTTGATGACCTTCTGCCAAGCCATTCTCTTAAGCTGTATGGCATCTTTTCTCTTTGCTTCCCTCTATCTATTCGTCCCTCATTTTCCCCAGTTGTCTTGTCACAATATATTCCAGCTGTTCCCTTCTCATGATGTGGTCAAAATATTATGGTTGTGTCTTCCTAACATTGGAAACGACCTCTCTCTTTGCTGTGGGCTCTTTCACAACGTTTTTTAAACTGTTTTCCTTATTTATCTTTTTCGTGGTTGACCCATGGGTCTGGCGCTCTCGCAAAGTTTATTGGATGCTCATTGAGTTGTGTTGTGATCTTTCTGCCTTATCACTTAGCGAAACCATTTTATCTGTTGTTTCTTTATATAGTCTATGACGCGGATTATTCCTATCCTTTTTTCAATTAGTCATTTCTGAACAATCAACATTTTCAAGGCACATCATGAGAAGAGGAACGTTGGAAAACTTGGTTACAACTGGCAAAATAGAAGGAAAGAGAGATCGCGGACGACAAAAAGAGAAAATACTGGCTACCTTGGTGTCATGGCATGGAAAACAGTCAACAGCAAAACTGATACGATGCACTGTGGATAGAAATTTCTGGAAGGACTTGATCGGTATGGCACATGATGATGATGAAGATTCACTTCTGATCTTATCGCTCAGGCTGTTTTCTGTCAATCGTCTGACACATTTCATCTCAATAAATGCTATTTTCTTATTGTTCTTTCATCTAGAGTCCAGGACTGGGATTGAATTGCACAACTATCATCATCATCAAGTACCGGTCCTACTGGCGTAGGTGATCATGTCTCTCCACAACCTTCGATCTCGGCAGCTATTTATCATTTCTTTTGTTGACCTTCTGCCAAACCATTCTCTTCAGCTGTCTGTTACTTTTTTTCTTTTTGCGTCCCTCTATCTCTTCGTCCCTCAATTTTTCCAGTTGTTACAATATACTCCAGTTGTTCTCTTCTCATTACATGGCCAAAAAATGATGATTGTTTCTTCCTAAAATTGGAAATTAGCTCTCTTTTTGCTTTGACCTCTCTCAGAACATCTTCATTACTCTTCTTAGCTTTCCATGGTACTCTCAACATTCTTCTGTAAAACCACATTTCTACAGACTTCATTGATTTTCTTGTCTGTTGTCCTATTGTCCATAATTCGCATCCATATATATATATATATATATATATATATATATATATATATATATATATATATGCACAACTGTCTAACTATCTATTGACCTTTCGAGCCGTAGCCGGCCCATAAGGCTTACACCAAGATACACCTTCTCCTATCTGAATTTTTGTTCTAGCAGTTTACTTTTAAAGATATTTTATCAAATCTCGCCATCTGTCTCTGTTCTGTGCAAGCAGCTCTATCTCATTGAGGGAGCCGAATCCTGCTGCTTTTGCCTCTCTCATCAATGTTCTTCTCAGTGTCTCCCTGGGTCTTCCTCTTTTTCTCTTACCTGTTGTTTCCCATATGAGGGCTTGCTTTGCTATTCGGTTATTATCTCTTCTCATCACATGTCCAACATATGACCATCGTCTTTTCTTTATTACTGAAGATACTAGTGGTTGATTGGCGATTTCTCTAATTATCCTCGTTTGTTTTGAATTCGTTCGACGCTATACCAAGTATTTTCCTTAGACATTTATTTTCGAATGCGTTCAACTTTGTTTCTATATCTCTTGTTGTTTTCCAGCTTTCACACGCATACGTAAGGGTTGATAGTACATTTGATATGAATAGCCTAAGTTTTGTGTTTGTGCTGATGAGTTTTGATTTCCACAACTTTTCAAGGCTTCTGAAAGACATTGCTGCTTTATCCATTCTGATTCTAATGTCTTTACTTGTATCCCCTTCTTGATCAATGTGACTTCCAAGATAGATAAAGTGATCGATCTCTTCTACTGGTTTGTTTTCCATGTATATTTTGTCATCTGTTGGAATTAAACTTTTCATGACTTTAGTCTTTCATGATTGATCTCAAGCCTAATTTTGGACAACAATAGCGATGTAAAAAAAATAAAATAACCCAAAAATGTTCACATGTACTTATTGGCTATAAGATTAAACTTTTAATTCTTTCTTCAACAACAAAACAATGAACTACATTCCTTCTCGTTACATTTACTTTGCTTTCACCTTGGCTGTACAAATCGTCACTGGATAAAACAGTCTGGACTGTGCCTACCACTTCAATCAAACAAACATTCCATTAGTTATGTAGAAGACAAATTTTCCACTTGACGTCTGACGTCTGACGTCAGTGTTAAATTTGTTTGGGATTTCCCGATATGGGATATCACTTTTTAACCCCTGTGGTGGTTATGGTTATAAACATAGTTACGACAACCAGTTTCGTGGGAAGAAGTTGTTTTTTCTTTTTTTTTTTTTTTGTTTTTTTTTAAGAGGGTGATGGGCGGATGTGTTAATAACCTCCCAAATAAGTGTTTTGTTTGTTTTTTTTATTTAAATTGCTGTGACGTGTCCAAATTAGTTTTATTTTCAATTATTTGAATAAACAGGGCGCAGATAACTGTACTTGGCTAGAAATGGTAATCTCCACGTCCCCTCATAAATGTCCTGTTGGGTCACTGGTTGGTCTCGAGGCAAGACGCCGGCCTCGAGACAGAGAGGTTGTGAGTTCAAATCCCGGCTGACCCAGTTGGAATTTTTATTTATAATTTCTCTCTGCGGTAACCACCCCTGGTCTCATCAGCGGGGCCCGGCGTGCAAAAGTCAATTACTCATCGGCGGAAAAAATGAGTAACTCCGAAGATGGAGTTATCTGCCTGTACGGCGAGGAACCCCTCTGCACACGGTTGCCAGGGAAAAATGGATTCACACGCAAAATTCAGTTCCTGGTCTCTAGGGACTTCGTCAGAGGGGAAAGCTGGGGAAGGAAAAAAAAATGTCCTACTTTCAGAATGATAAGAGGTTTGTGTCAGTTTAATCGCTCGAAAGAGCTAACTGCTAAACCACATCCTTGACTCACTCAGTCATTCCTACTCGTGCCACGATTGGTAATTTCAAATATCTTAATATTTTAAACGGAGTTATCGCAATATTTTCTTTTTAAAATGTGGCTGATACTATTTCGTAAGTGTAAAGGTATCCCTATAGCATTACTTCCGTTGAGGAGTGAAATGTACGTTCCGGACGCATCACATCTTGAGCGATGTACATTACATTCAATATCGGACCAAACATCAGGTATTCGGTTGCTGTTTTTGTTTTACTTTATCCGTCTCAAGCAACCTTTGATTTAAATATGAACAGCAAGGAAAAAAAGTATACAATTGTATAGATAGTAACCCCTGTCAGTTATAGCTGACTATAGGAGCCCCTGTCAGTTATAGCTGACTATAGGAGCCCCTGTCAGTTATAGCTGACTATAGGAGCCCCTGTCAGTTATAGCTGACTATAGGAACCCTTGTCAGTTATTGCTGACTATAGGAGCCCATGTCAGTTATAGCTGACTATAGGAGCCCTTGTCAGTTATAGCTGACTATAGGAGCCCCTGTCAGTTATAGCTGACTATAAGAGCCCCTGTCAGTTATTGCTGACTGTAGGAGCCCCTGTCAGTTATAGCTGACTATAGAAGCCCTTGTCAGTTATAGCTGACTATAGGAGCCCTTGTCAGTTACAGCTGACTATAGGAGCCCCTGTCTGTTATAGCTGACTATAGGAGCCCGTGTCAATTATAGCTGACTATAGGAGCCCTTGTCAGTTATAGCTGACTATAGGAGCCCCTGTCAATTATAGCTGACTATAGTAACCCCTGTCAGTTATAGCTGACTATAGGAGCCCCTGTCAATTATAGCTGACTATAGGAGCCCTTGTCAGTTATAGCTGACTATAGGAGCTCCTGTCAATAATAGCTGACTATAGGAGCCCTTGTCAGTTATAGCTGACTATAGGAGCCCTGTCAATTATAGCTGACTATAGGAGCCCCTGTCAGTTATAGCTGACTATAGGTGCCTTATCAGTTATAGTTGACTATAGGAGCCCCTGTCAGTTATAGCTGACTATAGGAGCCCTTGTCAGTTATAGCTGACTATAAGAGCCCTTGTCAGTTATAGCTGACTATAGGAGCCCCTGTCAGTTATAGCTGACTATAGGAGCCCTTGTCAGTTATAGCTGACTATAGGAGCCCTTGTCAGTTATAGCTGACTATAGGAGCTCCTGTCAGTTATAGCTGAATATAGGAGCCCTTATCGGTTATAGCTGACTATAGGAACCCTTGTCAGTTATAGTTGACTATAGTACACCCTGTCAGTCATAGCTGACTATAGTACCCCCTGTCAGTTATAGATGACTATTGGTGTCCCTGTCAGTCAAAGCTGACTATAGTACCCCCTGTCAGTTATAGGTGACTATAGAAGCCCCTGTCAGATATAACTGACTATAGTAACTCCTGTCAGTAAAGCTGACTATAGTACCCCCTGTCAGTCCTAGCTGACTATAGTACCCCCTGTCAGTTATAGCTGACTATAGGAGCCCCTGTCAGATTTAGCTGACTGTAGGAGCCCCTGTCAGTTATAGCTGACTATAGTAACCCCTGTCAGTTATAGCTGACTATAGGAGCCCCTGTCAGTTATAGCTGACTATAGTAACCCCTGTCAGTTATAGCTGACTATAGGAGCCCCTGTCATTTATAGCTGACTATAGTAACTCCTGTCAGTCATAGCTGACTATAGTACCCCCTGTCAATCATAGCTGACTATAGTACCACCTGTCAGTCATAGCTGATTATAGTAACCCCTGTCAGTTATAGCTGACTATAGTAACCTCTGCTAGTTATAGCTGACTATAGGAGCCCCTGTCAGTCATAGCTGACTATAGGAGCCCATGTCAGTTATAGCTGACTATAGTAACCCCTGTCAGTTATAGCTGACTATAGGAACCCCTGTCAGTTATAGATGACTATAGTAACCCCTGTCGGTCATATATGACTATAGGAGCCTCTGTCAGTTATAGCTGACTATAGGAGCACCTGTCAGTTATAGCTGACTATAGGAGCCCCTGTCAGTTATAGCTGACTATAGTAACTCCTGTCAGTCATAGCTGACTATAGTACCCTCTGTCAGTCATAGCTGACTATAGTGCCACCTGTCAGTCATAGCTGAGTATAGTAACCCCTGTCAGTAATAGCTGACTATAGTAACCTCTGTCAGTTATAGCTGACTATAGGAGCCCCTGTCAGTCATAGCTGACTATAGGAGCCCCTGTCAGTTATAGCTGACTATAGTAACCCCTGTCAGTTATAGCTGATTATAGGAGCCCCTGTCATTTATAGCTGACTATAGGAGCCCCTGTCAGTCATAGCTGACTATAGTAACCCCTGTCAGTTATAGCTGACTATAGGAGCCCCTGTCAGTCAAAGCTGACTATAGGAGCCCCTGTCAGTTATAGCTAACTATAGTACCCCCTGTCAGTCATAGCTGACTATAGGAGCCCCTGTCAGTCATAGCTGACTATAGGAGCCCCTGTCAGTCATACTTGATTATAGTAGCCCCTGTCAGTCAAAGTTGATTATAATAGCCGGATTATAATAGCCCCCATTAGTCAAAGTTGATTATAGTAGCCCCGTTAGTCAAAGTTGCTTATAGTAGCTAGAGTCAGTCAAAGTTGACTATAGCTGCCACCGTCGGTCATAGTTGATTGTAATAGGCTCCTTCAGTCGTAGTTGGCTATATTGGCCCTCGTCAGTCATAGTTGACTATATTGGCCCTCGTCAGTCATAGTTGATTATATTGGCCCTCGTCAGTCATAGTTGACTATATTGGCCCTCGTCAGTCATAGTTGACTATATTGGCCCTCGTCAGTCATAGTTGACTATATTGGCCATCGTCAGTCATAGTTGACTATATTGGCCCTCGTCAGTCATAGTTGACTATATTGGCCATCGTCAGTCATAGTTGACTATATTGGCCCTCGTCAGTCATAGTTGACTATATTGGCCATCGTCAGTCATAGTTGACTATATTGGCCCTCGTCAGTCATAGTTGACTATATTGGCCCTCGTCAGTCATAGTTGACTATATTGGCCATCGTCAGTCATAGTTGACTATATTGGCCCTCGTCAATCATAATTGACTGTAGTAACCCTCATCAGTCATAATTGACTATAGTAGCCTCCGTCAGTTATCGTTGACTATTAATTGTGTAACGCCCCTAGAAATGTTTTTTCTTTCCTTTCACTGTGTATTTTCTTTTTCTATGAATTTGTCGACTTCTTATTTATTTGGAGCTTTAGATTGTGTTTCCAAAGATTACGGTCTGCAGCTATTTCTTCCCAGGCTGCAGGGTTTATGTTCAGAGTCTTCATGTCACGTTTACACATGTCTACGAATCGAAATTTTGGGCGCCCCCTAGTTTTGTCATTTGCTAGTTGTCCATAGAATATGTCTTTAATATGCGGCCATCTTTCATTCGGTGTAAGTGGCCAAGCCAGCGTAACCTACATTGTTTGAGCAGCGTGTAGATGTTCGGGAGGCCTGTGCCAGTCATGACCTCCACGTTTGTCACTTCGATCTTCCAGGTGATACCAAGAATACGGGGCAGACATCGTATATAGAATGTATGTAGCCTTCTCTTCTGCTTTGCATAAGTTGTCCATGATTCGCTGCCATAGGGAAGAATAATAATGATACAGGCATTACAAATTTCAGCCTTTATTTTAATTGTTATTTTGCTGTTTCGCCAAGCCTAGAAAGACGGACAAAAGTGGTAGCAGCATTAACAATGCGGGTGTCAATTTCTGTATCTAAAGATAGTTTGCAGTTGATGATGGACTCATGTAGCTATACTGCTGCACGACATCAAGTTTTTAGTTGTCGTTAAAGATAACAGCGGGGTCTCATTATGTAGGAAGTAAAGAATAGTGACACTGTGACCTTCCAGGCATGTCGTAAGAGGCGACTAAGGAGGTTGATCGATGGCTTGACAAGCTGTCATTGTAAAAATCATTGTTATGGAAACATAGCCATAGATTTTAGAAGCAGTGATCTCTGCAATATGTGCCATTCTGGCACGCAAGGTTTCTGTTTTTGAGATTGTGGTTCTGCCCAATGTGCCGTCTGTGGCTGGAAAGGACAATAGATAGATAGATAAAGATGACAGGTATTGCTTCAACGTCCTGACAGAGTGTAACAGTTTTCTGCAAACTTATTGTTAGGTCAAAACAGGAGAAAGATACTGCGAAATCCATATTTGACAACAGAAACAAGAAAAAAGAGTTCTTAAATGTTGTGTAGAGCCAATCTTAACATATGGATGTGATTCATAGATCATACGACAACAGACAAGAAAGTCACTGGATACTGTAGAAATGTGGTTTTACAGAAGAATGTTGAGAATACCATGGACAGCTAAGAAGAGAAATAAAAACGTTCTGAAAGAGGCCAAAGCAAAAAGAGAGCTAATTTCCAATATTAGGAAGAAACAAATCATCATTTTTTGGCCATGTAATGAGAAGAGAACAGCTGGAATATATTTTAATAACTGGGAAAACTGAATGACGAAGAGATAGAGGGAAGCAAAGAGAAAATATACCAGACAGCTTAAGAGAATGTTTTGGCAGAAGGTCAACAACATAAATGATAAATAACTATCGAGATCGAAAGTTGTGGAGAGACATGATCACCTAAGCCCGTAGGCATGGTACTTGATGATGAGGATGTGTAAAACAGAACAGTAAAAGAAACATCCGAGTCATTATGAATCAATCTAAACAAGGTGCGTGAGAAAAATCATCGAATTAATATATTTCTGTTTATCAGCCACGGTACGATGGTTGTCTCTGGGTGGTCACAACGTTTCCACAACTCCCAGCATCCAAGAGCAAGGACCGCTTCGTCACATAAAATAAATATTAATTTAATAATACAAATTAATTTTTAAAATATTAATTTAATAATACAAATTAATTTAAAAATATTAATTTAATAATACAAATTAATTTTAAAAATATTAATTTAATAATACAAATTAATTAGAATACTATTAATTTAATAATAACAATTAATTAGAATACTATTAATTTAATAATAACAATTAATTAGAATACTATTAATTTAATAATAACAATTAATTGGAATACTATTAATTTAATAAAAACAATTAATTCGATAAATGATGATCTGTAAAACAATAACAATTAATCCATCATCATCATCATTAAGTACCGGGCCTGCTGGCGTAGGTGATCATGTCTCTCCACAACTTACGATCTCGACAGTTATTTATCATTTCTGTTGTTGACCTTAGGCCAAGCCATTCTCTTAAGCTGTCTGGTATATATGTCAGGTCGGGTAATTTTACCTGCTACTGTATGCAGTAAACAGTACAACCTGTGGCTGCCTTGCAGGTAAGCTCGGGAGAGTAAAAGACTAAGGGAGGATACCCCGAAATAAAACAACCCCACTGCCTTTTGGGTGAGACTTTTTAGTCAAAGGCTAGCGGAGACAACCGTAAACAAACCAACGGAAGGAAACAGAAAACCACCGTCGTAACTTCTTTGTACTATCATGAATCGAACAATTAATTAGATAAATATTTTTTTAATAATAAAATTAATTTGATAAAAATTAATTTAATAAGAAAAAATTAATTAGATAAATATTATTTTAATAATAAAATTAATTCGATAAATATTAATCCTGCCTGTGAGCACCTATGGGCATATTCGGAATGCAATGATGATGGCCCGCAAATAACTCAATAATCCTGCCCAATCTCAGATATTGACCAATCACCTTTCCCTCTGTCACATCCTCTGTTTGCCTACTACTTGATGCTACTGCGTATTTTCTTTAATGATATAGAGAAGAGGTTAACAAATATCCCAGGTGTCAAGAGAAAGTCTCCGGATTTACCTTTTTGTTCCCGGAAAAAATTTGTTCCCGGATATCACAAATTGTTCCCGGATATTCGCGGACTTTCCATGTTCATTATTGGAATGGTTTAAGTCAATAATAATGCATCATGGCTTTTAAACTGGCCCTATTGTTTATAATATCATCATCATCGAGTGCCATCTCCGCAACGAAGGTTGGCTACCGTGGAGCGTCATTCTACTCTGTCTCTTGCTTTGATGGTGCAGATTGTCATAGACTGATTTGTCCATCTTTTGATGTTACTAGTCCATGTTAGTCTTGGTTTGCCTCTCTCTGCCTCTTGTACCTTGTATATTCTCTTCCAAAATTACTTTTAGTAGGATGTTGTGTCTTTTAACGTGTCCCAAAAATTTCATTTGTTTAATTGTATTTAGTAGTTCTCTTGTCATTTTTAGTTGTTTTAAAACTTCATTGTTTGTTTTCCTTTCTTTCCATCCAATTCTACTTATTCCTCCGTAGGCTGTTGTGTCTTTTAACATGGCCCAAATATCGCATTTGTCTTATTTGAATTATTTTAGTAGTTCTCTTGTCATTTTTAGTTGTTTTAAGACTTCATCGTTTCTTTTCTTTTCTTTCCATCCAATTCTACTTGCTCTTCTATATATCCACATTTCAAAGGCTTCAATTTTCTGTTCTGTTTTCTTGTCTAATGTCCATGTTTCTGCACCATATAGGAATGTTAAGAAGATATAATATTTTGCTATTCTTAGTTTTAGCCTTTAGAATATACAGTGCTCGTTAACTCTTTCAGTACGGAATGTTTTATCAATTTAGCGGTAGATATAAAACAAGTAGAGGAATTCAAGTATTTAGGCACAATGTTCACAGAAGATGGAAAATTAGACAGAGAAATTGACATGCGAATACACAAAAGCAAATGCTGTCACATACCAGCTTTCACCATTGCTAAGACATCCAAACATTTCTATGCCAGCTAAACAACAAATGATAAATAGCATCTTCATACCAACTTTGTGCTATGAAAGTCAAACATGGACCCTTTCTAAATCACATTTAAGAAAGATCAATACATGTGAGATGCGATGCTTGAGAAAAGTAACAAACAACACAAGAAGAGATAGAATACCAAATGAAACCATAAGAAAAATGGTAGGAACAAAACCCTGCCAAGAATATATAGAACAACAACAACTTAAATGGCTTGGCCACCTGGTCAGAATGAATCCTCACCAATCACCATCAAGGGCGTTCTTCTCGAGAATGCATGGAAAAAGACCAAGAGGAAGACCCAGAAGAAGATGGATAGATGCAGTGACAGAGACATGTAACAACAAAGGAAAATCACTAATTCAGACAATTCGAGCAGCACAAGAACGACAAATGATATAAACCACGACACCTTTTAGGTATCAGTGAAAGAGAAAAGAAGAAGAAGCGGTAGAGATTTCAGAGATAACATTTTTCATGTTTTTAAAATGTAATCTACATGTTTATATTTATCTAACACTTAACATATTACATATAAATTATTAGATAATTAAACAAGGAATTAGATTTCACCAATACCAAGATGATACAAGACCTATATAAAGAATATAGTTTGATGACGGTTTACACTAATCAAATTGAGAGTGACGCACTGTGCGGCTAAACGTACATGACCGAAATCGGCACGGCGCATGGTGCGTCGAAACGTACGGAAAGAGTTAATTGTTTCTGTTGGCTGTGCTCTCTTGTTTATTCCAACATCCATTATTTCCTTTGCAATAGAGTTATCATTTCCGCAGCGGGTAACAACAGCTTAGTTTTTGCGCAGTTCGATTAATTTTTGTGTGTGCAATTTTTCTTTAATGTCGAAGAAACTAAATTGGTCAGTAAGTTATTCGATGTTTTGAAAATGTATTTATCTCCTTCGAGGTGTGAATCATCCCAACGTTGTGCTACCAACGCCAGAACTGGACCCTAGATGCAAGAACAATAAGAAAAATAACCTCTGCAGAGATGAAATGTGTTAGACGAATGGCAGGAAACAGTCTGAGAGATATGATCAGAAATGAAAAACTTAGAAAAAAGCTAGGAATAGCCGCCCCCCCCCCCCCCCATAGAATATATAAGGAAACAACAGATAAAATGATTTGGCCACATGATAAAGTAGAAAGTTCAAAACAGAACACAGCGAGCCTTCAATACTCGTTGCCGAGAACACCAGACCCAAGGGCCGACCACGAAAAAGATGGATTGACGGTATATTAGAAGCACTAGGAAACATAACAGCAGCAGAGGCAAACAGAGGAGTAAAAGACCGTAAATTATATCTCCCCTAGACGCTGAAAGGCAAATGAGGAGGTAAAGATGAAGAAGGTTCCTGACAGAATTATTTACTTTAATGTGGCATTTTCTGTTAATGTGGCGTTTTCTATTACTGTGGCATTTTCTATTACTGTGGCGTTTTCTATTACTGTGGCATTTTCTGTTAATGTGGCATTTTCTATTACTGTGGCATTTTCTATTACTGTGACATTTTCTATTACTGTAGCATTTTCTTTTAATATGGCATTATCTGTTAATGTGACAATTTCAATTACTCTGGCATTTTCTGGTTATGTGGCATTTTCTGTTAATGTGGCATTTTCTATTACTGTGGCATTTTCTATTACTGTAGCGTTTTCTTTTATCGTGGCATTTTCTGTTAATGAGGCTTTTTTCTATTATTGTTGTATTTTCTGTTAATGTGGCATTTTCTATTACTGTAGCGTTTTCTATTACTGTGACATTCTCTGTTAATGTGGCATTTTCTATTACTGTAGCGTTTTCTATTATTGTGACATTTTCTATTGCTGTGACAACATATATATTCAACTAGAATACAAGCATAAAGAGAACATTAAGTAATAAATCTCATTCCTGGCCAACGCTCAGACTTAACCATTCCAAACTGTATCTGCAAATAATATTATACCCCAGAATATAATTGGTGTGTTCAGTTACATATAATTTATACATTTACAAGTTCTATTTAGGAATACAATTTATGCGATTTAAATTTGACGTTATTAAATAAATTACCAAATGAAGACAATTCCGTCCTAAATATTAAATTAATTTTAAAGTCAAACAGGTAATATTAACTGCAATTTCCACTTATATTCACTTATTATTCATTATTTTTATTTATTATTATATATTATTATTGATTGAGGCCAACACAAAAAGAGAGCTCTATTAGAAAACATCAGAAAGAAACAATCAACATTTTTCGGGCACATCATGAGAAGAGGAAAGTTGGAATACTTGGTCACAACTGGCAGAATAAAATGAAAGAGAGATCGCGGGCGACAAAGAGAGAAAATACTTGAAAGCTTGGTGTCATGGCATTGAAAATAGTCAACAACAGAACTGATAATATGCACTGTAGATAGAAGATTGTGGAGGGACATGATCACCTACACCAACCGGTATGGCACATGATGATGATGATTATTGATCTTATTATTATTATTATCTATTATTATCGATCATTATTATTATTATCTATTATATTATTGATCATTATTATTATTATTATCTATTATTATTATTGATATTATTATTATTATCTATTATATTATTGATCATTAATATTATTATTATCTATTATTATTATTGATATTATTATTATTATTATTATTATCTATTATATTATTGATCATCATTATTATTATTATCTATTATTATTGATCATTATAATTATTATTGATCATTATTATTATTGATCATTATTATTATTAGTCTAACCGATCATTTTCTATACAACTGGCCACTATCGTATATAACCTAATAACGGCCCTGTTACCGACTATGATTTAGATATTGAAACTTACCTTAAGCCATATAAGAATCGGTTGCCCCGTATTACATGCGAACCAACATTAATTTAACTGATAATTTTCTGAAGCACATAAGGTGGCAGCTGTAGAGCTACATATTAATTAAATGAGTTAGGCCAACGCATACTTATATACTGTTGTTAGCTTTACGCGAGATAGGTATCAGATTTTACAACTGAGCTGATACTGTCTGGGTCGTAATGCCTTTATTTTATCTAAATAATTCCACTATCACCCACAGATTGTGTCCCATGAACTAAAAATCAGCGGCTTAAGCTGTGGAAAGAAAGCTCTATTTATAGACACTAACATTTTAAATAAAAGACACAGACTATTATATATTGCAACCACTAATATCTTCAGTAATAAAGAAAAGACGATGGTCATATGTTCGACATGTGATGAGAAGAGAAAATAACCGAATAGCAAAGCAAGCCCTCATGTGGGAAACAACAGGAAGGAGAAAAAGAGGAAGACCTAGAGAGACACTGAGAAGAACATTGCTGAGAGAGGCAAAAGCAGCAGGATTCGGCTCCCTCAATGAGATAGTGCCACTTGCACAGAACAGAGACAAATGGCGAGATTTGATAAAATATCTTTAAAAGAATTGAAAAACTGCTAGAACATAAATTCAGATAAGAGAAGGAGTATCTTGGTCTACGCCCGATGGGCCGGCTACGGCTCGAAAGGTCAATAGATAGATAGATTATATATTGTCCATAGGCTTCTAATTATTTTAAAAAAATCTATACCACAAGCCCTTCAGATGGCTTATGTCCTTTTGGGATAGCGGGTGGCCTGATAGATAGAAACATGTTTTTTTTTCAGATGATATGAACGAGGGTTCGAACCACGTTCGGGTCTCCTCTTCATCTTCTGTGTTCATCCGACGACTACTCATTTCCATTACCCGCACCAGGGGCGTTGTGTCGCTACTTTACCAATAATCACAACATCTATGCCTTTCAGCCTGACACATGACATAACGATATGATCTCTCTTTTTCTTTCTTTCTCTATCTTCACTTCCTCTTATGCCTCTTTGGGTGTCGATGAAGATAGAAAGTTGTAGTTCTCGCCCCTTCTGGCAGCGTTAATAAAGGACGCTTGTTTTGAACGACCGCCACAAGGTGTTCGGGTCTGAATTTTTATTTCACCCTCGGTAGAAAAAAAAAATGTTTGACCCTATCGACATTCGAACCGGCGTTCTCCAGCAATCTTCATCCCAACGTTGTGCTACCAATGCCAGACCTAGACTCTACAATACAATCTTCATCCCAACGTTGTGCTACCAATGCCAGACCTAGACTCTACAATACAATCTTCATCCCAACGTTGTGCTACCAATGCCAGACCTGGACTTTACAATACAATCTTCATTCCAACGTTGTGCTACCAATGCCAGACCTAGACTCTACAATACAATCTTCATCCCAACGTTGTGCTACCAATGCCAGACCTGGACTTTACAATACAATCTTCATCCCAACGTTGTGCTACCAATGCCAGACCTGGACTCTACAATACAATCTTCATTCCAACGTTGTGCTACCAATGCCAGACCTAGACTCTACAATACAATCTTTATCCCAACGT
Organism: Megaustenia siamemsis; assembly: GCA_032433765.1. Classification (NCBI taxonomy): domain Eukaryota; kingdom Metazoa; phylum Mollusca; class Gastropoda; order Stylommatophora; family Ariophantidae; genus Megaustenia; species Megaustenia siamemsis. Next base: position 41,225,533 of record JAVIAB010000046.1, read on the forward strand.
TGTGCTACCAATGCCAGACCTGGACTCTACAATACAATCTTCATCCCAACGTTGTGCTACCAATGCCAGACCTGGACTTACAATACAATCTTCATTCCAACGTTGTGCTACCAATGCCAGACCTGGACTCTACAATACAATCTTCATTCCAACGTTGTGCTACCAATGCCAGACCTGGACTCTACAATACAATCTTCATCCCAACGTTCTGCTACCAATGCCAGACCTGGACTCTACAATACAATCTTCATCCCAACGTTGTGCTACCAATGCCAGACCTGGACTCTACAATACAATCTTCATCCCAACGTTGTGCTACCAATGCCAGACCTGGACTCTACAATACAATCTTCATCCCAACGTTGTGCTACCAATGCCAGTCCTGGACTCTACAATACAATCTTCATCCAACGTTGTGCTACCAATGCCAGACCTGGACTCTACAATACAATCTTCATCCCAACGTTGTGCTACCAATGCCAGACCTGGACTCTACAATACAATCTTCATTCCAACGTTGTGCTACCAATGCCAGTCCTAGACTCTACAATACAATCTTCATCCCAACGTTGTGCTACCAATGCCAGTCCTGGACTCTACAATACAATCTTCATCCCAACGTTGTGCTACCAATGCCAGACCTGGACCCTAGATGCAAGAACAATAAGAAAAATAACCTCTACAGAGATGAAATGTGTCAGACGAATGACAGGAAACAGTCTGACAGATAAGATCAGAAATGAAGAACTGAGAAAAAAAGCTAGGAATAGCCCATGCCATAGAATATATAAAGAAACAACAGTAAAAATGGTTTGGCCACGTGACAAGGTTGAAAGATCAAAATACAACACAACGAGCCTTCAACAAACGTTGCGAGAATACCAGACCCAAGGGCCGACCACGAAAAAAGATGGATCGATGGAATATTAGAAGCACTAGGAAATATAACAGCAGCAGAGGTGAACAGAAGAACATAAGACCGCAAATTATATCTACCCTCGACGCTGAAAGGCAGTTGAGGAAGGAAAGACGAAGAAGTTCTCCAGGTTTGGAACAAGACAAGTTACGATGAAGCCCCATGCACTCCATTGGAGTTCTATAAAAAGGTCATAAACTGGTTTCTATAATCTTGGCATACATTTTGTCTATTTGTCTATTGAGTTCGGTCAATATGGCGGATAGGCGGGAGGGACCATTGAGGCTCAGTATGAAAAGTGTTCCTTGTTGCAGTTTCCTCATATTCCAAGTCCGGCTTGCTGCCGGAGCTACTGAGTTAAGTGCTCTGTTCACACTGTGAGCTGTGCGTTTCATCCCTTTTGATCGTGTTTCGATATTACGATGAATGATGATATCGTATGACGAAGGACAGTTCAGCTGCGTTCACTTTCGGTGACGCTTGGCCTTATGTCTTTTGGCATGTGCAGCAGCTGCTATGATGGGGACTCCAGTTGCCTTTCTATGTTTGGGTTCTTCAATAAGATTACTTTTAATTCGGATGATTCCACTGGCACGGGCGGTTGAGCAATTATGGATTTTAATTCGTTTGCAGTGATACCGGGGCCTTCACCTTACTATAACCATAACGTCACCAGTTGGGGTGCTTTTTGGGAAAACCCTCTCTGCCCTTCGGCTTTCAATATGGGTGGCAATAGTCTGCACCTGGTGATCTGTATTTTGGGAAAACCCTCTCTGCCCTTCGGCTTTCAATATGGGTGACAATGGTCTGCACCTGGTGATCTGTATTTTGGGAAAACCCTCTCTGCCCTTCGTCTTTCAATATGGGTGACAATGGTCTGCACCTGGTGATCTGTATTTTGGGAAAACCCTCTCTGCCCTTCGGCTTTCAATATGGGTGACAATGGTCTGCACCTGGTGATCTGTATTTTGAATACCTTTTAACTACCTTTCCGGCTTCTGACAACCGTAGCGGTTTCAGTGTGTTTTTTTTAAAAATCAAGATTGAAATAAAAACTATGACAGGAGCCCTTCGTACAGATTACACTGGCCATATACCTTTATTCTTTAGATTCGCTGAATCCATTCTTCACACCCCATAAATACAATAAAAACTGTAAAGATAGTTTTTTCTCCCTTTAATCCAAAGATATAGAACAACAGCAACTTAAATGGTTGGGCCACCTGGTCAGAATGAATCCTCACCAATCACCATCAAGGGCGTTCTACTCGAGAATGCAATGAAAAAAGACCAAGATGAAGACCCAGAAGAAGATGGATAGATGCAGTGACAGAGACATGTAACAACAAAGGAAAATCACTAATTCAGACAATTCGAGCAGCTCATGAACGATAAATGATATAAACCACGACACCTTTTAGGTATCAAGGAAAAGAGAAAAGAGGAAGAAGAATCCAAAGATATATACATACACAAACACACATATGCATATATTAAACTCCTTTTCCCTTATTTATTTGCTAACAGCGTCGAGGGGAGTTATATTTTGCTGTCTATTACCATTCTGTTTGCCTCTGCTGATGTTATGTTACGAAGTGATACTATTATTATTGAGTTATTTGCGGGTCATCATTATTGCACTCCGAAGATGTCCATAGATGCTCAGATCCCCACCTCAGCAAGTCCCGCAGTATCCAGCAACTGACGACTCCAGTTCTGTGTTGGTTGATAAGTTTTCTTATACGCCCCCTAAGTTGCTTCTATCTGGCTATGCCCATCTTGACTCTCATCTCTTTCCTCAGAATGAGTGACGTGGGCTCATGGTTGTCGAAGTCTTGTGCCCTTCCCATATCTCAGAGGGCATTGATGATGTCGCCCGATTCATTGGTTGACTGCCTTCAATGACAGAACATCCAACCTGTTCGCTCTTACATTTCCCTGTGCTCCTGCGTGTTCAGGGACGTAGAGAAAGGTAACCTTACGTATTTTCGACTTCTGCAATGATTCTACCCATTGCATGCGTACAAGTAGTGTCGTTCTTCGTTGTATATCTTTCGTTCGCCTGAAGTTTCGTCTATATTTGCAATGTCGTTTCCTGTATAAAATTAACTGTCTTTTGTGATTCTTGCAGTGAACCATATAGTTTTGTCTGTAGTGTTGTATCTATGGGCCAATGGATTTTCCTCAATCTACTATATTCAGTGCATTCTTGAAGTACGCGTTCAACAGTCTGGGGCCGCTGTACACATGTACGTGTAGTTGAGGTGCCGATCTTGAATTTTGTATACATGTGACTATGGAGTCGATTGTGTCCTGTTCTGAGGCGTATAATGATAACTTGTTCTCATCTATTCATATTATGAAAGCCATCCTGATTTGGGGCTTGTGGTCCTCCGATTGATTTGATTATCTGTTTCTTCTGATGGTATGTAACTGGTGCATCTGGTTGTGTGCCTGTTGCACTTTCTTTTGCCAGCTGATCTGCTCTCTCGTTTCCTGGTATTCCACAGTGAGATGGGATCCACTTCAGGGCAACCCTTAGTGTTGCTAATATTCAGTCAATCTATCTCTTTCGTGGTCTGCCCTTGAGACTGATATTCCCGTAACTTCTATTAAAGGCTCGTTGTGTGTTGGTCTTTCTGTATTATCTACCATATTATTTACTATATATAATTTACTATAATATATATATATGGGAGCCGCGATAGCTCAGTGGTTAGTGAACTGGACTACAAAGGACAAGAGGTAGGGTTCGATCCCAACCGACGGCGGCCCGGGTTCACCCAACCTTGAATGGTTACCGGATTTTTTTCTGAGAAAGTAAAAGCGGCGCGGGCGTAATACTGACCACATTACCCCAAAAAGCATGTGCTGAAGGTCTGTAAAATTGATGGTCAATAACACCATATTCCCTATACGCCACTTGGCGTGACGGGGGCTCTTTACTTTTTTTTATTATATATATCTATATATATATCCATCACCGAAGATGTTCGTCTATTTACATTGTTTGTTTGTTGGTAGGATCATCATCGCTGCACACCGGACAAACCCATAGGTGATATTGATATCCGCCAGAAAATCTACAGAAAATTCTAGGAGAATTCTAGTCCACGTGCACGAACTCCGTAGCATGGCCTGGAGTCTACGGTGTGGGCAGGTTTTTGCTGGTAATTTTGCCCAGACAGCGGTCATATTTTTGACCCGCTCTTTTCGATTTTATCTTTCAAGGGATCTTTAACGTGCGCGAGTTCACACGGAACTTCCTGTTTATTGCCGTTATCCGCGAGTGCTAGACATCGGATCTCACTACCCAAGAGATCAGGGGAAGGTAACTTCGTAAAGAAACCACGGATTTATTTCTCCTATTTTTGAATCAAACAGAACAGAAAATTGAAGCCTTTGAAATGTGGATTTACAGAAGAATAGGTAGAATTAGAGAGAAAGAAAAGAAAACAAACGATGAAGTTTTAAAACAACTAAAAATAAAAAGAGAACTACTAATTACAAATAAGACAAGACAAATGACATTTTTGGGACACGTTAAAAGACACAACAGCCTACTAAAAGTAATATTGGAAGGGAAAATACAAGGTCGCAGAGGCAGACCAATACTAATATGGACGAGTAACATTAAAAATGGACTACCTGCACCATCAAAGCAAGAAACAGAGTGGAATGGCGATCCATGGTAGCCAACCTTCGTTGCGGAGACGCCACTCGATGATGATGATGATTTTTTAATAACCAACATCGTTTCTTGATCGGCTTTGAACCCGGATACTTCCTGTACTGAAGGCAACGTCGTACCTCTCGACTACCCAGATCCCCAGCCCCCTTCCCTCCACCTCCATCCTCCCCTTAGTTACATGACCTCGGTAAACCTGTCAGCGTACACTTTTATTTTAAACTGTTTTCATCATCATCATCGAGTGCCTTCTCCGCAACGAAGGTTGGCTACCATGGATCGCCATTCTACTCTGTTTCTTGCTTTAATGGTGCAGGCTGTCATAGATTGACTTGTCCATCTTTTGATGTTACTCGTCCATGTTAGTCTTGGTCTGCCTCTGCCTCTTTTACCTTGTATTTTTCCTTTAAAATATTACTTTAAGTAGGCTGTTGTGTCTTTTAACATGCCCCAAAAATTTCATTTGTCTTGTCTTAATTGTATTTAGTAGTTCTCTTTTTATTTTCAGTTGTTTTAAAACTTTATCGTTTGTTTTCTTTTGTTTCCATCCAATTCTACATATTCTTCTATATATCCATATTTCAAAGGCTTCAATTTTCTGTTCTGTTTTCTTGTCTAATGTCCATGTTTCTGCACCACATAGGAATATTGAGAAGATGTAACATTTTGCCATTCTTAGTTTTAGCCCTGTTGATATTTGTTTTGTTCACAAACTGTTTTACATGTAACATTATGCACGCATCCTAGGTTAGGTAATGGGAGAGCACTCTCAAATAAAACAATCCCGCTGTTTTGTGGGTGAGACTCGTTTAGTCAAAAACTGGCGGATCGCATGTCATGCACATCATCATGTGCCATACCGGTTTAACGTAGGCGATCATGTCCTTCCACAATCTTCTACCCACAGTGCATCGCATCATTTCTGTTGTTGGCTTTTTCCATACCATAACACCAGGCTATTTAGCATCTTCTCTGTTTGTCGTCCGCGATCTCTCTTTCCCAGTATTTTGCCAGTTGTAACCAAGTATTAATAATTTCCTCTTCTCATGATGTGCCCGAAAAATGTTGATTTTTTCTTTTCGATGTTTTTAGGAGATCGTTTTTTGTGTTGGCCTCTTTGAGAATATCCTCATTGGTATTTTTAGCTGTCCAGGGAACTTCCAACATTCTGAGAAATCCATCTCTGTGGCCTCTAATCGTCTTTTCATTTGTTTGTCTACTGTCCATGATTTGCCTCCATAGGTCAGAATTGGTTCTATATAGCATAGATGAACTCTCTTTCTCACTTCTATTGACACAGATATGTTGCACAAGACGTTTTTAATTTTCTGAAATACTATTTTGACCTGAGCTGTTCTGTTTTTTTTTTTATTTTTGTGGTGCATCTTCCATCTGATGTTGTTGTGGCCAAGTATTTGACTCGTGCATTTCAGACTTGGCGGAATCAACCGTACATAAACCCGAAGGGCGGCAACAGAAAACCACAACTGCAATGTCAATTAATTATTTATTTAATTATGGGTCGCCACAACTCTAGACAGCCAACATAACGATGGGATTTCAACTGAATGCCCTTGCCAGGTAGAGAGAGACTAAGCGGTGCTGCAGGTGACTGCGACCTACAGCAAAATACTGTAAGCACGCTAAAAACAAAACACAAAATGAGAATAGGAATTTAGAATGCAGTGGCGTATTCTCTATGCTACCGCAGCTACCGCCGGTAGCCTGAGCATATTAACGAAATACAAAAGGAAATGATAATTTATTATATTTGTTTCATAATTATATTACAAATTTTCTAATATTCTATTACACATTTCGTATGCCAATATGATTTATTTGCTTTGATTTGCATTTATTAAATCAAGGTTTTCTTATGGCCACTATAACGTTTGTGAATGAAGCCGAAACTATTATAAAAAAAATAGTGCATGAAACCGCTAATCAGCAACGGTACAGTTCTCTTCTCTCCGGCGTATAACTAATGACATTGACATTCAAAAATTCCGTCAGAATAATGCGGCCAAAGTTACCGCTAGAGCAATGCGGTTTCATGGGTTATTTTTAACTCTAGCCAATTAGAATCGTCACAAAGTGAAAGTGAAACTATGTCTGATTACCGGAACTTCCTAACATATGTATAACTACGTTATGCGCATCAGCACTGTAGAAAGAACTTTTTCTGCTCTCAAGAGAATCAAACTTATTGTCGCTCAACTCAGGCACAAAAACGCGTATCTGGTTTGGCTATAATGTCCATTGAGAAATCATTCCTTCAGAAACTTAGAAACCAACCCAACACTACTTTCAATGACAAAATCATCGAAACATTTTCGTCACAAACAAGACGGATGGAGTTTACATATAAATAAGTAAGTAATTTAAAATGTAGTGATGTCATTAGCAAATATTACTTCATGTTAGCCTACTGAATATAGTGTATGTCTTTATTTATTATGTCAGCGTTAGCCAAGACCCCAAAACCAGCATACACCACTGGTAGAATGAGAACATTATTGGGAAATAAAAAATTGAATAGCATCAAAGGAGAAATGGATAGTGCTAACCAGTGTTTCTTTCAGAAAAAAATAGAAAAGGGCGGGGGATGGGCTTGGCTTTAAAGTAGAGAATTTAATGTTTTAAACAATATATCCCTGATTTGAAAATCTCAGTTCTCTATTTTTTTTTGTCACAAAAATTTTCTGTAATATGAATACTTGTCATGTTCATTGTTATCAATCTCATTATCTCCCAGTCATAGATATTATTGTTTTATAATGAGTTAATATCAATTTGATTGTTAGATTTTTATAACTTTTCGCTTGTTTTATTTTCTAAATCCAGGGCCGGAGTATTTTTTCTAAATTCCAGGGCCGGAGTATTTTTTCTAAATTCCAGGGGCGGTGTATTTTCTAAATTCCAGGGGCAGTGTATTTTCTAAATTCCAGGGGCGGGGTATTTTCTAAATTCCAGGGGCGGGGTATTTTCTAAATTCCAGGGGCGGGGTATTTTCTAAATTCGTGGGGGGGATATTTTATAAACTCCAGGGGCGGGGTGTTTCCTAAACTCCGGGGCGGGGGTATTTTCTAAATTCCAGGATCGGGGTATTTTCTAAATTCCGGGGGGGGGGGGGATTTTGTAAATTCCGGGATCGGGGTATTTTCTAAATTCCAGGATCGGGGTATTTACTAAATTCCGGGATCGGGGTATTTTCTAAATTCCAGGATCGGGGTATTTTCTAAATTACAGGATCGGGGTATTTTCTAAATTACAGGATCGGGGTATTTTCTAAATTCCGTGGGGGGGGGGGGTATTTTCTAAATTCTCGGGGGGGGGGGCCGGAAGGAGGGAATTACTGCCGAGACGGACAAGCCCTAAAATTAACCATGGAATGAACTCCTGGCTTAGAAGGAGTCGAAAAGACTGGTATGATTAGAGGTTTACGTAGCTTAGGAGCAACACAAAATCAAAACGGCGTTGCGGCTCAGTAGGCCTTCAGCAGGAACAATGAACAACGCTTAACACAAAACATAGCAAAATGATAATGAAATATGTGAAATAGAAAACAATATAAAAATGAATGAAAAGAAACTTCCCTGCATTGCTTGCTATAACCCAGTCAGAAAAAGACAAAGGCTGGTGGCGCTTTACGGCAAAGAAGGTTCATTGCATTAATTTTTTTTAAATATCATTTTCTTTCTCACATATTTCATTATCACATTGCTATGTAGTGTTGTCGTTATTTCTATTGTTGTGGCGATTCATGATTGTACAATTGTAAATAATTCATGATTGTAAATATTTGGGAACTTTGTTAACCTCAGACGGAAGATGTACAAAAGAAGTGAGATGCAAAATGGCTCAGGCAAAAGCAACTTTCCAAAAAATTAGGAAGATACTATGCAATCCATTTTTGACAATAGAAACAAGAAAAAGAGTTCTTAAATGTTATGTAGAGCCATTCTTAACATATGGATGCGAATCATGGACAATAGGACAACAGGCAAGAAAATCACTGGAGTCTGTAGAAATGTGGTTTTACAGAAGAATGTTGAGAATACCATGGACAGCTAAGAAGAGTAATGAAGATGTTTTGAGAGAAGTTCAAAGCAAAAAGAGAGCTAATTTCCAATATTAGGAAGAAACAGTCATAATTTGTTAGACATGTAATGAGAAGAGAACAACTGGAATATATTGTAACAACTGGAAAAATTTAGGGACGAAGAGATAGAGGGATGCAAAGAGAAAAAATAACAGACAGCTTAAGAGAATGGCTTTGCAGAAGGTCAACAACAGAAATGATAAATAGCTGCCTAGATCGAAAGTTGTGGAGAGACATGATCACCTACGCCAGTAAGTCCGGTACTTGATGATGATGTAGTGTTGCTTTTATTTACTTTTATATTTGTATCTGTGTTGTCTATTGTACCTGCTGAATGCATACTGAGCCGCAACGTCGTTTCGATTTTGTATTGTCCATCACCTACATAAAGCTGTAGCCATACCGTTTTTATCCTTCCATCTTTATCATCAGCTTTACAGCAGCTTCGCGTCTGTGTACATTTGTTTGTTTTTACTCCCGGCTTAGCATTAAGCTATGCCGCGATAGCTCAGTGCTTAGTGAACAGAACTACAAAGGACAAAAGGTAGGGTTCGATCCCAACCGACGGCATTGGGTTCACCCAGCCTTAAAAAATGGGTACCGGATTTTTCTGGGAAATTAAAGCGGCACGGGCGTAATACCGACCACACTACCCCAAAAGTCATGTGCTGAAGGTCTGTAAAATTTATGGTCACTAACACCATATTCCCTATACGCCACTTGGCGTGACGGTAGCTCTTTACTTTACTTACTGTTAGCATTAAACTGCATAAATACAACTAGTTGTTAAGCTGCCATACAACTTAGAAACATCAACTCAAATTTATTATTTCATCATCATCAGGTGGCATGTCCTTTTCAAAACGTTGCATTCATCACAGCCTGTCTGAAATAATCTGTCTCTAGCCAGATCTTCCACATAACGTTGTGTTCATCACAGCCTGTCTGAAATAATCTGTCTCTAGCCAGATCTTCCACATAACGTTGTGTTCATCACAGCCTGTCTAAAATAATCTGTCTCTAGCCAGATCTTCCACATAACGTTGCATTCATCACAGCCTGTCTAAAATAATCTGTCTCTAGCCAGATCTTCCACATAACGTTGCATTCATCACAGCCTGTCTGAAATAATCTGTCTCTAGCCAGATCTCCCACATAACGTAGCGTTTATCACAGTCGGTATGATATAATCTGTCTCTAACCAGATCTCCCACATAACGTTGCATTCACACACAGTCTGTCTGAAATAATCTGTCTCTAGCCAGATCTCCCACATAACGTTGCATTCACACACAGCCTGTCTAACATAATATGTCTCTAGCCAGATCTCCCACATAACGTTGCATTCACACACAGCCTGTCTAACATAATCTGTCTCTAGCCAGATCTCCCACATAACGTTGCATTCACACACAGCCTGTCTAACATAATCTGTCTCTAGCCAGATCTCCCACATAACGTTGCATTCACACACAGCCTGTCTAACATAATATGTCTCTAGCCAGATCTCCCACATAACGTTGCATTCACACACAGCCTGTCTAACATAATATGTCTGTACATTAAAGTAAATAATTCTGCCAGAAACCTTCTTCATCTTTACTTCCTCATTTGCCTTTCAGCGTCGAGGGGAGATATAATTTACGGTCTTTTGCTCCTCTGTTTGCCTCTGCTGCTGTTATGTTTCCTAATGCTTCTAATATTCCGTCAATCCATCTTTTTCGTGGTCGGCCTTTGGGTCTGGTGTACTCTGCAACGTTTATTGAAGGCTCGCTGTGTTCTGATTTGATCTTTCTGTTTATCACGTGGCGAAATCATTCTATCTATTGTTTCTTCGTATATTTTATGGCGTGGGGGGAGTAGAGAGTTTATTTATTTCTATTTTTTTTTCCCATCAGTTCTTCATTTCTGACCTTATCTCTCAGGTTGTTTCCTGTTATTCGAATGGACTAACAACATGAACCGAGAACAGCAAAATAAATGCTTATATTTATCCTTAAATTTAAATATGGAAAAAAAAAATAAAACGTAGTTAGCAAATAAACACGTACACACATTACCGCTTGTGATGTCAGTCGATTAAAATTTGGTCAAACGTATCAATTTGGAAAAACAATGTTGACTTCCTCACAAGAACGACTGTTAATATGAAGTTAGACGATTTATCAGAGAATATTTCACAGTGTGTAAACGAGACATGAAGACTCTAAACATAAACCCTGAAGCCTGGGAACAAATAGCTGCAGATTGCAACTTCGACTCAAACAAGAAGCAGACAGATTTATAGAAAAACAGAATACACGGCGAAAGAAATTTTTTTTCAAAATAACATTTTTAGGGGCGCTGATAAATCTATAGTCAACTGTGACTGACGAAGGCTAATACTATTACTTCACAGTGAGTAATTGTGATAGGATGTAAATGCTTTCAGAATCAATATTCTTATTATCATCATACTGGTGACGAGATGCACCAATATTCTTGCTACCATCTTACTAGTGATGAGATGCACCAATATTCTTGTCATCATCTAACTGGTGACGAGATGCACCAATATTCTTGTTACCATCTAACTGGTGATGAGATGCACCAATATTCTTGTCATCATCTAACTGGTGACGAGATGCACCAATATTCTTGCTATCATCTTACCGGTGACGAGATGCGCCAATATTCTTGCTATCATCTTACCGGTGATGAGATGCACCAATATTCTTGCTATCATCTTACCGGTGATGAGATGCACCAATATTCTTGTTACCATCTTACTGGTGATGAGATGCACCAATATTCTTGCTATCATCTTACCGGTGATGAGATGCACCAATATTCTTGTTACCATCTTACTGGTGATGAGATGCACCAATATTCTTGTTATCATCTTACCGGTGACGAGATGCACCAATATTCTTGTTATCATATTACCGGTGATGAGATGCACCAATATTCTTGCTATCATCTTACCGGTGATGAGATGCGCCAATATTCTTGTTATCATCTTACTGGTGATGAGATGCGCCAATATTCTTGTTATCATCTTACTGGTGATGAGATGCGCCAATATTCTTGTCATCATCTTACTGGTGATGAGATGCGCCAATATTCTTGTCATCATCTTACTGGTGATGAGATGCGCCAATATTCTTGTTATCATCTTACTGGTGATGAGATGCGCCAATATTCTTGTCATCATCTTACTGGTGATGAGATGCGCCAATATTCTTGTTATCATCTTACCGGTGATGAGATGTACCAATATTCTTGTTATCATCTTACCGGTGACGAGATGCACCAATATTCTTGTTATCATCTTACCGGTGATGAGATGCACCAATATTCTTGCTATCATCTTACCGGTGACGAGATGCACCAATATTCTTGTTATCATCTTACTGGTGATGAGATGTACCAATATTCTTGTTATCATCTTACTGGTGATGAGATGAGCCAATATTCTTGTCATCATCTTACCGGTGATGAGATGCGCCAATATTCTTGTCATCATCTTACTGGTGATGAGATGTGCCAAGATTCTTGTCATCATCTTACTGGTGATGAGATGCGCCAATATTCTTGTCATCATCTTACTGGTGATGAGATGTGCCAAGATTCTTGTTAGTATCTTACCGGTAATGAGATGCGCCAATATTATTGTCATCATCTTACTGGTGATGAGATGAGCCAATATTCTTGTCATCATCTTACTGGTGATGAGATGCGCCAATATTCTTGTCATCATCTTACTGGTGATGAGATGTGCCAAGATTCTTGTTAGTATCTTACCGGTAATGAGATGCGCCAATATTATTGTCATCATCTTACTGGTGATGAGATGAGCCAATATTCTTGTTACCATCTTACCGGTGATGAGATGCACCAATATTCTTGTTATCATCTTACCGGTGACGAGATGTACCAATATTCTTGTCATCATCTTACTGGTGATGAGATGCGCCAATATTCTTGTTATCATCTTACTGGTGATGAGATGCGCCAATATTCTTGTTATCATCTTACTGGTGATGAGATGCGCCAATATTCTTGTCATCATCTTACTGGTGATGAGATGCGCCAATATTCTTGTCATCATCTTACTGGTGATGAGATGCGCCAATATTCTTGTTATCATCTTACTGGTGATGAGATGCGCCAATATTCTTGTCATCATCTTACTGGTGATGAGATGCGCCAATATTCTTGTTATCATCTTACCGGTGATGAGATGTACCAATATTCTTGTTATCATCTTACCGGTGACGAGATGCACCAATATTCTTGTTATCATCTTACCGGTGATGAGATGCACCAATATTCTTGCTATCATCTTACCGGTGACGAGATGCACCAATATTCTTGTTATCATCTTACTGGTGATGAGATGTACCAATATTCTTGCTATCATCTTACCGGTGACGAGATGCGCCAATATTCTTGCTATCATCTTACCGGTGATGAGATGCACCAATATTCTTGTTACCATCTTACCGGTGATGAGATGCACCAATATTCTTGTTACCATCTTACCGGTGATGAGATGCACCAATATTCTTGTTATCATCTTACTGGTGATGAGATGAGCCAATATTCTTCTTCTCATCTTACCGGTAATGAGATGCGCCAATATTATTGTCATCATCTTACCGGTAATGAGATGCACCAATATTCTTGTTATCATCTTACTGGTGATGAGATGAGCCAATATTCTTGTCATCATCTTACCGGTGATGAGATGCGCCAATATTCTTGTCATCATCTTACTGGTGATGAGATGTGCCAAGATTCTTGTCATCATCTTACTGGTGATGAGATGCGCCAATATTCTTGTCATCATCTTACTGGTGATGAGATGTGCCAAGATTCTTGTTAGTATCTTACCGGTAATGAGATGCGCCAATATTATTGTCATCATCTTACTGGTGATGAGATGAGCCAATATTCTTGTCATCATCTTACTGGTGATGAGATGCGCCAATATTCTTGTCATCATCTTACTGGTGATGAGATGTGCCAAGATTCTTGTTAGTATCTTACCGGTAATGAGATGCGCCAATATTATTGTCATCATCTTACTGGTGATGAGATGAGCCAATATTCTTGTCATCATCTTACCGGTGATGAGATGCGCCAATATTCTTGACATCATCTTACTGGTGATGAGATGCGCCAATATTCTTGTTATCATCTTACTGGTGATGAGATGCACCAATATTCTTGTCATCATCTTACCGGTGATGACATGCGCCAATATTCTTGTTATCATTTTACTGGTGATGAGATGTACCAAGATTCTTGTTATCATTTTACTGGTGATGAGATGTACCAATATTCTTGTTATCATCTTACTGGTGATGAGATGTACCAATATTCTTGTTATCATTTTACTGGTGATGAGATGTACCAATATTCTTGTTATCATTTTACTGGTGTTGAGATGTACCAATATTCTTGTTACCATCTTACCGGTGATGAGATGCACCAATATTCTTGTTACCATCTTACCGGTGATGAGATGCACCAATATTCTTGTTACCATCTTACCGGTGATGAGATGCACCAATATTCTTGTTATCATCTTACTGGTGATGAGATGAGCCAATATTCTTCTTCTCATCTTACCGGTAATGAGATGCGCCAATATTATTGTCATCATCTTACGGTAATGAGATGCACCAATATTCTTGTTATCATCTTACTGGTGATGAGATGAGCCAATATTCTTGTCATCATCTTACCGGTGATGAGATGCGCCAATATTCTTGTCATCATCTTACTGGTGATGAGATGTGCCAAGATTCTTGTCATCATCTTACTGGTGATGAGATGCGCCAATATTCTTGTCATCATCTTACTGGTGATGTGATGTGCCAAGATTCTTGTTAGTATCTTACCGGTAATGAGATGCGCCAATATTGTTGTCATCATCTTACTGGTGATGAGATGAGCCAATATTCTTGTCATCATCTTACTGGTGATGAGATGCGCCAATATTCTTGTCATCATCTTACTGGTGATGAGATGTGCCAAGATTCTTGTTAGTATCTTACCGGTAATGAGATGCGCCAATATTATTGTCATCATCTTACTGGTGATGAGATGAGCCAATATTCTTGTCATCATCTTACCGGTGATGAGATGCGCCAATATTCTTGTCATCATCTTACTGGTGATGAGATGCGCCAATATTCTTGTTATCATCTTACTGGTGATGAGATGCACCAATATTCTTGTCATCATCTTACCGGTGATGACATGCGCCAATATTCTTGTTATCATTTTACTGGTGATGAGATGTACCAAGATTCTTGTTATCATTTTACTGGTGATGAGATGTACCAATATTCTTGTTATCATCTTACTGGTGATGAGATGTACCAATATTCTTGTTATCATTTTACTGGTGATGAGATGTACCAATATTCTTGTTATCATTTTACTGGTGATGAGATGTACCAATATTCTCGTTATCATTTTACTGGTGATGAGATGCACCAATATTCTTGTTATCATTTTACTGGTGATGAGATGTACCAATATTCTTGTTATCATTTTACTGGTGATGAGATGTACCAATATTCTTGTTATCATCTTACTGGTGATGAGATGTACCAATATTCTTGTTATCATTTTACTGGTGATGAGATGCACCAATATTCTTGTTATCATTTTACCGGTGATGAGATGCACCAATATTCTTGTCATCATCTTACCGGTGATGAGATGTACCAATATTCTTGTCATCATCTTACTGGTGATGACATGCGCCAATATTCTTGTTATCATCTTAATGGTGATGAGATGTGCCAATATTCTTGTCATCATCTTACCGGTGATGAGATGCACCAATATTCTTGTCATCATCTTACCGGTGATGAGATGTGCCAATATTCTTGTCATCATCTTACCGGTGATGAGATGCACCAATATTCTTGTCATCATCTTACCGGTGATGAGATGCACCAATATTCTTGTCATCATCTTACCGGTGATGAGATGCACCAATATTCTTCTTCTCATCTTACCGGTAATGAGATGTCCAATATTCTCTTCTCATCTTACCGGTGATGAGATTTGCCAATATTCTTCTTCTCATCTTACCGGTAATGAGATGTCCAATATTCTCTTCTCATCTTATCGGTGATGAGATGCGCTAATATTCTTGTCATCATCTTACCGGTAATGAGATGCCCCAATATTCTTCTTCTCATCTTACCGGTGATGAGATTTGCCAATATTCTTCTTCTCATCTTACCGGTGATGAGATGCGCTAATATTCTTCTTCTCATCTTACCGGTAATGAGATGTGCCAATATTCTTGTCATCATCTTATCGGTAATGAGATGCATCAATATTCTTGTCATCATCTTACCGGTAATGAGATGCACCAATATTCTTGTTATCATCTTACTGGTGATGAGATGAGCCAATATTCTTGTCATCATCTTACCGGTGATTAGATGCGCCAATATTCTTGTCATCATCTTACTGGTGATGAGATGAGCCAATATTTTTGTCATCATCTTACTGGTGATGAGATGCACCAATATTCTTGACATCATCTTACTGGTGATGAGATGCGCCAATATTCTTGTTATCATCTTACTGGTGATGAGATGCACCAATATTCTTGTTATCATCTTACCGGTAATGAGATGCACCAATATTCTTGTTATCATCTTACCGGTGATGAGATGCACCAATATTCTTGACATCATCTTACCGGTGATGAGATGCACCAATATTCTTGTTATCATCTTACCGGTGATGAGATGCACCAATATTCTTGTTATCATCTTACCGGTGATGAGATGCACCAATATTCTTGTTATCATCTTACCGGTAATGAGATGCACCAATATTCTTGTTATCATCTTACCGGTGATGAGATGCACCAATATTCTTGTTATCATCTTACTGGTGATGAGATGCACCAATATTCTTGTTATCATCTTACCGGTGATGAGATGCACCAATATTCTTGTCATCATCTTACCGGTGATGAGATGCACCAATATTCTTGTTATCATCTTACCGGTGATGAGATGCACCAATATTCTTGTTATCATCTTACTGGTGATGAGATGCACCAATATTCTTGTTATCATCTTACCGGTGATGAGATGCACCAATATTCTTGTTATCATCTTACCGGTGATGAGATGCACCAATATTCTTGTTATCATCTTACTGGTTATGAGATGTGCCAAGATTCTTGTTATCATCTTACCGGTGATGAGATGCGCCAATATT
Source organism: Megaustenia siamemsis (assembly GCA_032433765.1). Classification (NCBI taxonomy): domain Eukaryota; kingdom Metazoa; phylum Mollusca; class Gastropoda; order Stylommatophora; family Ariophantidae; genus Megaustenia; species Megaustenia siamemsis. Next base: position 41,242,486 of record JAVIAB010000046.1, read on the forward strand.
CTTGTCATCATCTTACTGGTGATGAGATGCACCAATATTCTTGTCATCATCTTACCGGTGATGAGATGCACCAATATTCTTGTCATCATCTTACTGGTGATGAGATGCGCCAATATTCTTGTCATCATCTTACCGGTGATGAGATGCACCAATATTCTTGTCATCATCTTACCGGTGATGAGATGCACCAATATTCTTGTTATCATCTTACCGGTGATGAGATGCACCAATATTCTTGTTATCATCTTACCGGTGATGAGATGCACCAATATTCTTGTTATCATCTTACTGGTGATGAGATGCACCAATATTCTTGTCATCATCTTACTGGTGATGAGATGCACCAATATTCTTGTCATCATCTTACTGGTGATGAGATGCACCAATATTCTTGTCATCATCTTACTGGTGATGAGATGCGCCAATATTCTTGTTATCATTTTACTGGTGATGAGATGCGCCAATATTCTTGTCATCATCTTACTGGTGATGAGATGCGCCAATATTCTTGTTATCATCTTACTGGTGATGAGATGCGCCAATATTCTTGTTATCATTTTACTGGTAATGAGATGCGCCAATATTCTTGTTATCATTTTACCGGTGATGAGATGCACCAATATTCTTGTTATCATTTTACCGGTGATGAGATGCACCAATATTCTTGTTATCATCTTACCGGTGATGAGATGTGCCAAGATTCTTGTTATCACCTTACCGGTGATGAGATGCGCCAATATTCTTGTTATCATCTTACCGGTGATGAGATGCGCCAATATTCTTGTTATCATTTTACTGGTAATGAGATGCGCCAATATTCTTGTTATCATTTTACCGGTGATGAGATGCACCAATATTCTTGTTATCATTTTACCGGTGATGAGATGCACCAATATTCTTGTTATCATCTTACCGGTGATGAGATGTGCCAAGATTCTTGTTATCACCTTACCGGTGATGAGATGCGCCAATATTCTTGTTATCATTTTACCGGTGATGAGATGCACCAATATTCTTGTTATCATTTTACCGGTGATGAGATGCACCAATATTCTTGTTATCATTTTACCGGTGATGAGATGCGCCAATATTCTTGTCATCATCTTACAGGTGATGAGATGCGCCAATATTCTTGTCATCATCTTACCGGTGATGAGATGCGCCAATATTCTTGTTATCATCTTACCGGTGATGAGATGCACCAATATTCTTGTTATCATCTTACCGGTGATGAGATGCACCAATATTCTTGTTATCATCTTACCGGTGATGAGATGCGCCAATATTCTTGTCATCATCTTACGGTGATGACATGCGCCAATATTCTTGTTATCATCTTACCGTTGATGAGATGCACCAATATTCTTGTTATCATCTTACCGGTGATGAGATGCACCAATATTCTTGTTATCATCTTACCGGTGATGAGATGCACCAATATTCTTGTTATCATCTTACCGGTGATGAGATGCACCAATATTCTTGTCATCATCTTACTGGTGATGAGATGCACCAATATTCTTGTCATCATCTTACCGGTGATGAGATGCACCAATATTCTTGTCATCATCTTACTGGTGATGAGATGCACCAATATTCTTGTCATCATCTTACTGGTGATGAGATGCGCCAATATTCTTGTTATCATTTTACTGGTGATGAGATGCGCCAATATTCTTGTCATCATCTTACTGGTGATGAGATGCGCCAATATTCTTGTCATCATCTTACTGGTGACGAGATGCACCAATATTCTTGTCATCATCTTACTGGTGACGAGATGCACCAATATTCTTGTCATCATCTTACTGGTGATGAGATGCACCAATATTCTTGTCATCATCTTACCGGTGATGAGATGCGCCAATATTCTTGTTATCATCTTACTGGTGATGAGATGCGCCAATATTCTTGTTATCATTTTACTGGTGATGAGATGCGCCAATATTCTTGTTATCATTTTACCGGTGATGAGATGCACCAATATTCTTGTTATCATCTTACAGGTGATGAGATGTGCCAAGATTCTTGTTATCTCTTACCGGTGATGAGATGCGCCAATATTCTTGTCATCATCTTACTGGTGATAAGATGCACCAATATTCTTGTCATCATCTTACCGGTGATGAGATGCACCAATATTCTTGTCATCATCTTACTGGTGATGAGATGTGCCAAGATTCTTGTTATCATCTTACCGGTGATGAGATGTGCCAAGATTCTTGTTATCATCTTACTGGTGATGAGATGCACCAATATTCTTGTCATCATCTTACTGGTGATGAGATGCACCAATATTCTTGTCATCATCTTATTGGTGATGAGATGTGCCAAGATTCTTGTTATCATCTTACTGGTGATGAGATGTGCCAAGATTCTTGTTATCATCTTACTGGTGATGAGATGTGCCAAGATTCTTGTCATCATCTTACTGGTGATGAGATGTGCCAAGATTCTTGTTATCATCTTACTGGTGATGAGATGCACCAATATTCTTGTCATCATCTTACCGGTGATGAGATGCACCAATATTCTTGTTATCATCTTACTGGTGATGAGATGCACCAATATTCTTGTTATCATCTTACCGGTGATGAGATGCACCAATATTCTTGTCATCATCTTACCGGTGATGAGATGCACCAATATTCTTGTTATCATCTTACCAGTGATGAGATGCACCAATATTCTTGTTATCATCTTACTGGTGATGAGATGCACCAATATTCTTGTTATCATCTTACTGGTGATGAGATGCACCAATATTCTTGTTATCATCTTACCGGTAATGAGATGCACCAATATTCTTGTTATCATCTTACCGGTGATGAGATGCACCAATATTCTTGTTATCATCTTACTGGTGATGAGATGCACCAATATTCTTGTTATCATCTTACCGGTGATGAGATGCACCAATATTCTTGTCATCATCTTACCGGTGATGAGATGCACCAATATTCTTGTTATCATCTTACCGGTGATGAGATGCACCAATATTCTTGTTATCATCTTACTGGTGATGAGATGCACCAATATTCTTGTTATCATCTTACCGGTGATGAGATGCACCAATATTCTTGTTATCATCTTACCGGTGATGAGATGCACCAATATTCTTGTTATCATCTTACTGGTTATGAGATGTGCCAAGATTCTTGTTATCATCTTACCGGTGATGAGATGCGCCAATATTCTTGTCATCATCTTACTGGTGATGAGATGCACCAATATTCTTGTCATCATCTTACCGGTGATGAGATGCACCAATATTCTTGTCATCATCTTACTGGTGATGAGATGCGCCAATATTCTTGTCATCATCTTACCGGTGATGAGATGCACCAATATTCTTGTCATCATCTTACCGGTGATGAGATGCACCAATATTCTTGTTATCATCTTACCGGTGATGAGATGCACCAATATTCTTGTTATCATCTTACCGGTGATGAGATGCACCAATATTCTTGTTATCATCTTACCGGTGATGAGATGCACCAATATTCTTGTCATCATCTTACTGGTGATGAGATGCACCAATATTCTTGTCATCATCTTACTGGTGATGAGATGCACCAATATTCTTGTCATCATCTTACTGGTGATGAGATGCGCCAATATTCTTGTTATCATTTTACTGGTGATGAGATGCGCCAATATTCTTGTCATCATCTTACTGGTGATGAGATGCGCCAATATTCTTGTTATCATCTTACTGGTGATGAGATGCGCCAATATTCTTGTTATCATTTTACTGGTAATGAGATGCGCCAATATTCTTGTTATCATTTTACCGGTGATGAGATGCACCAATATTCTTGTTATCATTTTACCGGTGATGAGATGCACCAATATTCTTGTTATCATCTTACCGGTGATGAGATGTGCCAAGATTCTTGTTATCACCTTACCGGTGATGAGATGCGCCAATATTCTTGTTATCATCTTACCGGTGATGAGATGCGCCAATATTCTTGTTATCATTTTACTGGTAATGAGATGCGCCAATATTCTTGTTATCATTTTACCGGTGATGAGATGCACCAATATTCTTGTTATCATTTTACCGGTGATGAGATGCACCAATATTCTTGTTATCATCTTACCGGTGATGAGATGTGCCAAGATTCTTGTTATCACCTTACCGGTGATGAGATGCGCCAATATTCTTGTTATCATTTTACCGGTGATGAGATGCACCAATATTCTTGTTATCATTTTACCGGTGATGAGATGCACCAATATTCTTGTTATCATTTTACCGGTGATGAGATGCGCCAATATTCTTGTCATCATCTTACAGGTGATGAGATGCGCCAATATTCTTGTCATCATCTTACCGGTGATGACATGCGCCAATATTCTTGTTATCATCTTACCGGTGATGAGATGCACCAATATTCTTGTTATCATCTTACCGGTGATGAGATGCACCAATATTCTTGTTATCATCTTACCGGTGATGACATGCGCCAATATTCTTGTCATCATCTTACCGGTGATGACATGCGCCAATATTCTTGTTATCATCTTACCGGTGATGAGATGCACCAATATTCTTGTTATCATCTTACCGGTGATCAGATGCACCAATATTCTTGTTATCATCTTACCGGTGATGAGATGCACCAATATTCTTGTTATCATCTTACCGGTGATGAGATGCACCAATATTCTTGTCATCATCTTACTGGTGATGAGATGCACCAATATTCTTGTCATCATCTTACCGGTGATGAGATGCACCAATATTCTTGTCATCATCTTACTGGTGATGAGATGCACCAATATTCTTGTCATCATCTTACTGGTGATGAGATGCGCCAATATTCTTGTTATCATTTTACTGGTGATGAGATGCGCCAATATTCTTGTCATCATCTTACTGGTGATGAGATGCGCCAATATTCTTGTCATCATCTTACTGGTGACGAGATGCACCAATATTCTTGTCATCATCTTACTGGTGACGAGATGCACCAATATTCTTGTCATCATCTTACTGGTGATGAGATGCACCAATATTCTTGTCATCATCTTACCGGTGATGAGATGCGCCAATATTCTTGTTATCATCTTACTGGTGATGAGATGCGCCAATATTCTTGTTATCATTTTACTGGTGATGAGATGCGCCAATATTCTTGTTATCATTTTACCGGTGATGAGATGCACCAATATTCTTGTTATCATCTTACAGGTGATGAGATGTGCCAAGATTCTTGTTATCTCTTACCGGTGATGAGATGCGCCAATATTCTTGTCATCATCTTACTGGTGATAAGATGCACCAATATTCTTGTCATCATCTTACCGGTGATGAGATGCACCAATATTCTTGTCATCATCTTACTGGTGATGAGATGTGCCAAGATTCTTGTTATCATCTTACCGGTGATGAGATGTGCCAAGATTCTTGTTATCATCTTACTGGTGATAAGATGCACCAATATTCTTGTCATCATCTTACTGGTGATGAGATGCACCAATATTCTTGTCATCATCTTATTGGTGATGAGATGTGCCAAGATTCTTGTTATCATCTTACTGGTGATGAGATGTGCCAAGATTCTTGTTATCATCTTACTGGTGATGAGATGTGCCAAGATTCTTGTCATCATCTTACTGGTGATGAGATGTGCCAAGATTCTTGTTATCATCTTACTGGTGATGAGATGCACCAATATTCTTGTCATCATCTTACTGGTGATGAGATGTGCCAAGATTCTTGTTATCATCTTACCGGTGATGAGATGCACCAATATTCTTGTCATCATCTTACTGGTGATGAGATGCACCAATATTCTTGTTATCATCTTACCGGTGATGAGATGTGCCAAGATTCTTGTTATCATCTTACCGGTGATGAGATGCGCCAATATTCTTGTCATCATCTTACTGGTGATGAGATGCACCAAAATTCTTGTCATCATCTTACCGGTGATGAGATGCACCAATATTCTTGTCATCATCTTACTGGTGATGAGATGCACCAATATTCTTGTCATCATCTTACTGGTGATGAGATGCGCCAATATTCTTGTTATCATCTTACCGGTGATGAGATGCACCAATATTCTTGTTATCATCTTACTGGTGATGAGATGCGCCAATATTCTTGTTATCATTTTACTGGTGATGAGATGCGCCAATATTCTTGTTATCATCTTACCGGTGATGAGATGTGCCAAGATTCTTGTTATCATCTTACCGGTGATGAGATGTGCCAAGATTCTTGTTATCATCTTACCGGTGATGAGATGCACCAATATTCTTGTTATCATTTTACCGGTGATGAGATGCGCCAATATTCTTGTTATCATTTTACCGGTGATGAGATGCACCAATATTCTTGTTATCATTTTACCGGTGATGAGATGCGCCAATATTCTTGTTATCATCTTACCGGTGATGAGATGCGCCAATATTCTTGTTATCATCTTACTGGTGATGAGATGCGCCAATATTCTTGTCATCATCTTACTGGTGATGAGATGCGCCAATATTCTTGTCATCATCTTACCGGTGATGACATGCGCCAATATTCTTGTCATCATCTTACCGGTGATGAGATGTGCCAATATTCTTGTTATCATCTTACTGGTGATGAGATGTGCCAATATTCTTGTCATCATCTTACCGGTGATGACATGCGCCAATATTCTTGTCATCATCTTACCGGTGATGACATGCGCCAATATTCTTGTTATCATCTTACCGGTGATGAGATGCACCAATATTCTTGTTATCATCTTACCGGTGATGACATGCGCCAATATTCTTGTCATCATCTTACCGGTGATGACATGCGCCAATATTCTTGTTATCATCTTACCGGTGATGAGATGCACCAATATTCTTGTTATCATCTTACAGGTGATGAGATGCACCAATATTCTTGTTATCATCTTACCGGTGATGAGATGCACCAATATTCTTGTTATCATCTTACTTGTAATGAGATGTACCAAGATTCTTGTTATCATCTTACCGGTGATGAGATGCACCAATATTCTTGTTATCATCTTACCGGTGATGAGATGTACCAAGATTCTTGTTATCATCTTACTGGTGATGAGATGCACCAATATTCTTGTTATCATCTTACTGGTGATGAGATGCACCAATATTCTTGTCATCATCTTACCGGTGATGAGATGCGCCAATATTCTTGTTATCATCTTACCGGTGATGAGATGCACCAATATTCTTGTCATCATCTTACCGGTGACGAGATGCACCAATATTCTTGTTATCATCTTACTGGTGATGAGATGCTCCAATATTCTTGTTATCATCTTACTGGTGATGAGATGCGCCAATATTCTTGTCATCATCTTACCGGTGATGAGATGCGCCAATATTCTTGTTATCATCTTACCGGTGACGAGATGCACCAATATTCTTGTTATCATCTTACCGGTGATGAGATGCGCCAATATTCTTGTTATCATCTTACCGGTGATGAGATGCACCAATATTCTTGTCATCATCTTACTGGTGATGAGATGCGCCAATATTCTTGTCATCATCTTACTGGTGATGAGATGCTCCAATATTCTTGTCATCATCTTACTGGTGATGAGATGCGCCAATATTCTTGTCATCATCTTACTGGTGATGAGATGCACCAATATTCTTGTCATCATCTTACTGGTGATGAGATGCGCCAATATTCTTGTCATCATCTTACTGGTGATGAGATGCGCCAATATTCTTGTCATCATCTTACTGGTGACGAGATGCACCAATATTCTTGTCATCATCTTACTGGTGACGAGATGCACCAATATTCTTGTCATCATCTTACTGGTGATGAGATGCACCAATATTCTTGTCATCATCTTACCGGTGATGAGATGCGCCAATATTCTTGTTATCATCTTACCGGTGACGAGATGCACCAATATTCTTGTTATCATCTTACCGGTGATGAGATGCACCAATATTCTTGTCATTATCTTACTGGTGATGAGATGCGCCAATATTCTTGTTATCATCTTACCGGTGACGAGATGCACCAATATTCTTGTTATCATCTTACCGGTGATGAGATGCACCAATATTCTTGTCATCATCTTACCGGTGATGAGATGCACCAATATTCTTGTCATCATCTTACCGGTGACGAGATGCACCAATATTCTTGTTATCATCTTACTAGTAATCAGATAAATAACAAGAAGAATAGCACAGGTCAAAGTATTATTTCAGAAAATGAAAAACACCGTGTGCAACAAGTCTATGTCGGTAAAAGTGAGAAAGAAACACCAGGGCTAAAAGCAATCAGCGACTCAAAGCTGATTGATCACGTTGGCATCGATAAACCACATATAAAATAAACATGAAATGGTCTGGATCAGCTAAACTAATAAGAAATACAAGATAAACTACAACGTATTGTTAAAAGCCTTCATTAAACAATACAAATTAAACACAATATTGTCCAAGCCAGAAAACAGCGGCACAGACATAAACAATGGACGAAAAATGGTGATGTTATTTATCTTGTCTTTCTATTAGTTTAAATACTCCCTACCATTTTATGTTTATTTATATGTTCTTGTTAACGGGGTATAGTTCTGCCCAACCAAAGGAGGAGTAAGACGTCTCCTTTCCTCCGCTAGTCTTCGGGACACCCTTGGGTAAGGTGGAGCTCCCGTTTAGCCCCCCTATCAGGATTATGTGAAGCCATTGGAGCAGGGGGTGGATGGTGTTGTGGGAGCAGCCGACAAGTAGTGCCGGTTATGGTCCCCACACCGCGATGGCAGGCAGAGGATCTCATGTATAGAGACAATGGCTGCGATCTCCGACTAGTACAGTCACTGCCAAGAATGGAAAGGAATGGTAAACTATCTTTTTATATTGCCTAGTGTAATTATGCCAAAACAATTCTGACCTATGGAAGCGAATCATGGACAGTAGACAAACAAATGAAAAGACGATTAGAGGTCACAGAGATGGGATTTTTCAGAAGAATGCTGAAAGTTCCCTAGACTGCTAAAAAGACCAATGAGGAAATTCTCAAAGAGGCCAACATAAAAAGGGAGCTCCTAAAAAAACATCAGAAAGAAGCAATCAACATTTTTTCAGGCACATCATGATAAGGGGCAAGTTAGAATAATTGCTTACTACTGGTAAAATACAGGGACAGAGAAATCACGGACGACAAAGAGAGAAAATACTAGATAGCTTGTTGTCGTGGCAAGGAAAACAGTCAACAGAACTGATACGATGCACTGTAGATAGAAGATTGTGGAAGGACATGATCGCCCACGCCAACCGGTATGACACATGATGATGATGACATGTTCTTGGTAGCTTCACGGCCCTGCATATTGTTTAATATTGTGTATATTTGATAGTTATTCTTATCTCAGTCAAGCACAGGTGCACAAGCTCCTATTGTATTTCTCCGTGGTGAGCTTCCAAGCAGATTAATCAATCTAACCATACAAGTAGAGATCTTAGAGGAAATGCACGCCATTACCTATACATGTCACGATTTCTTTCTTTCTTTCTTTCTTTCTTTCTTTCTTTCTTTCTTTCTTTCTTTCTTTCCTTCTTGATTTCTTTCTTTCTTTCTTTCCTTCTTTCTTTCCTTCTTTCATTCTTTCTTTCTTTCTTTCTTTCTTTCCTTCTTTCTTTCTTGATTTCTTTCCTTCTTACTTTATTTCTTTCCTTTTTACTTTATTTCTTTCTTTCCTTCTTACTTTATTTCTTTCCTTTTTACTTTCTTTCTTTCTTTCCTTCTTACTTTATTTCTTTCCTTTTTACTTTCTTTCTTTCCTTCTTACTTTATTTCTGGGATGACGTCATGGGACGCACCAAAAGGGTGTTAAAAATAATAGGAAATGGCACGTAATAAATGTGAAACTATTAATGCTCTTTTCATTGTTACCAAATTAGAATGTGTAATTGTTCTGTGAAAATATATAACTATGTCTTTCGAGATTAGGTTTCAGAAAGAGCTAGTAGTAGTAGTAGTAGCAGTAGCAGTAGCAGCAGTAGTAGTAGTAACAGTAGTAGTAGTAGTAGTAGTAGTAGTAGTTGTAGTAGTAGTAGCAGCAGTAGTATCAGCAGTAGCAGTAGTAGTAGTAGTAGTTGTAGTAGTAGTAGCAGCAGTAGCAGCAGTATTAGCAGTAGCAGTAGTAGTACTAGTAGTAGTAGTAGTTGTTGTAGTAGTAGTAGCAGCAGTAGCAGCAGTATTAGCAGTAGCAGCAGTAGCAGTAGTAGTAGTTGTAGTTGTAGTAGCACCATTAGCAGCAGTAGTAGCAGTAGTAGTAGTAGTAGCAGTAGTAGCAGTAGCACTAGTAGCAGTAGCAGTAGTAGTAGCATTAGTAGCAGTAGCAGTAGTAGAAGTAGCAGTAGTAGTAGTAGCAGTAGTAGTGGTAGCAGTAGTAGTAGTAGTAGTAGTAGTAGCAGTAGCAGCAGGTGAAGCATAATTGGCAGTTATAGCAGCAGTAGTAGTAGTAGTAGTAGTAGTAGTAGTAGTAGTAGCAGTAGCAGTAGTAGTAGTAGCAGTAGCAGTTGTAGCAGCAGTAGTAGTAGTAGTAGCATTAGCAGCAGGTGAAGCATAATTGGTAGTTATAGCAGAAGCATCAGTAGTAGCAGTAGCAGTAGTAGTAGTATAGTAGTATAACTTTCAACCTTCTTCTGAGAAATTCTATCTCTGTGGCCTCTAATCGTCTTTTCATTTGTTTATTGAATGTCCATGATTCGATTCCATAGGTCAGAGCTGGCTCAATTAGCACCGATGAACTCACCTCTATTGATCAATCATGAATATCTAATCAATTATCAATTTAGCTTGTGCCACGTTTAGAAACGGTCCTGGTTCACTGGCTCAGGCAGCGACATTTTGGTTATATTAATTTTACACGCATCTAACGTATTTAAGGGGATCCGCGATAGCTCAGTCGTTAGTGAACTGGACTACAAAGGATTAGACGTCGAGTTCGATCCTGATCCTGTTCACCCAGCCTTAAATGGGTATCGGTTTTTTTTTTTGGGGGGGGGGGGGGGAAAGTAAAGCGGCACCGACCATATTACCCCAAAAATCCCAGTGCGGAGGTCTATAAAAATTATGGTCACTAACACCATATTCCCTATATGCCACTTGGAGTGACAGGGAACTTTATTTATTTCCTTTTTTTAACGTATTTACCTAATTATAACCAGTGATGGAAAATGTAAAACTGAAATAAATGAAAGAATAAAAATTGCAAAACGGAATTTTAATGTCATGAAAAATATACTAACGTTAAAACAAATAACATCAGGGCTAAAACTAAGAATAGCAAAATGTTATATCTTCTCAACATTCTTGCTGGTGCAGAAACATGGACATTAAGAAAAGAAAACAGAACAGGAAATTGAAGCCTTTGTAATGTGGATTTATAGAAGAATAGGAAGAATTGGGTGGGGAAAAAAAGAAAACAAACGATGAAGTCTTAAAACAATTAAAAATGAAAAGATAACTACAAAACACAATTCAAACAAGACAAATGAGATTTTTTGGGCCACGTTAAAAGACACAACAGCCTACTAAAAGTAATCTTGGAAGGGAAAATACAAGGTAAAAGAGGCAGAGGCAGGCCAAGACTAACATGGACGAGTAACATGAAAAGATGAATAAATCAGCCTATGACAATCTGCACCATCAAAGCAAGAGTCAGAGCAGAATGTGGCTCTAGGTTGGCCAACCTTCGTTGCGGAGACGGCACTCAATGATGATGATGATGACAATCTGCACCATCAAAGCAAGAGTCAGAGCAGAATGTGGCTCTAGGTTGGCCAACTATTGATGCGGAGACGGCACTCAATGAACGAATGAACGTACTGTCACTACAGATAACTCTGAGCTTGGCCGCTGATGGGGGACCACTCAAAGTTTGTGACGTTTTGCGAGTATTGCGAGCAGGGTTGATTGTAGATAAAATGACGTCAATTGTCTATAGGCATCTCGCTCAAGACGTCACAACCATTTTGGTTGTTTTGGGGCAAACCACGTCACGGTGCAGACTCAGAAAGGAGACAAATAATAATAAATGAATATTACAATAGAGGGAAACTTCCGAGGTGATAATCAGCGAATCAATTCAGAGGAATAGGTATGTTTACAGCACTCGGAAAAAATGACAAATAATCAAACACAGGAGGAAAAAAAACAAAGAACAATATATGATCCGAAGCAGGATCAAACCTGTACTTTTTGGCACAGTGCCTTGCCACTAGAAGCCAAACCATAGGGAACACTGCCAACTCAGCTAACTAAAAAAATAACCATCATTGACGATGTCTTTCGCGCAGGTGTTCTCATGACTATAGCATAAGGCTACGATCACAACTCGAGAATAAATTGTGCGTCTGTATTTTTCCTATCAAGACAAGTATCTCCCGGATAGGGTAGGGCTGAATAGTTTAATTGCAGACAAACATTTAGGACGAAACAGCACGAATAGTTGTTTCCCGTGGTTTAGACTTGAGACAAATAATAATAAATGAATATTGTTATAGAGGGAAACTTCCGAGGCGATATTCAGCACTCTTTTCTGCTGTTGATTATTTGTATTTTTTTTTCCGAGTGCTGTAAACATACCTCTACCTCTAAATTGATTCGCTGGCTCAGAAATTTCTATGGCGACATCTTTTGTTATTCAGGCATGACAAGAACGACAACTCTTGTTTAATGGCCCCTTTTGTCTGTCTCCGACAACCACAGACAGTTTTATCACGTTCACTAGTACATCCGGGTACATGAATGGGAACAGGGAGTTCTCAAACAAATGAAGCGGAACTAGACAAGCACGCCCAGATAAGGAAATAGAAGGAGTTGCACTATTTGAACTCTCTAGGATCGATCCGGAACCGTAGTGACCAACCTTAGGGAAACAGCGAGGTAATAACAAACGTAACATTGTATAAGGAAAAACAGGAAGGAAAAACACACACAAAATTGTAAAAGGAAATCATCATCATCAAGTACCATGCCTGCTTGCGTAGGTGATCATGTCTCTCCACAACTTTCAATCTCGACAGTTATTTATCATTTCATGAGAAGAGGAAAGTTGGAATACTTGGTTACAACTGGAAAAATAGAAGGAAAAAGAGATTGCGGACGACGAAGAGATAAAATACTGGATAGCTTGGTGTCTCGGCGTAGAAAACAGCCAACAACAGAACTGATACGATGCACTGTAGATAGAAGATTGTGGAAGGACATGATCGCCTACGTCAACCAGTATGGCACATGGTGATGAGTATGATAACTAAAGCGCCAATTTTTGTTTAGAACCGGAAGCTGTGCAGTAAATAAAAAAGGGGATCAAAATCCTACTCTACTTTCCTATCTTCTACAATCTTTCATCTCCCTGTGGAGCATAGGTCTTCAACAAACACTTTCAGCTCCCTGTGGAGCATATGTCTTCAACAAACACTTTCCAAGCCGTTCTGTTTCTCGCTATTCATTTAAGATCATTCTCTGTCTTCCCAATAGTCTTTATCTTTGCTTCCATGTCTTCTCCAAGAATTCCTTGGTCTTCCTCTTTGTCCTTTTCCCTGGGGATTCCAACAAAGGGCCTGTTATGTTATACTCTCAGGTGTAATACTCTACTTACTATTGTAGTTTTAAAAAAAACGCAGTTTGGACCAATGAGTAAAGATAAAAGAAGGAAAATAAGACGATATCTACAAATGCTTGCTGAAGTCGGATAGATTAGTCGGACATGCACAAATAATAGTTTGCCGTAGACCACATATGAGTACCCGTAGACCACATATGAGTACCCGTAGACCACATATGAGTACCGTAGACCACATATGAGTACCCGTAGACCACCTATGAGTACCCGTAGACCACCTATGAGTACCCGTAGACCACCTATGAGTACCCGTAGACCACCTATGAGTACCCGTAGACCACCTATGAGTACCCGTAGACCACCTATGAGTACCCGTAGACCACCTATGAGTACCCGTAGACCACCTATGAGTACCCGTAGACCACATATAAGTACCAACTATGCGAACGATCAGCTTATCTTGTGTTATGATGTTGTTCGTTCTCCTCCATCATGAAGCGGTACAAAGAGTCAAGGTCACGTGGTCATAAGACTTGAACGTTGAAGAAGAAGAAAACGATGATAATGATGATGAACAATATGATGATGATTAAGAAGAAAAAGATGATGATGATAATGATGAAGAACAATATAATGATGATTAAGAATAAAAGGATGAGATTGATAATGATGAACAACAATATGATGATTACGAAGAAAAAAGATGATGATGATAATGATGAAGACCATATAATGGGATTAAGAAGAAAAAGATGATGATGATAATGATGAAGACCATATAATGGGATTAAGAAGAAAAAGATGATGATGATAATGATGAAGAACAATATAATGATGATTAAGAAGAAAAGAATGAGGATGATAATGATGAAGAACAATATGATGTTGACAAAGAAGAAGATGATGAAGATGATAATGATGAAGAACAATATTATGACTAAGAAGAAAAAGATGAAGATAATAATGATGAAGAACAATATGATGATGCCTAAGAAAAAAGGATGAGGATGATAATGATGAAGATCAATATGATTATGGCAAAGAAGAAGAAGATGAAGATGATGACGATGTTGATGATGACTATGAAGAAGAAGGAGAACAACAACAAGAATAATAAAAATAATAAGAAGAACAAGAGGAAGAAAACGACGACATATAGCAAATAAGCGGACTTAATAACCTTTTGAGAACCGGGAGGAAGTAAAATTCGGCAAGAACTTTCCCCACAAAATCAAATATGATCTTCTCAATTGCGTGCTTTTTGTCATCATGATATTATAGCTAGACTGGGCAATGTCCAGATTGTATCAATTCAAACGTGCATCAAATCACGTCAATGGGCGTGTCTGTAAATCCGCTTTAGCCAATCAAATTTGCTTAATTGTTTAAGCACACTCCCACCATCCCATGTGCCGACAAATCTACACAACTGCTTGTTTTAATGACAAAGTGGCTTTTTAGGGATAGTTCTAGAAATGTTGCAGTGTAAATGTTTGAGAGAATAGAAATGGCAAAAAGTAATTTTAATGTCATGAAGAGCATACTAACATCAAAACAAATAACACCAGGGAACTAAGAATAGCAAATTGTTACATCTTTTCAATATTCCTATATGGTGCAGAAACATTGACATTAGACAAGAAAACAGAACAGAGAATTGAAGCCTTTGAAATGTGGATATATAGAAGAATAGGTAGAATTGGATGGAAGGAAAAGAAAAGAAACGACAAAGTCTTAAAAGAACTAAAAATGAAAAGAGAGCTACTAAACACAATTCAAAAAAGACAAATGCGATTTTTGGGTCATGTTAAAAGACACAACAGCCTACTAAAAGTAATATTGGAGGGGAAAATACAAGGTACAAGAGGCAGAGGCAGACCAAGTCTAACATGAACGTGTAACATCAAAAGATGGACAAATCAACCTATGACAACCTGCACCATCAAAGCAAGAGACAGAGCAGAATGGTGCTCCATGGTAGCCAACCTTCGTTGCGGAGACGGCACTCGATGGTGATGATAATGATGATGATGAATTGTTTAAAGAGGTCAAGACGGTGCAACATTCCACTCATCATTAATACTGACATTTGAATGGAGTGGTTCCATTGTGTGACAGCATATAACAAATATGAATACTATTTTATTCATTATCATCATCATGTGCCATACCGGTTGACGTAGGCGATCATGTCCTTTCCCAATCTTCTATTTACAATGCATCGTATCAGTTCTGATGTTGACTATTTTCCATGCCATGACACCAAGCTATCCAGTATTTTCTCTCTTTGTCGTCCGCGATCTCTCTTTCCTTTTATTTTGCCAGTTGTAACCAAGTATTCCAACTTTCCCTTCTCATGATGTGCCCGAAAAATGTTGATTGTTATTTTCTGATGCTTTTCCGAAGTTCTTTTTTTTTGTATAAAATATGAAATAAAATATGAAACAAAATATGAAATAAAATATGAAATAAAATAAAATATATAAAATATGAATAATCATATTTTATTAAGTTATGTTTAAATTAGGACCAGCATCACTGCATATGGACACGTGCATAGGAATATGAGTGTATTTTCAAGCCTTTTAGATGTGTGTACTATTGATATTATAATATAACAATGTTAAAGATAAAAGGTAACGGTACGAGTTAGTACGCGGGTTTTTAATCCTTATGTGCTCGGCCGTCTATCCAGAAGTGTTCGGAGACTCATGTCTTGTGTCGCCTCAAGCATCGTACCTCACGAGCGAGTCGCCATTCCTCACATTCCCACAGTACTACCCTGGTAACCATTTCTGTCGGCGGCTGGGTCGATCGCAGGAGTATATTTTTCAAACCACGAGTACGGTTCACACTGCTTCCAGCGGGAATTGAGCATGGATTGTCCGAACGTCGGTAGCTAGCGGAATGCAATAATGTTAATGAAAGCCAATATTTTAAAAATTGATAAATGTAATAATTGCTAGTGCAAAATATTCAAATATTAGAGACTAATTTTAATATACCAAACATAGTAAAAAAAAAAAAAAAAACATACTCAAGGTATAATAGCAAACAGAGAACAAAAGAAAGCTTGTCACCACAGAGATAAGATGTCTGAGAAAGTGCTTGGAGTAACTAGAAAATACAGAATCAATAATGATTTTATAAGAGAAAGAGTAGGCATTGAACCAATCCAAAACTACATACAGAAACAACAAATAACTGGTTTGCCCATCTAGAAAGAATGCCGTGTGATTTCTTACCATACAAAGCTTATATTAAAAGAGGAAAATGGAGAAGAGCAAGAGGAAGACCCAGAGTAAGATAGGCAGACAACATCAAAGAAGTGCTAAAGCAGAATCAATTGACAATGAGTGAAGCTGCCAAAAAGGCAAGAACCAGAACTTTGTATCTGTACACCCGAACTGCTACAAGTGGAAGTGAAGAAATAATAAAGAAAGCAATGTTATTATAATGTAAGTTATTGAGTGTGTCACCACACCTATTAAACATTAAGATCAAAGATAAAGAAAGAAATGTTATTATAATGTAAGTTATTGAGTGTGTCACCACACCCATTAAACATTAAGATCAAAGATAAAGAAAGAAATGTTATTATAATGTAAGTTATTGAGTGTGTCACCACACCCATTAAACATTAAGATCAAAGATAAAGAAAGAAATGTTATTATAATGTAAGTTATTGAGAGTGTCACCACACCCATTAAACATTAAGATCAAAGTTAAAGAAAGAAATGTTATTATAATGTAGGTTATTGAGTGTGTCACCACACCCATTAAACCTTAAGATCAAAGATAAAGAAATAAAACAAGTAGAAGAATTCAGGTATTTATGCACAATGTTCACAGAAGATGGAAAACTAGACAGAGAAATTGACATGAGAATACAAAAAGCAAATGCTGTCACATACCAGCTTTCACCATTGCTAAGACATCCAAACATTTATATGCCAGCTAAACAACAAATGATAAATAGCATTTTCACGCCAACTTTGTGCTATGAAAGTTAAACATGGACTCTTTAAAAATCACAATTAAGAAAGATCAATACATGTGAGATGCGATGCTTGAGAAAAGTAACAAACAACACAAGAAGAGATAGAATACCAAATGAAACCATAAGAAAAATGGTAGGAACAAAACCCTGCCAGGAATATATAGAACAACAACTTAAAGGGTTTGGCCACCTGGTCAGAATGAATCCTCACCAATCACCATCAAGGGCTTTCTTCTCAAGAATGCATAGAAAAAGACCAAAAGAAGATGAATAGATGCAGTGACAGAGACATGTAACAACAAAGGAAAATCACTAATTCAGTCAGTTCGAGCAGCTGAAGAATGACAAATGATATAACCACGACACCTTTTACGTATCAGTGAAAAGAGAAAAGAAAAGAAGATTGAGTGTGTTCATGTTAACTTACATATGACTAGGGTTGCCAGAACCTTCGAAGCAGAAAGCGGGACAAATGGTACTTTTTTAGACGCGAAAGCGGGACACATCATGTAAAGCATAATAGCCATAGGAAAAGTCAGAGATAGCACACACATAGACTAATTATTATTACATTATAATTCTAATACATGTACCAGTAATTTTTTTAATTAATAAAAAAAATGTTTACCTTGATTTCCAGCTTCTTAAGTCGGTGTCGGCTGCATCTCATATTTGTCTGACTTCAGACTCTGAGTGAGAAGATCTTGTCGCTGGATTACGTAGTCATAAAACTCGGTGCAGCTAAGTTTATAATTAAACACACATTTCATTATTGCTTCAACAGTTGCTACGTGCAACCGATTTCGTTCATCTGTCCACTGCACATTCATTAAAGAAAATATTCTTTCCACATTAGCATTGTTCCTGGAACGCTGAAGATGAATTCACATAAATGTAATAACTGGGAATACTGATCCGCACATTTACATTGTCTTAAGAAAAACGTCCATTTCTCCTGACATGATTTACTATTCCATCTATCTCCATTTTTACAAAGTTCTAATTCAATAAACTCTTTCAAATATGTGAACTGATCAAACAACAATGAATCATCTATTGACACACCTTTGTCTTGTAGAAACATTAATGTTCCCTGAACTGCAGTCCATTCTGGTTTAGAGTCTAGTAGCATCCAAGTAAAGATGGTGGAAAATTCATTCAAATGCGTCATCCACTTTTGCAAATAAGCGGCCGCTGTTTCATAAAATTCATCCACCTCAGCATAAAGTTTCTGAATATCATCTGTCGACACTTCATTTTCTATTCTTTTAAGAATATACTTCACCTTTATAGGGATAAATCTTTCTTCTTTACGTTCATTTATTAACCTGAGGGTATCCTTCAAAATTACTGCTACCTCTATTACACTGATATCAGTCTTTTCCGACTTAAGTATTTGTCTTTCAAACACGCTCATCTGACTATGGACAAACCATAGATATGGCTCGCTTAACGGATTTTGAAATAATGTTAGCAAAACTTTAGGTGCTTTTTCTTCAGATAAGAAGAATGATTGCAGGGCGTCATACAATTTTAATACTCTGTCTACTGCAGCTAAAAGTGATAACCACCTTGTTTTTGTGTGTGACAATAATGCATGATACTCTAATTCCACGAACTCACAAAATTCTTTTAATCGCTCCGTTCGTACAGTATATATAGAGAAGTAATTGAATAATTTAATTATTGTTGTTTCCACATCAACACTCAAAACATCGGCGGCTGTCTTTACAGAATTATGAATGATATGAGCAGGGCATCCAATTCCAAGAAGATTTTCATTAAGTTCACTTTTCAATCTCGCGAACACATTGTTGGTGCCAGCACGCCGTATTCCACCAAAATTACAGTTTGCATTATCGCCACAAAACGCAATACACTTGTTCTTATCAATGTTGTTTTCTTCTAAAGCCTCGATACAATACTTGCTTATTTCAGAGGATGTTTCATTTGGTAAAGAACCCAGTTTAAGTAATTTTACAGTCATACCATTCGCTGGAGTGAAATACTGAACAATTAATGGGAATATTTTTTTCAGCATTGTGATTACTTGCGTCGGTAGCAATACCAAAGTAGTGTACACCAGCAAGTTCATTACACAATTGCCTCGTAGTGTCAGGTGCTAATACTGACTTTACTATTGCTGTTGTTTTAGTTCTTCCGAGCTCCACATTTTGTGCAGTTTGAGAATCTTTAAACAGTTTTGAGTTTAGCTTACTTATGCAGTCCATTGACTTGAAAGACATATGATGTTTTACAATATGATAACACATTGTCAGTTCTGTCGCTGCCACTAATTTACCTTGCTCTGACGATTTAGTCAAAAAATAATTGTCCATAGTACGTGAAGTGTTTGCAGAATACATTCTAGATTTGTGTTTGACACTTCCTATATGTTTTGTTATGTCAGTTCTCCCACCATGCGCGATAGAAATGTAACATTGACATATTTTGCATTCTGCTTCATTCTCACTTCTACCTTGTTTTATGAAAGACCATTCTTCCCAATAGTTTTCTTGGAAAAAACACTTTCTCTTCGGCATTTCCAAGTAAAAATAAATCCAAAAAAAGAATTCACAAAATTAGAATGCTCAATTAAAAATGAACAAATTTAATATTTCACAACCACCGGTAACAACAGACTGGATTCCTGGAAGCAACCTCCAGTCCAGCCTCCAACACATAAAGAAAGAATGAAGCCAAAATTTCTTCTTGCTGCTGGTGAGGATGGCCCGATGTTGTTGAATGAATTATTAGCGCCTACAGAAATACGACAAGGACAAAAGCATGCAGATTGTCACGTAGGCACAGATCACGTGAGCGGTGAGATGGGTAGAGTAAGGCTCAGCGCCTCGGCTAAGAGTCGCCTAAGAGTAAGACGAAGCCGAAGACGTCATCTTTTGTAAATTTTTAAATAATACCGCCTTCCGCACTAACAATTTTGTGCTGGATATTCTCAAATGAGTATTTATGAGTTGTATCTACAAACTTTATTATTAAACAGCGATAGCGCAGGACTCTACAAATAGACGTTTCGGACTAAGAAGCTTCATTTTGTAACAAAACTCAAACCAATAATAAATAATTTAAGAAAATATTAAAATTTGTAGGTGAGAAATTTGGCTGGATTAAAAAGCGGGACAAATTGCTGTCCCCCAGACCCTTAGGCGGGACAATTAATTTTTGATGAAAAAGTGGGACAATCCGGAAAAAGCGGGACGGATGGCAACCCTACATATGACACATATGACTACACCGTCTATTTTTCGAAACTGAACTAACTAGTAAGTCAACTCATCATTCAAGATTAGCATCACAGCCACATGTATAAATGGATAAGCGCTCCCGAGACTGCTGAACACAATACTTCAAGACTGTACTGAATAAAGTACACAGGAAAATCCATTAGCCTATAAATACAACACTGCAGGCAAAACAATATGGACCTTTCATCATCATTGAGTGCCGTCTCCGCAACGAAGGTTGGCTACCATGGAGCGCTATTTTGCTCTATCTCTTGCTTTGATGGTGCAGGTTGTCATCGGTTGATTTGTCCATCTTTTGATGTTACTCGTCCATGTTAATATTGGTCTGCCTCTGCCTCTTTTACCTTGTATTTTCCCCTCCAGGATCACTTTCAGTAGGCTTTTGTGTCTTTTAACATGGCCTAAGAATCGCATTTGTCTTGTTCTAATTGTGTTCAGAAGTTCTCTTTTCATTTTTAGTTGTTTTAAGACTTTGTCATTTGTTTTCTTTTCCTTCCATCCAATTCTACCTATTCTTCTATATATCCACATTTCAAAGGCTTCAATTCTCTGTTCTGTTTTCTTGTCTAATGTCCATGTTTCAGCACCATATAGGAATATTGAGAAGATGTAACATTTTGCTATTCTTAGTTTTAGCTCTGGTGTTATTTGTTTTGATGTTAGTATGTCCTTCATGACATTAAAATTACTTTTTGCCATTCCTATTCTTTTGTTTATTTCAGTTGTACATTTTCCATCACTGGTTTTATTATGTCCAAGGTAGTTATAGTTCTGAACTGTCTCCAGGTCTATTCCTTCAATTTTGATATCCACTTGTGGGTTTTGAGTATTTTCTTTGTTTATGATCATAGTTTTAGTCTTTTTGATATTCATATCTAGTCCATATTTTTTGCTTGTCGTGTTTATTTCATTAAGTAATTGTTGTAGGTCTTTAGGATTTTCTGCTAGTAGTACAGTATCGTCAGCATATCTTAGGTTATTGATTATCTTTCCATTAATTTGTAGGCCTGGCATCTCTATGATGTTTTTAAAGATTTGCTCAGTTATAGATTGAACAAGCTTGGTGATAGGATGCATCCTTGTCTTACTCCTCTTTTTATATCAATGGGTGTAGAGAACTCTTTGTTATATTTTATTATTGCTGTTTGCTCCCAGTATAGATTGCATATTAGTCGTATATCCATGTCATCTAGATGTATCTCTTTTAGGCATTCTATAAGTTGTTTGTGGTGTACTCTATCAAAAGCTTTGGTGTAGTCTATGAAGCAGGCATATATTGGTTTGTTTACTTCTGTGTATTTTTCGATTAATGTTCTCATGCAGAATATGGCTTCTTTTGTCCCGCTATTTTTCCTAAATCCAAATTGCTGCTCATCTAATTCAGTATTGATTTTATTCTGAATCCTTCCTTGTATAACTTTTAGCAAGATTTTTGTAACATGGCTCATTAGGCTTATTGTTCTAAAGTCACTGCATTCAACTGCACCATTCTTTTTAGGCAATGCAATGAAAGTTGATGTTTTTAGTTCATTTGGTATGTATCCTGTGTGGTATATGTAGTTGCATATGTCTGTAATCACTTCAATGCCAAAATCTTCAAGTGCCTGTATCATCTCTATCTGTATGCTTTCAGGTCCTGCTGCTTTTCCCCTTTTCATTGTTTTTATAGCTTTTTCCACCTCAGATTTTAAGATTTTATAGCCTGATGTACATTTTATAACTGGTTTCTTGTCCCTTTGATCATGAAATAGTTCTGTTATATATTCCTGCCATCTATCTATGATATCCTTATTGTCTGTTAGCATTTTTCCTTTTTTGTCTGCAATGCATCCACCTTCTGTGGCTTTTTTATTTTTATTAGTCATTCTCTTTATTTCTGTGTGCATTCCTCTTAGGTCTTGTTTGCTTTCCATAGTTTCTATTTCTCTACATTTTTGGCTGAGCCAGTCTTCTTTTGCCTTTTTGCACATTTTGCTTATCTCATTATCTATTTTATTGTATTGGGCAGTGTTCTTCGCTTGTCTCCTTTCTTCCATTTTTTCTAAGATGGTGTTAGTTATCCATTTTTGTTTTTTGTTCTTTTCTCTTTTGGGTAAGGTGTCGCAGGCTTTTTGTATGCTTTTCTTTATGCATTGCCATTTGGTTGTTACTTTTTCATCAGAATTTTCTCTTCTGTATTGTTCAATTCCTTCCTCTAGCTGCTTCTGGTATGTGTTCTTTACTTGTATTGTATAGGTATCTTTAATATCTTTTTGATTTAAAGCTGTTATGTCGAGTGGGTTTGTTGATGAATCAGATTTTTGCTTGTTTCTCTTTAGTTTGATTTTCATTTTAATCATTACAGGATTGTGATCAGAATTAATATCTGCTCCTGGGTAGGTTTTGGCTTTCTTTACGCTGTTACGGAACCTTTCTTTTATCATTAGATAATCTATTTGATTCCTCTTCCTATCTCCAGGGCTTTTCCATGTGTATAGTTTCCTTTTCTCTTGCTCAAAGTAGGTGTTACATATTATCAGCCTGTTTTCTTCACAGAATTGTATTAATCTTTCTCCTCTGTCATTTCTTTTGCCTAAACCATGATTTCCTATAATTATCTTATATCTACCTTTTCCTACTTTAGCGTTCATGGACCTTTACAAGAACTAAAAAACCGCAGTAAAATGTAAACAAGAAACGACATTGCAGATACAGACAAAATGCTTAAGGAGAGCGAAAGAAGAAGAAGCAATCAAGTAAACTAAAGTATCATTAACAAACATCTCAGATTTAAGAAGCCCACTTTATGGAAGGCTTGCGCGCAGCCCTACGTCACTAAGCGTGACGTCAACGGCCAAGGTTCACCGTTGAGAACTATAGATGATGTTACCTTCAACCACCCCTGCTCGTAAAGCTCTATACGTAACGCTAGTAGGGCTTAGTGTAGGCTTCTATAAAATATGTGGAAGTTGTCAGAAGCTCGCGAACCAGAATTTAACATCTCTCTCAACTACCAAATGGAAAGTGAAACCGAAAGTGAAGTAAAAAGAAGAACAAGAAGAAGAACAAGAACA
>JAVIAB010000046.1:41271390-41533890 GCA_032433765.1 Megaustenia siamemsis
AAATCTGTGTCGTCTATCAATCACGTAAAGCTTTTACCATACCATTTGTTCTAATTTTGTTCAATTCTCCTCACGTTCAATAGAACCAGCGGAAGTGGACAAGTTTGTGAGCCGCATCACCTAGTAGTCATAAACGTGCGTCCACTGATGTTCATCACGACAAACACATAGCGACTATTCATTCTTTGTGATTGCTAGTACTATCCGTAGTACGAATTGGATGGAAAGAAAAGAAAACAAAAGATCTTCTTCTTCTTCTATCCTTCCTCCATTGCCGTTGGCGTCGAGGGGAGATACAATCTGCGATTCTTTGCTCTTCTGTTGGCCTCTTCTGGTGTTATCCCTCCTAGTGACTCTAGTATGCCCGTTATCCATCTCTTTCTCGGTCTTTTTCTTAATCTGGCGTTTTCGTAGCGTTTGTGTATGGCTCTTTGAGTCATTGTTAGTTCTTTTTGTCTTGTTATGTGGCCGAACCAATTTATCTGTTGTTTCTTTATGTATTCGATAGCTGGTTAAATTTCGAGTTTCTTCCTTAGGTCGGTGTTTCTTACTCTGTCCCTTAAGCTGTTTCCTGTCATTCTTCTGACACATTTCATTTCGGTGGTCGTTATCTTTCTTATTGTTCTAGAGTCCAGTGTCCAATTCTGGCACTGATAGCACAGAGTTGGTAGAAAAATTGATTTGTATATTGCCCTTTTTGCTTCCATAGTTATTGCTTTGTTTTTCAATAGTGTTGATATTTGGCCTATAACTTGGCATGCTTTGTTTTCTATTACTCTTAGGGTAATTATCCTTTCTGAATGATGATGTATTTCTATGACGTTTTCGGACGTTTCTGGGTCTACAATGAATCCTACTCCGTGTTTTGCTACTTCGTTGGTGTTAACTCCTGAGTTTATTATTGTATAATTCATGTACGTTTTCCTTGTTTGTTTCTCCTTCAGTCTTGTGTCTGTTACTACGAGTATTTTGATTCTTCATTTTATCATTGCGTCGATTAATTGTTCTTCTTTGTCTCTGATATCGCAAATATTGATGGTTGCAATTTTATTTACGTTATGTCTGTATGATCGCGATTGTTTCTCCATTATTTTGGCTCTGAGCACTGTTGTGTGTATGTTACATTGTCCTCTGAGCACTGTTGTGTGCATGTTACGTTGTCCTCTGCCGCTGTGCTAGTTCTGTCACAGAGTAAGGGCTGTTGTTTATGTTACCAGTGATTGCCCGTGCACTGTGATCACTGCTGTCCGTGACCTGTTTTCTAATCGTGTTGTTTCTCTACATTTTTGTTGTTTTCACACACAAACTGTTATTATACACTCTTAAAAAACAACATTCTATATGTCTATCCTGCTTAATGATATTTGAGTTCACATTATATCATTCTCTGGAATTGGAAACTTGACACATAATCCATATAGAATAGAAATATTGATGTTCCACTGAATCAAAATATACACCGGCACAGTCACTCCGCCATCTTGTGACCTGAAATACCTGACAAAAACAAACGACGAAGTCTTAAAACAACTAAAAATGAAAAGAGAACTACTAAACACAATTCAAACAAGACAAATGAAATTTTTGGGGCATGTTAAAAGACACAACAGCCTAATAAAAGTAATATTGGAAAAGAAAATACAAGGTAAAAGAGGCAGAGGCAGACCAAGACTAACATGGACGAGTGACACCAAAAGATGGACAAGTCAACCTATGACATTCTGCACCATCAAAGCAAGAGACAGAGTGGAATGGCGCTCCATGGTAGCCAACCTTCGATCCGGAGACGGCACTCAATGATGATGAGTACTATCCATCTCACAGACTATGGGACGTGCACGTTTCACAGTGCGTCACCCTCAATTTGATTAGTGTGACCTGTCATCAAACCATATTCTTTATATAGATTTTGTATCATCTTGGTTTTGGTGAAATCTAATTCCGTGTTTAATTATCTACAAATGCGTATATAATATGTTAAGTGTTAGATAAATATAAACATGTAGATTAATATTTAAAAACATGAAAAATTTTGTCTCTGAAATCTCTACCGTTAAATTGATAAAAACTTTCCGTGCTGAAAGAATTGATTTCACACTATTCGACTAGACTGATCAGTTTTTTTTGTGTTTTTTTTTTGTTGTAATTTTTGTTTTTGTTTTTGTGGTTTTTTTTTTTTTTTTTTTTTTTTTTTTTTTTTTTTTTTTTTTTTGCTTTTCTGAAGAATAGTAATTTAGTTAAAGATAGACAACATGGACAGATTCTTTCTTTACAAACAGATAGAGAACGTAGTAGAATTCTTCTCCTGACTATACAAACAGGGAGCCGCGATAGCTCAGTGGTTAGTGAACTGGACTACAAAGGACAAGACGTAGGGTTCGATCCCAATCGACGGCTTCCGGGTTCACACAGCCTTTAATGGGTACTGGAATTTTTCTGGGAAAGTAAAGCGGCACGGGCGTAATACCGACCACATTACCCCAAAAATCATGTGCTGAAGGTCTGTAAAATGTATGGTCACTAACACCATTTTCCCTATACGGGACTAAAGGGGGTACTTTACTTTTTTTTTTACTGTACAAACAGATAGAGAAAGTAGTAGAATTGTACTCCTGTCTATACACAGAGAGAAAGTAGTAGATTGTACTCCTGTCTGTACAAACAGATAGAGAAAGTAATATAATTTTACTCCTGTCTGTACAAACAGATAGAGAAAGTAATAGAACTGTACTTCTGTCTTGTTGTTGTTGTTGCGTTCGCCAGCTTTCAACTCTGACGAAGTCACTAGAGACTAGGAACTGAATTTTGCGTGTTAATCCATTTTTACCTGGCAGCCATGTGCAAAGGGGTCCCTCGCCGCACAGGCAGATAACTCCGACTTCGGAGGTACTCATGTTTTTTTTCCATCGATGAGTAACTGACGTTTCAAGCCGGGCCTCGCTGCTGAGACCAGGGGTGGTTATCGCAGAGAGAAATCATAAATAAAAATCCCAACCGGCGTAGCAGAGATTTGAACCCACAACCTCTCTGTCCCGTGGCCGGCGTCTTGCCTTGAGATCAACCAGTCCCCCATGGACTTGGAATATGAGGAAACTGGAATAAGGAACACTTTTCATGCATAGCCTGCAATGGTTCCTGCCGCCTATCCACCATATAACAGAAGTTCACGTCCCCCCGAAAGTGATGATCGTCATATTTCTTTAAAAATATATAGCGCTTGATGATGTTAGGCCATCGTTGTTGACTCCAATTTCGAACATATAAACACACAGTTAGTCGTCAGAATATCCCCGTCGCACATCAAACAACAGACCGTAAGATTAGAGTACGGCCGGTCTAGGGATTTACAATGAGCCATTACGATGACGTACCACACGTAATAATGTCGCAAGCTTAGCAATAACGCGCCCTTTAGATTCTTGATTACTCTAGTGAATTCTAGCCCACGGCGAACAGAAAAAGGTGCAAATTCTCCAAAGAGATAAAACTGCGGCTGACGAAACATTTCACATTAATGAATAACATGGAAATAACTTGCATCAAGCAAATCCAACAACGGTCATGAGCAGCACCAATGTGACGTAAAGCGCAGAACAAGCCTAGACGATAGAAGGTCGCATTCACAACACTTGATTTGTCGAAAATGGAATATTGCCGGCGTACGACATTGTTTTATCGGCGCAGATGTAATAAGTAGATCTTCATCCTGACTTTAACTCATAGGAGTGCGATGGAGAACTGAAATTAATCAGACATCCAATGCACTTTCTGCAGCGATCGAGAGAACGTGGACTAGATCCGCCATCTTAGAAACGGAAGTCCGTACTTCTGTCTGATCATTAAGTTATAGGTTTAAACTGTGTAACACAGACTCCATATATTCCGATGTTCCAAGTTCATTTCATTTTGTTCTTATTTATTAATTATCTTTAAACCCCCATATGGAGGCGAAGGTGCGCCTCCCAGCACCAGAGCTGGAAGTTGTCAGCGACCCACAGCTGATGGCTTGCGCTAGGATCGGTGAACCAAAGCCATCTAGACCCTGCTCCACCTCTCCACGGTGCCTCTAGTAACAGACTAACCTGTCTAGTCTGGCCAAGCGAGTAGGTATCGAAGAGGGAAAACAACCCGGTAGTTAAAAATGTCATGTTGAAGTCGAGGTGTGTGCCGAAATGCGCAAATATAACACTTATACTGCAAAGCAAAACACAACGCAGACACGCCCACTTAACGTACTTTTAAGGACGGATGACGAAGAGGAATTCTACAGTCTACGAATACTCTAGAATACTTTAGCCATCGAGCGAACGCAAGCAAGCAAACCCCATATTTAGACATTTTTTTAAAATATCGACTAAAAATAAATATTGCTATGAATAGTTTGTTATTCGTTTATAGATAAATAATGTATAACCTATTTCAGAAAGGTCACAGTAATGAACATTATGCGATACTTGTCCTGTTAGAACCAGAGGTTCACTGACCGTATCACTTCAGGAAAAAATGGAGATTCCCAAAGCGGAATATGCGTTATTTTTAGATTGATGACATAGCAACGCGTCTCAAACTTCTATGTTATGCATTTGTTGAATGAGCCGAAAATGGCCACACATTGTATATGTGACTGGTTAGTGTTAGAATCAACATACCAGAGCTGAACTAGATCTAAACACCACTCGTTTGAGATCTTAGAAACATGTTTATCAGCCAGGCCAGTTTAGTAGATTTTGGAGAGACATTTAAGAAAAAAAAAACCAAGAAAATCGTGACATCAGAAATGAGGTTCTTGCAGAAAATAACAAACGACACAATGGCAGATGGAGTATCAAATGTTAAAATCAGAGAATAAATCGGAATTACCGCATATCTGGAATATATACGAACAACAACAGAAATTGTATG
Organism: Megaustenia siamemsis; assembly: GCA_032433765.1. Lineage (NCBI taxonomy): Eukaryota > Metazoa > Mollusca > Gastropoda > Stylommatophora > Ariophantidae > Megaustenia > Megaustenia siamemsis. The sequence goes on from JAVIAB010000046.1 coordinate 41,276,293, forward strand.
GGCACTTAGAATGAAACCAAACCAAATGTCACCAAGAGCATTCTATCTAAGAACATCAAAACAGAGGGTAAGAGGAAGACCAAGGAAACGATGGATATATGGAATAAAAGACATATGCAAAGACCAAAACATTTCGTTTTTAACAGCAACCAGATACGCCAAAGAAAGACGTTCCATTTATGAAAAGAGAGAATCAAACAACAAGCAAGAAAATATCAAGAGTAACTATATTTACTGAAAACAATCTCATTTTTCTGTGATGCTTAAAGACATCAGCAGCTAGATAAAAGAAAAAAGAAGAACAGGCACTCCTACCCATCAAATACATTTACGATATTACATGCGCTAGACTGAAGATTGTAAAGCATCGCAGTTTATTTGTGATATGCTGCCACGGCAATTTGTACTAATTTATCTACAGTTTCAGGGCGGACAAACAAAAGCAGCAATTTATTTAGGTGAACAGCAAACAATAAAGAACGATGATATCTGAAGCGTCAATACAGTGTAGTATTAGAACAGAATTAGGAAAAATCTACAAAAATAGAAAATCCCCTTTAAAAAAAAAGAAAGAAAAAAATGTGTATTTCCTATTGTTCGTTATGAATTTTTACAATCAACATTCTATGTCTATTTTCGTTTCACTTGATATTTTTTAGTAATTTCGCGGACTAAGTCCGACTCTTTTGAAACGGAAGCTTTAGCGTGTATAAACCGCGGTAGCTAGGTGGTTACTGAAACTACTATTGACAAAATGATTCGATTACATTCGGCGGTTCCTACATTTACTTGGTCTTATATGGGCGCTGCATATTTCATGGCAAATACGGAATCACCCATTTAAAAAAAATGTAACGTCGATCATAGTAAAAGATTGGCATCAACACCACATGCTCATATACATTCTATCTATCTATCTATTGACCTTTCGAGCCGTAACCGGCCCATAGGGCGTAGACCAAGATACACCTTCTCCTATATGAATTTTTGTTCTAGCAGTTTTCTTTTAAAGATATTTTATCAAATCTCGCCATCTGTCTCTGTTCTGTGCAAGCAGTTCTATCTCATTGAGGGAGCCGATTCCTGCTGCTCTTGCCTCTCTCATCAATGTTCTTCTCAGTGTCTCCCTGGGTCTTCCTCTTTTTCTTTTACCTGTTGTTTCCCATATGAGGGCTTGCTTTGCTATTCGATTATTATCTCTTCTCATCACATGTCCAACGTATGACCATCGTCTTTTCTTTATTACTGAAGATATTAGTGGTTGATTGGCGATTTCTCTAATTTCCTCGTTTGTTTTGAATTCGTTCCATTCTATACCAAGTATTTTCCTTAGACATTTATTTTCGAATGCGTTCAACTTTGTTTCTATATCTCTTGTTGTTTTCCAGCTTTCACACGCATACGTAAGGGTTGATAGTACATTTGATTTGAATAGCCTAAGTTTTGTGTTTGTGCTATATACATTGGTGTAGAGGGAAATCTTCAACGTACTTTACTAAATCCCCCATATGTCATCTCATAGACCTATAATATTGGACGACTCTAATAGCCTTTTCCTTGACATTTCCATAATTTAAAACAAGTATTTAAAAAAAAAGTAAAGAGCCCCCGTCACGCCAAGTGGCGTATAGGGAATATGGTGTTAGTGACAATAATTTTTACAAACGTTCTGCACATGATTTTTGGGGTAATGTGGTCGGTATTACACCCGTGCCACTTTACTTTCGCAGACAAAATCTGGTACCCTCTTAAGGCTGGGTGAACCTGGCAGCCTCCGGTCAGGATCGAACCCGACCTCTTGTCATTTGTAGTCCAGTTCACTAACCACTGAACTATCGCGGCTCCCTATAATTTAATTTAAATAATATTTCATTATATTTTTTTCTATGCAGTAACCACCATTTCATTTATGGCATTTTACTACTTTCTTTGCTATTTAAATTAATGATAAATCGTTTCTTAATTTAATTCAATATTGACACCAGGCTAAGATAATACTCAAGATCTACAAGTGAATACAAAAGTGGAAGGAATAGAGCTGGAGACAGTTCAGAGCTACGACTGCTTTGGACATACTAAAACCAGTGATGGAAAATGTAAAACTGAAATGAACAAAAGAATAGGAATGGCAAAAAGTAATTTTAATGTCATGAAAAATATACAAACATTAAAGCAAGTAACCCCAGGGCTAAAATAAGAATAGCAAAATGTTATATCTTCTTAACATTCCTGTATGGCGCAGAAACATGGACACTAGACAAGAAAACGTACCAGAAAATTGAAGCCTTTGAAATGTAGATTTATAGAAAAATAGGAAGAACTGGATGAAAAGAAAAGAAAACAAATGATGAATCTTAAAACAACTTAAGCGAGACAAATGAGATCTATGGGGCATGTTAAAAGACAGTGTAGCCTACTAAAAGTAATCTTGGAAGGGAAAATACAAGGTAAAAAAAGGTACAGCCAAACCAAGACTAACATGGACCAGTAACATCAAAAGATAGACATGTCAGCCTATGACACCCAAAACCCTTAAAGCAAAAAACAGAGCTGAATGGTGCTTCAAGGTAACCAACCTTTAATGCGGAGACGGCACTTATTGAATGAATGAATGATAAGTCGTTTCAATATATCCCATAATTCAATATTGACACCATGCTAACCAGTAGTTTGGATTGTGAACACTTTAACAGAATGTAGTAAACCCGCTTTATTTGCAGTTATCTCGTACAGATCACTCTAAATGTACGCAAGTAAATCGCTGTAGCCACCGAGACCATCATCATTATCATCATCATCGAGTGCCATCTCCGCAACGAAGGTTGGCTACCATGGAGCGCCATTCTGCTCTGCCTCTTGCTTTGATGGTGCAGTTTGTCATAGGTTGATTTGTTCATCTTGTGATTTTACTCGTCCATGTTAGTCTTGGTCTGCCACTGCAGCTTTTACCTAGTATTTTCCCTTCCAAGATTATTTTTAGTAGGCTGTTGTGTCTTTTAACATGGCCCAAAAATCACATTTGTCTTGTCTGAATTGTGTTTGGTAGTTCTTTTTTCATTTTTAGTTGTTTTAAGACTTCATCGTTTGCTTTCTTTTCTTTTCCATCCAATTCTACTTATTCTATTCACATCCAAGAGTGAATCTGTGAAGGTCACAAAATCATATTATCTGTGTGGTTTTACTAACTACAGGTCATGTGGCTTCTGTTGGATTGGAAATGATAACTTACCACCGCTGTGTGTCTATATGTTTGGAATTGGAGTCATCAACGATGGCCTAACATCATTAAGTGCTATGACGATCATCATTTTCGGGAGGACGTGAACTCCCATGGTATATGGTGGATAGGCGGCAGGAACCATTGAAGGCTATGTTTGAAAAGTGTTCCCTCTTGCAGTTTCCTCATATTCCAAGTCCGGCTTGTTGCAGGAGCTACTGAGTTAAGTGCTCTGTGCACACCGTGAGCTGTGTGTCTCATCCGTTTTGATCCTGCTTCGATATCCCGCTTGTTTACGATGAATGATGATATCGTATGACAGGGAACAGTTGGCTGTGTTCACTTTCTGCGCGGTTTCGCCTTATGTCTTTTGGCGTGTGCTGAGACTGCTACGATGGGGACTACAGTTACCATTCTTTGTTTGGGAGATGAGTTAGTAATTCGGATGATTCCACTGGCACGGGCGGTTGAGCAATTATGGATTTTCATTCGTTTGCTGTGATACCGAGGCCTTCCATAACCAATAACCAATCTACTTATTCTTCTATATATCCACATTTCAAAGGCTTCAATTCTCTGTTTTGTTTTCTTTTCTAATGTCCATGTTTCTGCACCATACAGGAATATTGAGAAGACATAACATTTTTCTATTCTTAGTTTTAGCCCTGGTGTTATTTGTTTGCTTTTAGTATGTTCTTCATGACATTAAAATTACTTTTTTGCCATTCCTATCCTTTTGTTTATTCCACCGAGACCAAAACTTTAGAACCACTGTTTGTTGTCAACTCGTACCGGAAGTGTAAAGTGTAAGCCATTTCTGGTCGGTGGGGAAGGCAAAAATGCAAATTAGACGCAATTGGGCCTAAATACCTCATCTTGTTTGCTTTCTACAACTTCCAAAATGGCATCAGAATTGTCGAATCAGTGCTCTTGCTTGGACTATGATATAGAAAAGTGACGCTTTATGCGCGTTTTTAATTGTGAGAAAGGTGAAACGTGTGTGGTTGAGTGTGTGCCTTCGCACTTCAATGTCGTCAAGTAAGTCATCACTTCACCTTATGACAAAGACAACCAAACTGAAACTACTAGTAGTCGCCAGTGTATATATTATTATATTGTAGTTGTGTATGGGAGAATTCTAATTTGTAATTTTTTCCCTTCCCTCCATTTTCATGATTCATCGTCTCGATCTTTCTGATCACTCATCGACTCATCGACCATTCAATCTGCGCAAAGTCAGCACGTAGTTACTCTTAGTTAGTTTTTATATCTAAATTAGTACATTTTATTTTATTAATTAAATAAGTTATGATTGTTATTTATAATTTATTTTTATAACATCATGATCTGAAGGCTTCAGATGAACGCTCATACCACAGGTAACGATTTTCAGTTTAGTTTTAGTTTTAAGTAAGTAAGTAAGCAAGCTTAGCTAGAGTAAGAATAACAATGTTATTAACATACATACAACTCATAACATAAAGTGTCTATTATTAAAAGGTAACAGTAAAAGGCCCAAATAAAAGGTACAAATGTTAAAATGAAAAAATGTGAATAAACTTAAAGTTAAGACATCAAAATAATTGATTAAGTTGATTAAGTGTTAATAATAAATAATCATAATAATAATGGTGAATGTAAAAGTTGTAATCAACATTCTAATAAAAGTACTGATAGTAGTGATAGTCATAAACATAAATTAATAACTTTGTTTGTTTCCTCTAGTCTAAAATGCTTGTTTAAACGACTTCAAATTCAACAACACAGTAAAAAGTAAAAAAGTCCCTATTATTATGAGTTATGTGATTATTACTGACTTCATGCCCAACTTATTTTCCCAGATGCCAATACCTAGTTTTACTATTTTCATGTGACTGAATTATCATCATCAAGTATCATGCTAACATGCTTGCCTTCTGGCGTAGGGATCATCATGTCGCTCTATAACTTTCGGTCTACACGGTCTACACAGCTATTTATCATTTTCAGTTGTTGACTTTCTGCCAAGCCATTCTCCTAAGCTGTCAGGTATCTTTTCTTTGTCCCTCAATTTTCCCAGTTGTTACAATATATTTCAGCTGTTCTCTTCTTATTACATGGCCAGAAAATGATTGTTTCTAATATTGGAAATGAGCTCTCTTTTTGCTTTGGCTTCTTGCAGAACGTTTTCATTACTCTTCTTAGCTGTCCATGGTATTCTCAATATTCTTCTGTAAAACCACATTTCTACAGACTCCAGTAATTTTCTTGTCTGTTGTCCTGTTGTCCATGATTCGCATCTATATATTAACTCTTTCCGTACATTCCGCCGCATGGTGCGCCATTTCTATTTCGGTTGCGTACGTTCCGCTGCATAGTGCGCTACGCTCAATTTTATTAGTGTGAATGCCATCAAACCATATTTGTTTTACATGTCTTGTATCTGGATATTGGTGAAATCTAATACCTTGTTCAATTATCTAAATACTCATATATAATATGTTATATGTTAGATAAATATAAATATGTAGATTGATTCTTCAAACCATGAACAATTTTGTCTCTGAAATCTCTTCCGTTGCGTCGATAAAAAGCTTCCATATGGGAAGAGTTAAGACAGGCTCTACATAACATTTAAGAACTCTTTTTCTTGTTTCTATTGTCAAAATGGTTTGTACAGTATCTTCATTTTCTGGAAAGCTGCTTTTGCCTGAGCCATTCTGCATCTCACCTCTGTTGCACATCTACCATCTGAGGTTAACATTGTTCCCAGATATTTAATTCATTTACCTATCTTAATAATGTTCCACTTGTCTTTCTTGTGCATTAGGGTGATGTCTTTTTCTTTGTTGTTACCATTACTTCCGTCTTTTTGCTATTAAGGCTGAGTCATTTATTTCTGTTTTTCCTCACTATAATGTCTAACATTTCTTGTAACTCATTTTGAATCTTAGCAATTAAGACTATATCATCAGCATACCTTAGATTATTTATAGTATGACCTCCAATTGTTATTCCAGGCATGTTTTAAATGTATTATACAGCATTTGAAGGAACTTTGTGGACTTTGGATATGTTCATTAACATAATTCACAATTGAAAAGGTTGCTATTTCTGACAAGTGATTCTATTTAATAGCTGGCACAAGATATTGAACAATATTAGTTCAGTAAAGATGTTTCATTTTGAAAATAATATAAACTAATATGGACTGTTTATAGATTTAATCAGGGAATTTCATGCTATATTGTGGTGTGTACCTGTGTGTTACCAGGGCCTCATTATGAGGGAAGTAAAGAATAGTGACACTGTGACCTTCCAGGCATGTCATAAGAGGCGACTAAAGAGGTTGATTGATGGCTTGAGAAGCTGTCATTGTAAAAAGTATTGTTATGGAAACAGCACCATATATTTTAGAGCAGTGATCTCTGCAATATGTGCCACTTTCACACGCAAGGTTTCTGTTTTTGAGATTGTGGTTCTGTCCTATGTGCCATCTTCGGCTCGAAAGGACAATAGATAGAATGTTAGTTTGGCTTTGCTCTGTTAATGATGGTCAAGCCATTTATTTGACTCTTATCTGTCTGTTTGATGCACAGTGCATTTCAAACAATTTTGTATGTCATCTTTTCTCATTATGTTTTTCCTTATGACATTAATGGTTTTCTAAGTTTCTAATATCATATTTGTGATCATCCTTTCTTGTACCTTAGGTAAGGACATATTTGACATTGATAATAGATAATGATAGAAATGTACTATTTCTTAGTTGTTTTTTTGTTGCCATTTTGATGGGTGATTGTTTAAGCAGTAGTGACATTTAGTATGCCACTGTGGTTTTTCTTTTGGCATCTTGTTTCAATATGTCCAAAAATAACTAAACAACACACACACAGCTGTTTGTTAACAATGAATGCTCTTTGTTAAAATATATTTTACTTTAGAACATGTGATTATCTTTAACAGATTTTAGTTTGTTAATTGCTGTTTTTTTGCTTCCATTTTGTTAAATTATTAAAAGAATGTGCTAAACTGTTTTGCTCTTCGTGGCTCTGTGCATCCATGTGTTCATGACAACTTCCCTTGCCTTTAATTTACCCATGCAGTGTATCAGCCTGTTTGTTATCAGAGTAATCTCTCCTAAGAAAATATCTTGCCAGGCTAGTAAGTCTTTCCTCTCCAGTCTGTGCCTAGTCTTCAATCACTTAGGTTGGTTGTCAGCCCGGGGCTAACATCCTCTCCTTGCATGGATTTAATTTATTTGGAGTTTCTCCCTGACTTTTACTCTGTCATGGTGTATTCCATTGATGTGTTCTTGATGACCTAATCTAAATCTATTTGCTAATGTTGATGTTCTTGATGTTATTTGAGCTTGTGTTTAGACACAATTAAGACAAGACAAATGACATTTTTGGGGGCATGTTAAAAGACACAACAGCCTACTAAAAGTAATATTGGAAGGGGAAATACAAGGTAAAAGAGGCAGACCAAGACTAACATGGACGAATAACATCAAAAGATGGACAAGTCAATCTATGGCAACCTGCACCATCAAATCAAGAAACAGAGTAGAATGGCGATCCATGGTAGCCAACCTTCGTTGCGGAGAAGGCACTCCATGATGATGATGTTTAGAACAACTCAAGCTTTTAATAATAATGACTTTACTTAAAGTAGGTTTCATAAATTAGCCCAGAAAAAAAAAAACAACAGTGATAATTCACATTAGTATACTTTCCTTGTGCCAGGGGTATGATAAAAATGGATTGATTTATCTTGATTTATTTTGAGATAAAATCTTAATGTAGATTGTACTGCCATTTATGAAGAAAACATATTAATTAATATAACAAACATATCCTGTTAGTTATCCAGGAAGTGTTCATGTACATCCTTGAAATGTTCATGGCTGATTGCTAATTTGAATAGCAGGTTTGTAGTTTTGATATTTTAGCAGTCTAAAGCCTCAGTACTAGATTTAAAATAGGTTCTTCTTTGTTGTTTGCTTTTTAATGGATTGCATTACATCTTGCAGTCTGGTGTAATCATCTTCAAGGTGTATTTGTTTTTGTTTGAGACTGTTTATTTAGCACTTCCTTCCAGTTCTTATAATTAGGACTAAATCACTAGAATTCAATTAGGGAAGGGGGGAAGTGCATGCTGGGTGGTCTAGAGATAAGATGGTAGTCTCTGGGCAAGAAGTTCCCAAGTTCAGATCTTATCACAGGCAGTAGGGTTTTCTATTTGAATCTATGGCTTCTTTGTGGCTTTACCCGCTCACCAATCTCAGGTTAATGAGATTTCATGCCTGGCCTTCTCAGTTAACTGTGAAAAACTTAGGTCCACTCTGTGTGCACTCTGCACATGTTAAAAAACCCACCATCAGTTAAAAGTCTATAATTTTAGTCCAAATGGCTGCTGCTTGAATAAAATTGTTTAAAATGTACTAATTCTGAAGGTGGATGTGTTGAAAGGTGCAGACATCACAGCTGGCTATCAACACAACACGTCCATGCCCTATTAACTGGTGAATGCTGAAGATGGATGTGTTGAAAGGTGCAGACATCACAGCTGGCTATCAACACAACACGTCCATGTCCTATTAATTGGTGAATGCTGAAGATGGATGTGTTGAAAGGTGCAGACATCACAGCTGGCTATCAACACAACACGTCCATGCCCTATTAACTGGTGAATGCTGAAGATGGATGTGTTGAAAGGTGCAGACATCACAGCTGGCTATCAACACAACACGTCCATGCCCTATTAACTAGTGAATGCTGAAGAACCAATTATGAAACCCAATATAAACTTCTTTCTTCTTGAGCAGTCAACTTTTCCTACAAATCTTGATTTGTCAAGGGGGTCGTGAATAGAAGAGTGCACTTGAGATTTTCCCTGGTTCCCACTTAATTTGTTCTGCAAAGTATCTTTTGTAGGCCTGAGCTACATTCTTTGGGTTTTTTGAGGATTTGACCCTATTTTACTTCATGCCAGAAAAATGTCAGAAGTCCCCAACTTCAATGAAACAAGTTTCATGGGTAGAAAAGAATTTAGTTTTCACTAGAAATATTCCTGGATGCTGTTCAGTTCCAGGTGGTAAAGTCTCTGAGACATGTTTTGTGAAGGTATGCTCTGTGGCAATAGTGCTCAGCTTTGAGTGTGAAGATTTTCATCTACTCATATCCTATGTATGTATTTTAGTTGATTTGTTTTGAAATATATTTTTTTGTTAACTTTTCTGCATTACTTTTCATTTCATGTTTTAGAAGTGTCTTTGCTTCTTTAATCTCATGTGGGCAGATTAGACTGTTGTTGCTTTTCTCTGTTTTTGAGAGTCACCAATGTAAACCAGTTTATTTTTACATTTTTTTACAGCATTATTTTAAATGCCTACTCATCTTGTAACAATTCATTCATTTTCTTTTGTGGCCAAAGTTGGCACAAAGTTCGGGAAGGTTTTCTTCATTCATTCTAAACACATGGCCAATTTATTTCCAACGCCTTCTTATAGAGCTCAACACATATTCTTGTTTAGTTTCCTCTCTTATCTTTTTGTTTGAAATGTATTCTTTCCAGCCTATGTTTGAGATCCTACATAGACATTTGTTGTCAAAGACCTTTCATTTCCTATCTAAAATCTGGATGGATTTCCAGTTTACACACCCAAATGTTAGCCCTGTTACCACAAATTATGTGGTTAAAAAAAAAGTAAAAGTAAAGTACCCCCGTCACGCCAAGTGACGTATAGGGAAATATGGTGTTAGTGACCATATATTTTACAGACCTTCAACACATGATTTTTGGGGTAATGTGGTCGGTATTACGCCCATGCTGCTTTACTTTCCCAGAAAAAAATCCGGTACCCATTTAAGGCTGGGTGAACCCGGAAGCCGTCAGTTGGGATCGAACCCTACCCCTTGTCCTTTGTAGTCCAGTTCACTAACCACTGAGCTATCGCGGCTCCCTAATTATGTGGTAAATTTAACAAAAATTACATTTTAACATTTGCAGGTGTCAAGTCGAAGATTATCCTTCACAATGTCAAATAATATCCACCTTGAAGCTGGTCTATCGCCAGCAGTTCATAGTTTAAGGAGGATGGCCCACTCAAGTCCTTCTAGAGCAGAGAGAAAGGACTCGTATGAATTGTATGAACCACAGCAGAAACCTTTTCAGTCTCCTGAAAGAATTGGAGTAAACGCCATGGCTGGGGCAGCACCAGGAAGTCCAGGCTCTTTACATGATTATAGCCAGGTGAATTTGTCATTTAACGCTTTGTTTTTTTTTTGTGGTTATAATTTTTGTTTAATTCTGAAAGTTTCCTAAGATTTTGAGTTCCATAGACCTCTGGTGTTATGTTATGTGTTGTGTTATGTTTTGTGTTATGTGGTGTGTTGTGTTATGTTATGTGTTGTGTTGTGTTATGTGTTGTGTCGTGTTATGTTATGTGATATGTTATGTTATGCTAAGATCACCATCACTGCATGGTGGAATATTCCATAGGTGCTCTGATTTTTCCCACGAAATATCGAGACTCTTCAAGGAGAACCCTGACACACGTGAACAAGCTCTGTAGTACGGCCTGGGATCCATCAGTGTTCCATATTTGTTTGCTGACAATTTTTTGTGGGTTGAGTGCATTTTTTGGGCCTTCTCTTTTAGATTTTTAACTATGAAGGGTTCTTAAACATGTGCAAATGCACACATATCATCATGTTTTTTGTTGTTGTTGTCATTATCTTTGAGGGCTAGACAGATCTCACAGGGACCAGGGAATGTTTAGGCCACAAAGAAACCACAGATTCAGTTTTATTTATTTTTGAAAAAAATATTCCCACTGATTGAGCCCAGGACCTTCTTGCACAGAGGCAAACATCTTACCTCTAATCCACACAGTCTTCATACATCTCCTCGTGTGATACTGACCACATCACCCAATAAAAAGTAAAAGTAAAGTACCCCCGTCACGCCAAGTGGCGTATAGGGAATATGGTGTTAGTGACCATAAATTTTACAGACCTCCGGCACATGATTTTCGGGGTAATGTGGTCAGTAATACGCCCTCGCCGCTTCACTTTCCCAGAAAAATCCAGTACCCATTTAAGGCTGGGTGAACCCGGAAGCCGTCGGTTGGGATCAAACCCTACCCCTTGTCTTTTGTAGTCCAGTTCACTAACCACTGAGCTATTGCGGCTACATTACCCAATAGTGTGTGGAAATTTATGTAGAAAAAACATATTTCTGTCAATAGTGCAAGGTGTGACTGATACCTTTTACAAGAGATCAAATATTTCTTATTTTCTTTTATTGAAATCATTATTGTGTACCATATCTGCTTCAATGTTGGCATTCCACTCTAGTCGTGGCCTAGTTGGGAAAACCACCCGACTGGGCCACCGGCGTTCGGAAAACCCGTGCTTGATTCCCACTGGATGTAAGTAAGTAAAGTACCCCCGTCACGCCAAGTGGCGTATAGGGAAATATGGTGTTAGTGACCCTATATTTTACAGACCTTCAGCACATGATTTTTGGGGTAATGTGGTCGGTATTACGCCCGTGCTGCTTTACTTTCCCAGAAAAATCCGGTACCCATTTAAAGCTGGGTGAATCCGGAATCCGTCGGTTGGGATCGAACCCTACCCTTGTCCTTTGTAGTCCAGTTCACTAACCACTGAGCTATCGCAGCTCCCTGCCCACTGGATGTGGTTGGAAAAAAAATACCCCAATGGTCGATTCAGCCGCTGGAAGAAATGGGTACCAGTGAGTTTCAATGCTTGAAGCGACACTATCCAGAAGTCTCAGAACACTTCTGGATAGGCGGCCGAGCACATATGGGTGAAAACTCACATACTAAGACACCAATTCAAGTCTCGTACTTTACCTTTTCTGTCAGTATTTCCTGTCAACCACTTGATATTATCACATATCATTCAAAAGGATCTTTTAATGATAATTAAAATAATATTAAATAGTTATTGATATCCAGGAGCATAACAACAAAGCAAATAGTTCCCATATTGTATAAGAAATACAGTGATGTTCATGTGGCATGTCTGTCTGTGACCTTTACCCTTTTGGCTACCAATCTGAATGTCCGTTATTGCATGATCATGATTCTTGCCTTGGCTGTAGTTGTCTTTGGTTTATCCTTGGCCATCGTCTTGTTAATCACCCTCTTCTCCCATTTTGGGTTAGTATGCTCTTTATTATTGTTCTGGGGGACTGGTTGGTCTTGAGGCAAGACGCTGGCCTCGAGACAGAGGTTGTGGGTTCAAATCCCGGCTGCACCGGTTGGGATTTTTATTTATAATTTCTCTCTGGTAATCACCTCTGGTCTCAGAAACGAGGCCCGGCTTGAAACGTCAATTACTCATCGACGGAAAAAATATGAGTGCCTCCGAAGTCGGAGATATCTGCCTGTGCGACGAGGGACCCTTTTGCACACGGCTGCCAGGAAATTTATGTTAATTTCTTTTGTTGAATTGATTTGAGACAGTTTTCACATATTTTTAGCTCCTGTAGGATGCTTAACATTCTTCTGTCCCGTCATTGTGCTAATGACTTCATTTTGTTCATGACTGCAAATTTATGGGTATTATGTTTACCACTGCTCCAGGCAGTACTATTTTCTGAGGTAAATAATCTGGTACCCATTTTCAAAGACTGGATAAACTTCGAAACCACGTCAGCTTCTAATTAAAATTAGTCACAGAATTGAGAATAAATGGAGAACATGATCTTATTTAGTGCATATATTCTTACAATGCCAAGATGTGTTTTACATAAAATACAATTCTTTTTAACTAAAAATATTTTTACAAAGAACAACATATAACATTGTGTTCCCTCTGTTCATAATGATTTTAATTATTGTGTGGGTGTTTTTATTTTAAATGTTCTTGTTGGAAATGTAAAAATTTATGTATGGAATTTATATCTCCCATGGTAGATGTATGCAATGGTTATACATTATTCATAATAACTTCCGTCAGTCATAGTTGACTATGGATTTTTAAGCGCCCCTAGAAACGTTATTTTTTCTTTCCTTTCGCGGTGTTCTCTTTTTCTATGAATCTGTCTGCTTTTGTTTGAGTTGGAGCTTTAGAGTGCGTTTCCATAGATTGCGGTCCGCAGCTATTTCTTTCCAGGCTGCAGGGTTTATGTTTAGAGTCCTCATTTTGTGTTTACATACATCTACAAATTGAAGGTTTGGGCGCCCCCTAGTCCATTTGCCATCTGCCAGATGTCCGTAGAGTATAACATTTGGTATGTAGCCAAATACATTATTATTTACTGCTATTTGTATAGGTGGTTCTTGCATTCCCTTTTGGTCCTTGCATTCATTTTGCTTTGATCTTCTTCTGCTCCTCCCATCTGATGATTACTTTGCTTATTTGTTCACCCTTAAAGGAATGTTTAATTGCCATGCATGTGTTGCATTGTGGCTCACGGCATCTTCTTCCCTTCTTCATTTGCTTTTCAGTGTTGAAGGGTGAGCTAATGATTTCAGACAATGATCATGAATTTATAGCTATGTCGAGAATGCATGAATTTATAGCTACGTCAAGAATACATGAATTTATGGCTACGTCAAGAATGCATGAATTTATGGCTACATCAAGAATGCATGAATTTATAGCTACATCAAGAATGCATGAATTTATAGCTACGTCAAGAATGCATGAATATCAGGTCAAAACTGGAGAAACTAGAAAGGAATGCTCAACAGGGAGATACAAAAAAATAGCAAATCAGCACAGCTCTGGAATTGTCAACCACTACAAACTGAGGGATATACTGGGGAGGAGATCTGAGCATCTATGGATGTGTCTGATGATCTGTTGACTAAACTAAGCATACAAATTTCTGCACATTTCTGAGTACTAGGTTGCCTTTCTTTTTAAGACCCTAATTAGTTGGCCTGACTGGGTTAATCTGTTCTCATACCCGCCAGAGAGGTAGGGTAGGATCTTTATCAGTTTTGGTTCACTGAATCTGGTGCAGACAGTAAGCTATGAGTGAGTCCCTGACCACTTTCTGCCCTGGTTCTGTTGTGGGTCTTGGGCTCTGTTGTAATGTATTTTGCATGATGTTTTACATTGCCTGGTCACTGCCAGACCTGCGTACCTAAAGTGGCTTCAGTAGTGAGGATATATGTGCGCGGCTGTGTTCCAGTCCCACTGGAAGCTGTGTGAATTGTACTCGTGGTTGGAAAAAGAAAATATACCTCTGGGGTCGACCCAGCCGCTGGCAGAAATAGGTACTATTTACTCTGGAAGGTGAGGATTGCCGCCTCGCATCGTGAGTTTCAATGCTTGAAGCGACACTATGCAGAAGTCTCTGAACGCTTCTGGATAGGTGGCTGAGCACATATGAGTGAAAACACAAGTACTAAGACACTGATTCAAGTCTCGTACTTTACCTTTATAAGTGTACGGCCTACATTTGGTAATAGGAAACTCAGTAAAAATATTTATATCTATAAATAAATCCCTTGATCGTTGTTCACCCATATTAGAGTAGCTTGAATATAGTGAATGAAAAGACGATTAGAGGCCACAGAGATGGGATTTCTCAGAAGAATGTTGAAAGCTCCCTGGACAGCTAAAAAGACCAATGAGGAAGTTCTCAAAGAGGCCAACACAAAAAGGGAGCTCCTAAAAAACATCAGAAAGACACAATCAACATTTTTCGGGCACATCATGAGAAGAGGAAAGTTGGAATACTTGGTTCTATCTATTGACCTTTCGAGCCGTAACCGGCCCATAGGGCGTAGACCAAGATACACCTTCTCCTATATGAATTTTTGTTCTAGCAGTTTTCTTTTAAAGATATTTTATCAAATCTCGCCATCTGTCTCTGTTCTGTGCAAGCAGTTCTATCTCATTGAGGGAGCCGATTCCTGCTGCTCTTGCCTCTCTCATCAATGTTCTTCTCAGTGTCTCCCTGGGTCTTCCTCTTTTTCTTTTACCTGTTGTTTCCCATATGAGGGCTTGCTTTGCTATTCGATTATTATCTCTTCTCATCACATGTCCAACGTATGACCATCGTCTTTTCTTTATTACTGAAGATATTAGTGGTTGATTGGAGATTTCTCTAATTTCCTCGTTTGTTTTGAATTCGTTCCATTCTATACCAAGTATTTTCCTTAGACATTTATTTTCGAATGCGTTCAACTTTGTTTCTATATCTCTTGTTGTTTTCCAGCTTTCACACGCATACGTAAGGGTTGATAGTACATTTGATTTGAATAGCCTAAGTTTTGTGTTTGTGCTAATGAGTTTTGATTTCCACAACTTTTCAAGGCTTCTGAAAGACATTGCTGCTTTAGCCAGTCTGATTCTAATTTCTTTGCTTGTATCCCCTTCTCGATCAATGTGACTTCCAAGATAGATGAAGTGATCGATCTCTTCTACTGGTTTGTTTTCCATGTATATTTTGTCACTTGTTGGAATTAAACTTTTCATGACTTTAGTCTTTTCATGATTGACCTCAAGCCCAATTTTGCTGGCTATTGATGATAGTTCATTTGTGTTTTCCTGCATCGTTTTTATCTGATTGCTGATGAGAACTATGTCATCAGCAAAGTCCAGGTCCTCCAAATGGTCTCCTTGTATCCATTCGATGCCTTTATTACCAGTGTAGCATTTCTTCATTATGAAGTCCATAACAATTCCAAATAACAAGGGCGATACATCCTTGTTTAACCCCAGTTTCTATTGGGAAACATTCGCTCAGTCCTTCCTCTGTTCGATACTTGGTTACAACTGGCAAAATAAAAGGAAAGAGAGATCGCGGACAACAAATAGAGAAAATACTGGATAGCTTGGTTCATGGCATGGAAAACAGTCAACAACAGAACTGATACGATGCACTGTAGATAGAAGATTGTGGAAGGACATGATCGCCTACGCCAACCGGTATGGCACATGATGATGATGAATATAGTGCCTGAATGATCAACTTACAAAATTAAATTTTGAAACAACTGACTTATTTATTATAGTACACTTATCTCCAGTGGCAAGGGTATGAGTTCAAATCCTAGTTTCTTTCTTTCTTTTGTGTTCCTCCACTATGTGGGCATGGATGCGTTGTGTTGTGTCACTAGTTTATGGTTATGCCTTTTTATCTCTGCTTTTCAGCCTGACACATCGATCTTCATCATGCTTAACAATCTGGTTGACAGTGTTCGTTAATGAATTTATCTTTGTGGTTGGCAGTGTTCATTAATGAATTTATCTCTGTGGTTGACAGTGTTCGTTAATGAATTTATCTTTGTGGTTGGCAGTGTTCATTAATGAATTTATCTCTGTGGTTGGCAGTGTTCATTAATGAATTTATCTTTCTGGTTGGCAGTGTTCATTAATGAATTTATCTCTGTGGTTGGCAGTGTTCATTAATGAATTTATCTCTGTGGTTGGCAGTGTTCATTAATGAAATTATCTCTGTGGTTGGCAGTGTTCATTAATGAAATTATCTCTGTGGTTGGCAGTGTTCATTAATGAAATTATCTCTGTGGTTGGCAGTGTTCATTAATGAAATTATCTCTGTGGTTGACAGTGTTCATTAATGAATTTTTCTCTGTAGTTGGCAGTGTTCATTACCAAAATTTATCTCAGTGGTTGGCAGCATTCATTACCAAAATTATCTCAGTGGTTGACAGCTTTAATTACCAAAATTTATCTGTGGTTGTCAGTGTTCATTACCAAAGTTTATCTCTGTGATTGCAGCATTCATTACCAAAATTTATCTCAGTGGTTGGCTGCGTTCATTACCAAAATTTATCTCTGTGGTTGGCAGTGTTCTTTACCAAAATTTATCTCAGTGGTTGGCAGCATTCATTACCAAAATTACCTCTGTGGTTGACAGCATTAATTACCAAAATTTATCTCTGGTTGGCAGCGTTCATTACCAAAATTTATCTCTGGTTGACAGAATTAATTACCATAATTACCTCTGTGGTTGACAGCATTAATTACCAAAATTTATTGGTGGTTGGCTGTGTTCATTACCAAATCTATCTCTGTGGTTGGCAGCGTTCATTACCAAAATATATCTCTGTGGTTGGCAGCATTCATTACCAAAATTTATCTCTGTGGTTGACAGTATTAATTACCAAAATTTATCTCTGTGGTTGGCAGTGTTCTTTACCAAAATTTATCTCTGTGGCTGACAGTATTAATTACCAAAATTTATTTCTGTGGTTGGCAGTGTTCTTTACCAAAATTTATCTCTGTGGTTGACAGCGTTCATTACCAAAATTTATCTCTGTGGTTGGCAGCATTCATTACCAAAATTTATCTCTGTGGTTGGCAGTGTTTATTACTCTGTATTCCTATAGCAGGAGCCTCGCTGGCCGAGTGGTTAGTGTGTTTGCTCCTTGTTCAGAAGGGTCTGAGTTCGATCCCTAGAAGTGGTGGATTTGTTTTGGACCAACAAGGCTTCAAGGTCATCCAGCCTCTAAAAATGAGTACCTGATATTTTTCTGGCAAAGTAAAAAGTGGCCCCGCCCTTACGCTGCTGGGGCCCGAAAGGGAGTAAGGAATTGTAGCTCTGTTCTCTACCAGGCATGTTTGTAAGAGGTGACTAAGGAGGGTTGGGCAGGGACTGGATATCCTCTACTTACTATTTTTGTTACTTTACTCCTATAACAGTACATGCTACTATGTTATAACACTTGCCAGTCATGTATCAGTACTTGACTGTACTATAACACTAGTCAGTCATATATCAGTACTTGACTGTACTATAACACTAGTCAGTCATATATCAGTACTTGACGTTACTATAACACTAGTCAGTCATATATCAGTACTTGACTGTACTATAACACTTGCCAGTCATATATCAGTACTTGACTGTACTATAACACTTGCCAGTCATATATCAGTACTTGACTGTACTATAACACTTGCCAGTCATATATCAGTACTTGACTGTACTATAACACTAGTCAGTCATATATCGATACATGACTGTATTATGACACCTGCCACTCCTGTAGCAGCATATGACTGTATTATAACACTTGCTACTCCTATAGCAGTATACACTACTGTATTATAACACTTGCCACTTCAATAACAGCACATGACTGTATTATAACACTGGCCACTCCTATAGCAGAACATGCCTGTATTATAACACTTGCCACTCCTATATCAGTATACACTACTGTATTATAACACTTGCCACTTCAATAGCAGCATATGACTGTATTATATAACACTTGCCACTCCTATGATAGTATACTACTAATGTATTATAACACTTGCCACTTCAATAGCAGCACATGACTATTATAACACTTGCCACTTCAATAGCAGCACATGACTGTATTATAACACTTGCCACTTCAATAGCAGCATATGACTGTATTATATAACACTTGCCACTCCTATGATAGCACACTACTAACGTATTATAACACTTGCCACTCCTATGATAGTACACTACCAATGTATTATAACACTTGCCACTCCTATGATAGTACACTACTAATGTATTATAACACTTGCCACTCCTATGATAGTACACTACCAATGTATTATAACACTTGCCACTCCTATGATAGTACACTACTAATGTATTATAACACTTGCCACTCCTATGATAGTACACTACCAATGTATTATAACACTTGCCACTCCTATGATAGCACACTACTAATGTATTATAACACTTGCCACTCCTATGATAGTACACTACTAATGTATTATAACACTTTCCACTCCTATGATAGCACACTACTACTGTATTATAACACTTGCCACTCCTATGATAGTACACTACTACTGTATTATAACGCTTGCCACTCCTATGATAGTACACTACTAATGTATTATAACGCTTGCCACTCCTATGATAGTACACTACTAATGTATTTCTCTTCTACCTTTTTTCTGTGTTTGCCCAACAATTACTCCCCATCATTATTCATCCATAAAGAATGTTAAAAGGGCGTGACACCATTTCAGCAGGTAAAAAACGAAAAGAATGTTTATTTTAAAGACACCTCTGGGCTAGACGAAAACATTTCTCTTGTATAACAGTATTAAACCAGGAAGCTAAATTCTTGTTCACCTGATCTTCTACCTTATTGCCTGTGGTATAATCTATGAACTTATCTTTTGAGATAAGCTGGAGGAATAGTTTTCTTGTAATGTTACAGTTGTCTGAAGCTTACTTGATATGTACTGTTATCTGTCAAATGAATGAGGAAATGTCAAGATCAGAATCCACTCTAAGTGTTATATTTAGACTGTAACATCATACAACTATTACAGGGGTTAAGGCAAATAAATGCAAATGAATGCATAAAAATGCGAAGCTGCAGTGAAGCTAAATGTGAGGGAGAATTGCAAAAAAAAAATTGAGAAAATGGTATGGTAAAAGCTTTACGTGATGGAAAGACAACACAGATTTGAACAACGTTTCAGCTCAAAAGGCCTTCAGCAGGAACAAACAAACAACACGCACACACAGATATGTAAGTAAATAAAACTAATCCTACATAGCTAACTAGTAATGAAACATCCAAAACAAAATAATCGAAACTGGTTTAAGAAAAGAAAAATGACTTCCCTGTGTCGTGGACCGTGGTCAGAATGGGAAAGAGATAGTCACACAGATGTAGCTGTAATTATACCCTGCTGTCTAGGTTACCTTGATTACAAAGACACTGACAATGTCTAAAACTATCTAAGGGCCCACAAATACATGTATACACACACACACATTGATGAGTGTATACATATATACACGTACAAACAGAAAGTTACAACTATTACACCTTGTAAGGACCCCGATATGTGGCAGGTTTGTTTTAGTAGTGATTTAGCACTAAAAATGGGTAGCATAGATTTTAGAGGGGAGAGTTGGACAGCCTGGTGTGATGCTGACCATACTAAAGTCAGTCATTGAAATAATATAGGCACAAGCACCATATTTCCCCATACTGTATATGATAAAGGTAAAGCACAAGACTTGAATCTGCATCTTAGCACACGAGCTTTCACCCATATGTGCTTGGCTGCCTATCCAGAAGTATTCTGAGACTTCTGGATAGTGTAGCTTCGAGCATCAAAACTCAAGATGCGAGGCGGCATTCCTCACCTTCCCAGAGTACCGCCCTGGTACCCATTTCTGACAGTGGTTGGGTCGACCGTAGGGGTATTTTTTTCCAACCATGTGTAAAGCTCACACTGATTAGCGGGAATCGAACATGTGTTGTCTGAACCCAGTCGGGTTGTTTTCCCAACTGCTACTGAGTGCCCCAACCCCCGTTATATATTGTACGCATGAGTATGAAAACATCTGAGACAAATCTTTGTAAATAAATAGATAACCTTGGGTCACTTAACACATCATCTGTATTAAAGTTAAACAGACATAAAGTTGTAGTGCCTGGACCAAGAGTGATCAACAGATGACTGCATGTGTTCATCATCATCATTGTGTGCCGTCTCCGCATCGAAGGTTGGCTACCATGGAGCGCCATTCCACTCTGTCTCTTGCTTTGATGGTGCAGGTTGTCATAGGCTGATTTGTCCATCTTTTGATGTTACTCGTCCATATTAGTCTTGGTCTGCCTCTGCCTCTTTTACCTTGTATTTTTCCTTCCAATATTACTTTTAGTAGGCTGTTGTGTCTTTTAACATGCCCCAAAAATTTCATTTGTCTTGTTTGAATTGTGTTTAGTAGTTCTCTTTTCATTTTTAGTTGTTTTAAAACTTCGTCGTTTGTTTTCTTTTCTTTCCATCCAATTCTACCTGTTCTATAAATCCACATTTCAAAGGCTTCAATTTTCTGTTCTGTTTTCTTGTCTAATGTCCATGTTTCTGCACCATACAGGAATATTGAGAAGATCTAACATTTTGCTATTCTTAGTCCTGGTGTTATTTGTTTTGATGTTAGTATATTTTTCATGGCATTAAAATTACTTTTTGCCATACCTTATTCTTTTGTTTATTTCAGTTACACATTTTCCATCACTGGTTATAGTATGTCCCAGGTATTGTACAACTGCATGTGTTAGGATCCATGAATAACAGAACTTTTCCACACTACAGCCAACTGTAGATTTACTTAAACCTGCAGGCTGAGAGGGAAATTCCCTGAAAAAACTCCAATGTTTGCTAACAAGGGCAGTTGATTGTAAAGTGACATCAGCCATCTATAGCTCCTATGACTGAAAATTTCATGCTAGGTGGAGAGTTTTCCGGTTTTATTTTCTATACCATGTTCTCATTGTTAGGATCTGTGAACAACAGCTGAACCATCCCCTACCCCATCTTCCCACTGATAGGATCTGTGAACAACAGCTGAACCATCCCCTACCCCATCTTCCCACTGATAGGATCTGTGAACAACAGCTGATCCATCCCCTACCCCATCTTCCCACTGATAGGATTTGTGAACAACAGCTGATCCATCCCCTACCCCATCTTTCCACTGATAGGATCTATGAACAACAGCTGATCCATCTCCTACCCCATCTTCCTACTGATAGGATCTATGAACAACAGCTGATCCATCTCCTACCCCATCTTCCCACTGATAGGATCTATGAACAACAGCTGATCCATCTCCTACCCCATCTTCCCACTGATAGGATCTATGAACAACAGCTGATCCATCTCCTACCACATTTTCCCACTGATAGGATCTATGAACAACAGCTGATCCATCTCCTACCCCATCTTCCCACTGATAGGATCTATGAACAACAGCTGATCCATCCCCTACCCCATCTTCACACTGATAGGATCTATGAACAACAGCTGATCCATCCCCTACCCCATCTTCCTACTGATAGGATCTATGAAGAACAGCTGATCCATCTACTACCCCATCTTCCCACTGATAGGATCTCTCTCTCTCTCTGCGATCAAGACTCAATCAGAGTAGGATTCCAGACTCTCTCATGAAGGCTGATAGGATCTATGACCAACAGCTGATCCATCTCTTACCCCATTTTCCTACTGAAAGGTTCTATGAACAACAGCTGATCCATCTCCTACCCCATCTTCCCACTGATAGGATATATGAACAACAGCTGATCCATCTCCTACCCCATCTTCCCACTGACAGGATCTATGAACAACAGCTGATCCATCTCCTACCCCATCTTCCCACTGATAGGATCTATGAACAACAGCTGATCCATCCTCTACTCCATCTTCCTACTGATAGGATCTGTGAACAACAGTTGATCCATCTCCTACCCATCATCCTACTGATAGGATCTATGAACAACAGCTGATCCATCTCCTACTCCATCTTCCCACTGATAGGATCTATGAACAACAGCTGATCCATATCCTACCCCATCTTCCCACTGATAGGATCTATGAACAACAGCTGATCCATCTCCTACCCCATTTTCCTACTGATAGGATCTATGAATAACAGCTGATCCATCCCGTACCCCATCTTCCTACTGATAGGATCTGTGAACAACAGCTGATCCATCCCCTACCCCATATTCCTACTGATAGGATCTATGAACAACAGCTGATCCATCTCTTACTCCATCTTCCTACTGATAGGATCTATGAACAACAGCTGATCCATCTCCTACCCCATCTTCCTAGTGATAGGATCTGTGAACAACAGAACTGATACAGCCCCTACCCTATTTTTCCGTTGTTAGGATCTGTGAAGAACAGAACTGATACAGCCCCTACCCTATTTTTCCATTGTTAGGATCTGTGAACAACAGAACTGATACAGCCCCTACCCTATTTTTCCATTGAAAGGATCTGTGAACAACAGAACTGATGCAGCCACTACCCCATTTTTCCATTGAAAGGATCTGTGAACAACAGACCTGATGCAGCCACTACCCTATTTTTCCATTGTTAGGATCTGTGAACAACAGAACTGATGCAGCCACTACCAAATTTTTCCATTGGAAGGATCTGTGAACATCAGCTGGTTCAGCCCCTACCACAGTTTTCCCATGTACACATCTGCAATAATTACTTAATGAAATAGACATTACAAGTAAAAAGTATGGATTGCATATAAATATCTTCTTCTTCTTTCCTTCCTCATTTGCCTTTCAGCGTCGAGGGGAGATATAATTTGCAGCCTTTTGCTCTTCTGTTCGCTTCTGCTGCTTTTATGTTTCCTTGTGCTTCTAATATTCCATCGATCCATCTTTTTCGTGGTCGACCCTTGGGTTTGGTGTTCTCGCAACACTTATAGAAGGCTCATTGTGTTGTGTTTTGATCCCTCTGCCTTGTCACGTGGTCAAACCATTTGATCTGTTGTTTCTTTATATATTCTATGGTGGGGGCTATTCTTAGCTTTTTTCTCAATTCTTCATTTCTGATCTTGTCTCTCAGGCTGTTTCCTGTCATTCGTCTAACACATTTCATCTCTGTAGAGGTTATTTTTCTTATTGTTCTTGCATCTAGGGTCCAGGTCTGGCATTGGTACCACAACTTTGGGATGAAGATTGTATTGTACAGTACCCATTTTGCCTCTAGTGTTATTTCCTTGTTGGACAATAGTGGTGATAGCTGGCCAATGATTTGACAAGCTTTGATGCATCTTGATTCTATCTCTGCTGTTTGAGAATTGTCGTTTATCACCAAACTGTCTAGGTAGTTGAATTCCTTTACTTGTTTTAGTTGCCTGCCTTCTATAGTTATGTTAATGTTCTGTTTTTCTTTTGTGAAATTAATGATTTCTGTTTTGTTGATGTTAATTTTCATGTTGTATTTTGTACCTGTGCTGTTGAGTTTATTTAAGTGTTTTTGTAGGTCTTATATTTTTCCATGTATGAATGCCTGATCGTCTGCAAATAAAATCTCTTTGATGTCCTCTGTCTCTGATGGGTTGGCTAACTTGCATATATAGTCCATGTATGTAATAAACTGTAGGGGGGATAGTACGCACCCCTGTCTTACACCTTATCTAACTTAGAAGTGGTCTATCTAGCCTGCTGCTGTTCTGACTCTGCAGCTGCTGTTGATATAGAGACTTTTGATTAGGTTGGTTAGATGTTGGCTTACTCCGTATGTTGTTAGTATCTCCCACAGGTGTTCTCTATTTACTCTGTCAAATGCTTTTTCCTGGTCAATGAAAGCTATGTACAAATTATGATTGTGTTCTGTTGTTTTTTCTGCTAGCTGTTTCAAGGTGAATAGAGCGTCAGTACATCCTCTGTTTTTTCAGAACCCCATTTGAGAATCGCTTAATTTTAGTTCTATTATTGGTCTCAGCCTTTTTTCCACAATTTTGGCGTAGAGTTTACCTACATGGCTGAGAAGAGATATACCTCTATTTTGATTGCAGTCTCTTTTGCTACCTTTCTTTTTCCGTATTGATACAATGATTGCCTGTTGCCAGCCTTCTGGTACGTTTTGTTGGTTCCATGCTGCATTGGATATTCTGTGCAGCCACATCACTCCTGTTTCTCCTGCTGCTGCTGTTATTTCTATTGGTATGTTATCTATCCCCGGTGCTTTATATATGGTATATACACCATACTTCTTGGTGCATATTTGATTACTTCTTCGATTTCCTCTTTCATGATGTTGGGTTCAGTATTTGTGCATTCTTGCATGGTTTTTATGGTCATAGTAGTTGTTGTCATGTTTAATAGGGCTTCAAAATATTCTTTCCATCTATGTTGCATATGTTGGTTATTTGATATTGATTGTCAATCTTTATCATTTATGAGCTCAGCAGGAGCATGGTTTTCTTTTCTTGCTCTTATAGCTTTTACTTGTTTTTTGGAAATCTTTTGTGGCTGTCTTGAAGTCCCTGCTCATATTTTGTCAGAATTCTGTCCAATTCTTTTGCTTAGCTTCTTTGTTCAAAATTTTAACACTTTTTCGAAATATGGTATATTTTTATTGGTTCTTATTCTCCCTCCAATTTTTAAACAGTTTCTTCTTTTCTTTAATTGCTTCTCTGATTGTTTCGTTCCACATACTGTTTTAGAGATGTTGGTTACTGTTTTCTTAAACTGTTTCCACTCATCTTCTACTGTGCATACTTCGTTAGGGTGTTTCTTGAATTCCTCTGTTAGTTTTTCTTCTAGGGTTTTCCTTGGTTCTTGATGTTTTAATTATTTTATTTTTATCATCTGTTCTTTTTTATTCTTTGGTTTGTTTTTGTTTGTTCTCTTTGATATGAATATCAAAAAGACTAAAACTATGATCATAAACAAAGATAATACTCAAAACCTACAAGTGGATATCAAAGTTGAAGGAATAGACCTGGCGACAGGTCAGAGCCACAACTACCCAGGACATACTATAACCAAAGATGGAAAATGTGCAACTAAAATAAACAGAAGAATAGAAATGGTAAAAAGTAATTTAATGCCTTGAAAAATATACTAACATCAAAACAAATAACACCAGGGCTAAAACTAAGAATAGCGAAATGTTAGATCTTCTAAACATTCCTGTATGGTGCAGAAACATCGACATTAGACAAGAAAACTGAACAGATAATTGAAGTCTTTGAAATTGTGGATTTATAGCAAAATAGGAAGAATTGGATGAAAGGAAAAGAAAACAAATGATGAAGTCTTAAAACAACTAAAAATGGAAAGAGAACTACTAAACACAATTTAAACAAGACATGAGATTTTTGGGACATGTTAAGAGACATAGCAGCCTACTAAAAGTAATCTTGGAAGGGAAAATACAAGGTAAAAGAGGCAGACCAAGACTAACATGGACGAGTAACATCAAAAGATGGACAAGTTAATCTATGACAACCTGCACCATCAAAGCAAGAAACGGAATAATATCGCCCCACAGTAGTCAACCTTTGATGCAGAAACAACACTCAATGATGAGAGACATAAACAGAAACTGTAAGAGAAGAAACCAAAAATGCATGTCAAGTTTTGTAGGGGGAAGCATGCTGGAAGGGAATAACTCATGTGCTCAGAATGGACAAAAGAAAACTCACACCCCAATCCTACATGTAGACACCAGATGGAAATCAAGGAAGATCAAAAGAAACTTTACATAAAATAATTAATAGATAGGACTCAAAATCTTCTTAAGAATAAAATAAGATCTAGCAGTGAATCATTTTTAATTGAGAGTTATAATCTCTGCCTTATATGCTATCTCTGGTTCAGAAAACTGATTGTACATTCATTGATCGATAATTTAATGCTAACGGCATGTACATTCATTGATCGATAATTTAATGCTAACGGCATGTACATTCATTGATCGATAATTTAATGCTAACGGCATGTACATTCATTGATTGATAATTTAATGCTAACGGCATGTACATTCATTGATCGATAATTTAATGCCAACGGCATGTACATTCATTGATCGATAATTTAATGCTAACGGCACATTATTATTTTGTCATTCAGATTGTTCAGATGCTGCAGCAAGAATTGGAACAAAGTAAAAGAAAAGAATATGAGCTCCAGCAAATGCTTCTCGAACTTAAGAACCCTATTAGCAGCATTAACACTATGTTTATGGATAATTCATATATAGAAGGCAAGTCTTAATACGTGACATCTTCATTTACATTTATGTTTATATGGCACTAATACTATGTTTATGGATAATTCATATATAAAAGGCAAATCTTAATATGTGACATTAATCTTCATCTACTTTAGTGTTTATACGGCCATTAAAACTACGTTTATGAATAATTCATATATAGAAGGCAAATCTTAATATGGGACATTAATCTTCATCTACTTTAGTGTTTATATGGCATTAATACTATATTTATGGATAATTCATATATAGAAGGCAAATCTTAATATGTGACATTAATCTTCATCTACTTTAGTGTTTATACGGCCATTAAAACTATGTTTATGGATAATTCATATATAGAAGGCAAATCTTAATATGTGACATTAATCTTCATCTACTTTAGTGTTTATACGGCCATTAAAACTATGTTTATGGATAATTCATATATAGAAGGCAAATCTTAATATGTGACATTAATCTTCATCTACTTTAGTGTTTATATGGCCATTAAAACTATGTTTATGGATAATTCATATATAGAAGGCAAATCTTAATATGTGACATTAATCTTCATCTACTTTAGTGTTTATACGGCCATTAAAACTATGTTTATGGATAATTCATATATAGAAGGCAAATCTTAATATGTGACATTAATCTTCATCTACTTTAGTGTTTATACGGCCATTAAAACTACGTTTATGAATAATTCATATATAGAAGGCAAATCTTAATATGGGACATTAATCTTCATCTACTTTAGTGTTTATATGGCATTAATACTATGTTTATGGATAATTCATATATAGAAGGCAAATCTTAATATGTGACATTAATCTTCATCTACTTTAGTGTTTATACGGCCATTAAAACTATGTTTATGAATAATTCATATATAGAAAGTCAAGAAAATAAAAAGTTCACTTAATTATATGGTAAGTATATGGTACTTCACTGTAATATGTGGATTAAAAAACAATATTGCGAGATTATGGTGTGAACTCTGCCATATTATTATTATTTTGATTGTTGCTGAAACTGACATAAGCACAATTCAAACAAGACAAATGCGATTTTTGGGCCATGTTAAAAGACACAACAGCCTACTAAAAGTGATCCTGAAGGGGAAAATACAAGGTAAATGAGGCAGAGGCAGACCAAGACTAACATGGACGAGTAACATCAAAAGATGGACAAACCAGCCTATGACAACCTGCACCATCAAAGCAAGAGACAGAGCAGAATGGTAGCCAACCTTCGTTGCGGAGATGGCACTCGATGATGATGATGTTGGGATAAAAAGTTGTCGAGAGTCATGGTCTCCTGTGCCAGCAGGCATTGTGTTTGATGAAGATATCTCAAACTTATCATGAGATTCAAGGTATGAGAAGTATAAGAGAGAGAATAAGAGTTGAATGGTTGGTATATATTTTATCTTAAATTTGCTTGTTTAACTCTTTTCCATATATTTCGCTGCACTGTGCGCCATGCCGATTTCAGCCACATACACTTCACCTCATAGTGCGCCACTCTCAGTTTGATTAGTGTCAATCATCATCAACCATATTCTTTTTACAAGTCTTTTATCATCTTGGTAATGGTGAAATCTAATTCCTTGTCCAGTTATCTAAAAACTTAAATCATATGTAATATGTTCATCAAGTACCGGGCCTGCTGGCGTAGGTGATCATGTCTCTCCACAACTTTCGATCTCGGCAGCTATTTATCATTTCTGTTGTTGACCTTCTGCCAAGCCATTCTCTTAAGCTGTCTGTTATTTTTTCTCTTTGCTTCCTTCTATCTCTTCGTCCCTCAATTGTTCCAGTTGTTACACTATATTCAAATTGTTCTCTTCTCATTACATGGCCAGAAAAGGATGATTGTCTCTTCCTAACATTGGAAATTAGCTCTCTTTTTGCTTTGACCTCTCTCAGAACCTCTTCATTACTCTTCTTAGCTGTCCATGGTATTCTGAACATTCTTCTGTAAAACCACATTTCTACAGACTCCAGTGATTTTCTTGTCTGTTGTCCTGTTGTCCATGACTCATATCCATATGTTAAGACTGGCTCTACATAACATTTAAGAACTCTTTTTCTTGTTTCTATTGTCAAAAATGGATTGCATAGTATTTTCCTCATTTTTGGAAAGCTGCTTTTGCCTGAGCCATTCTACATCTCACCTCTTTTGTACATCTTCCGTCTGAGGTTAACAAAGTTCCCAAATATTTAAGTTAATTTACCTGTTTTAATATTGTTCCACTTGTCTTTATTTTGCACTGAGGTGATGTCTTTTTCTTTGTTGTTACCATTACCTCTGTCTTTTTGCTAATATGTTAGATAAAGATAAATATGTAGATCGATTCTTAAAAACATGAAAAATTTTGTCTCTGAAATGTCTTCCATTGCATTGATAAAAAAGCTTCCGTACAGAAAGAGTTAATTTTCCTATTATTTTATCATGAATTTTGCAGAATCCCCATCAAATGAAAACATTGGAGAAAATGTCAAGGATGCACACATCAGGCACTTGCAGAGACAAGTCACAGTCTTACAGGCCAGTCTATATAAGTCTGAGGGATGGGCTAATCGGTAGGCATTTTACTTGTGTTTATTCTTCATATTTATCTTGTAGGTTTTCATTGTTGCTTGTAATGGAAATCTATCTATCTATCTATTGTCCTTTCGAGCCGAAGACGGCACATAGGGCAGAACCACAATCTCAAAAAACAGAAACCTTGCGTGCCAAAATGGCACATATTGTAGAGATCACTGCTTCCAAAACCTATGGCTCTGTTTCCATAACAATACTTTTTACAATGACTGCTATGTAATGGAAATAGCATGGAAGGAAATACAGAATCATGGAGGTAAAAGGAAGTCCTGTAGCAAATGATGTTGAACAATGAAGTGTTAGTGACTTATTTATACTACTTCATCACTGTCTTTCTTTCCAACACAATATCTCTGGTACCCATTTATAGAGGCTGGGTGAATCCCAGGAGCTTTTTGGGCATGAAAACTATAATCACACAGAGCTGGAGCAAAATAAAAACCAAGTAGCTGCAGTGCATCGTAAATAGTGATATTAGGTATCACAACAAATTTATAATCTTTCAGATACATGCACAGCTGTTTGTCTCTGATTGCTCTACGGTATATTCAGGCTGAATAGAATTAGTTAAAAGCTGAAATTTTAATAATATACATTGTGGAAAATTTTGTATCCGAAAGTATCAAATTATTCCACCTCTGAAGTATTTCTGTTCATAAGTATGAATCTACTAATACAAACATTTACTGAACTAGAAGATTTACATTTTTATTTCTTCTTCTTTTTTTCCTTCCTCGTTTGCCTTTCAGCGTCGAGGGGAGATATAATTTGTGGTCTTTCGCTCTTCTGTTCGTCTCTGCTGCTGTTATGTTTCCTAGTGTTTCTAATATTCCATCGATCCATCTTTTTCGTGGTTGGCCCTTGGGTCTTGTGTTCTCGCAACATTTATTGAAGGCTCGTTGTGTTGTGTTCTGATCTATCTGCCTTGTCACATGGCCAAACCATTTGATCTGTTGTTTCTTTATATATTCTATGGTGGGGGTTATTCCTAGCAGTTCTTGGTATCACAAATTCAAAACAAAATGCCTCAGAAATTTTCTTAGAAAACAGGGGGACAGAAATATTCCTTGAGAAAACATTCCTTCATTTTCCTGGAAATACTAATCAATGTATTGATTCCATAGCTGGCTGCTGGGAATGGAGACTTACCATTTTCAGCAATATTGGGCAGCATTGCACTGGCATCATGTCTCTCCACAACTTTCAATCTCAATAGTAATTTATCATTTCTCTTGTTGACCTTCTGCCAAGCCATTCTTTTAGGCTGTCTTGGATCTTTTCTCTTTGCTTCCCTCTCTTTGTCCCTTAATTTTCCCAGTTGTTACAATATATTCCAGCTGTTCCCTTTTCATTACGTGACCAAAAAGTGATGATTGTTTCTTCCTAATTTAGGAAATTATCTCTCTCTTTGCTTTGGCCTCTTTCAGAACATTTTCATTATTCTTCTTAGCTGTCTATGGTATTCTCAACATTCTTCTGTAAAACCACATTTCTACAGCCTCCACTGATTTTCTTGTCTATTGTCCATGATTCACATCCATATGTTAATTAAGACTGGCTCTACATAACATTTAAGAACTCTTTTCTTTTTCTTGTTTCTATTGTTCAAATGGATTGCATAGTATCTTCCTCAATTTTTGGAAAGCTATTTTTGCCTGAGCTGTTCTGCATCTCACCTCTGTTGTACACCTACCATCTGAGGCTTTTACCTTTGCTGGTACTTGAAAGACAGACTGTATGTACCTCTGTTGAATGATCTGCAGAAATGCATTACTGAAGTTGTAGACTCATCATGCGAGATATACTGCAGATAGTCTGGTCTGACCTAAATTATTGCTCCAATGTTTGCCGAGTAACTGGTGGGGCGCACAGTGATTGTGATAAAACACAAAACTTTATGAGTTGATGCAGCTGTGGCCACCAATATGTAAGAATCTATATCCGTTGGAAATCAAGGAGTGTTTTTGTGCTCACCCTGTACTTTGAATAACGAAGAAGAGAAATGAAGCATATTAAAAGACTTGAGCATTGAAGAGGACAGGCATGTGGCATCATCTTTCAGAAGAAATTACCATATTGTGGCTAGATAAAAGAAACCTAGGATCTGGCTAGAGACAGAATCCTTCTGACTAGCTGTGATGTGAGCAATGTTCTACAAAGGGAAAGCAAATTTCAGTCACAGTTTTTTTTTTTTTCCATTCGCCAGCTTTTACCTCTGACACAGTCCCTAGAGACTAGGAACTTTTGCGTGTTAATCCATTTTTCCCTGGCAGCCGTGTGTACAGGGGACCCTCGCCACACAGGCAGATAACTCAAACTTCGGAGGTACTCCTATATTTTCCGTCGATGAGTAATTGACGTTTCAAGTCGGGCCTCGCTGCTGAGACCAGGGGTGGTTGTCGCAGAGAGAAATCATAAATAAAAATCCCAACTGGTGTAGCTGGGATTTGAACCTGCAACCTCTCTGTCTCGAGGCCGGCATCTTGACCTGAGACCAACCAATCCCCCAGTCACAGTTTGAGACAACTCCTATTATTTGTTTTAACCCTGCTCCCTCCCTCCCATTGCCGTATATTTTTGTCCATTGCAAAACTGTACTGGTTACCACAGACAAAAAATAAATACATCTTAATTTGAAACAATAACATTCAATTTGTAAGGGATTTAACCAATAATTATTCCCATGTCTTTTCTCGATTGTATCCCCTCCATTGGTTTTATTCTTTGAGTTTTATCGGCTGTATTCAGGGAAAATGTAAATAGTTATTTTGAGAATTGGACCTACATTTTCTTAATAATGACATCCGGTGGAAAGTGGTAACCTTCTTTGAATTGTACCATAGAAAAGTGAACTATTTGGAATAACAATGTTATTAAAAAAACAGTTAATAAATTATTAAATATTTTTTCTCTTTGTTTTATTCTTTTGTTTCTGTGATCATCCTTCTGTGAAGACATAAACATAGACAGCAAAGATCTAAGAATAATAAAGAACATGTAGCGGCCACAAGAACTGGAAATCAATTGGGAATGTTTCAACAAATAAAACAGGGTGTTAGACAAGGTTGTGTGCTGTCACTAGATTTGTTTAATATTTATAGTGAGATTATTTTAAGATCTATAAGAGGCATGTCTGGAATAACAATTGAAGATCATAATATAGATAATCTAAGGTATGCTGATGATACAGTATTAATCGCTAAGAGTGAAAATGAGTTACATGAAAAGTTAGACATTATAGTGAAAGTAAAAAAAGTAAAGTACCCCCGTAACGCCAGGTGATGTATAAGGAAATATGGTGTTAGTGACCCTATATTTTACAGACCTT
Source organism: Megaustenia siamemsis (assembly GCA_032433765.1). Taxonomy (NCBI): domain Eukaryota; kingdom Metazoa; phylum Mollusca; class Gastropoda; order Stylommatophora; family Ariophantidae; genus Megaustenia; species Megaustenia siamemsis. The sequence goes on from JAVIAB010000046.1 coordinate 41,308,928, forward strand.
CAGCACATGATTTTTGGGGTAATATGGTTAGTATTACGCCCGTGCTGCTTTACTTTCCCAGAAAAAAATCCGGTACCCATTTAAGGCTGGGTGAACCCGGAAGCCGTCGGTTGGGATCAAACCCTACCCCTTGTCCATGGTAGTCCAGTTCACTAACCACTGAGCTATCGTGGCTCATTATAGTGAAGGAAAGCAAAAATAAAGGACTCAGCCTTAATAGCGAAAAAGACAGAAATAATGGTAGCAACAAAGAAAAAGACATCACTTCAATGCACAATAAAGACAAGTGAAACCATTTTAAAACAGGTAAATTAATTAAAATATCTGGGAACAATGTTAACATCAAATGGCAGATGTACAACATAGGTGAGATGCAGAATGGCTCAGGCAAAAGCAGCTTATAAAAAAATGAGGAAGATACTGCGCAATCCATTTTTGACAATAGAGACAAGAGAAAAGAAAAGAATTCTTAAACGTTATGTAGTGCGAGTCTTAACATATGGATGTGAATCATGGACAATAGGACAACAGACAAGAAATCACTGGAGGCTGTAGAAATGTGGTTTTACTGAAGAATGTTGAGAATACTATGGACAGCTAAGTAGGGTAAGGAAAACATTCTGAAAGAGGCCAAAGCAAAAAGAGAGGTAATTTATAACATTAGGAAGAAACAATCATCATTTTTTGGCCATACAATGAGAAGGGGAAAGCTGGAATATAATGTGACAACTAGGAAAATTGAGGGACGAAGAGGTAGGGGAAGCAAAGATAAAAGATACCAGACAACTTTAGAGAATGACTTGGCAGAAGGTCAATAACAGAAATGATAAATAACTGTCGAGATCAAAAGTTGTGGAGAGACATGATCACCTACACCAGCCGGCATAGTACTTGATAATGATGTTTCTGGTGATTTTTTTTTTTTTTTTGGACAAATGTAACAAGCACAAAACCATACAATGATTTTCCATTTTTCATTTTGAAAAATACCACATATTATTTTTCCATAACCTTTTCCTGAATCATCGCACATACATAATGTTTACATACACAAATTCCTCATTCATTTTACTGAAATAAACTGACATAAAGTAAGCTTGCAAGATGTAGTAAGTCCAAAGATATGCCTCTCCGAAGAACACAAATTATTGCCCTCTTTATCGTCTGGTAACCGGGTGATAACTTTTTGTTTTTATCAAGTCCCTGTAGTGAAGGGGTTAAGAATGTAATGTGATCCATGTGATTTTGATTCATAAATACTCAAAATGTATAGGAGCATAAATAAAATATCACTTGAGTTTAAAACAAACTGCTGTGCCTGGCAATGTTGTTTGTATTATTATATTCTATCTATCTATCTATTGTCCTTTCGAGCTGAAGACGGCACATAGGGCAGAACTGCAATCTCAAAAACAGAAACCTTGCGTGCCAAATTGGCACATATTGTGGAGATCACTGCTTCTAAAATATATGGCGCTGTTTCCATAACAATACTTTTTACAATGACAGCTTGTCAAGCCATCGATCAGCCTCCTTAGTCGCCTCTTACGACATGCCTGGAAGGTCACAGTATCACTATTCTTTACTTCCTTCATAATGAAGCCCCGGTAACACACGGTGTATTATTTTATTACAGCTTGGTAATATTTACTTCTAAACTTGAAATGAAAAAAATTGTGAAGAGGAGATCTAAAGAGGAAAAATAAGAGTTGAAAGTTGAAGTGGTCACTCACAACAAGTCAGGAGTAGAAATTTGTCATCATAGAAATTTGTCATCATAGAAATGGCAGAAGAATGGTTAGAGTGACTAGAAGAGAGCTAGTGTGCTTTCAGGCACATTTTCAGCTTAGAGAACAGCCAAAAATGGCAAGGAGCCATGCTGGGAGACTAGGGAGTCTACGAACTAGAAGAATGTTGTGTTCAGCTTAGAGAACAGCCAAAAATGGCAAGGAGCCATTATGGGAGACTAGGGAGTCTACGAACTAGAAGAATGTTGTGTTCAGCTTAGAGAACAGCCAAAAATGGCAAGGAGCCATGATGGGAGACTAGGGAGTCTACGAACTAGAAGAATGTTGTGTTCAGCTTAGAGAACAGCCAAAAATGGCAAGGAGCCATGCTGGGAGACTAGGGAGTCTGACGAACTAGAGGAATGTTGTGTTCAGCTTAGAGAACAGCTAAAAATGGCAAGGAGCCATGCTGGGAGACTAGGGAGTCTGACGAACTAGAGGAATGTTGTGTTTGGTTAAGAATGGCTGAGTTAAATGAGAAAAAGGGTTGGATGTTTTGTCATAATGAGGCTGCCAAATTCCCATTACCCACAGACCCAGCTGTTTGCATCCAATGCTTGTCTCCACCTTGTTCACAAGTACATGAATTAATGATCTCATCATGTTGAGACCGGAACATGATTAGCTCTACACCGATGTATGGCCAGCTTTGCAGCAATTGTTCCATTCCTTAATTTGTGTGATATGCATAACTTCATAACCAAAAGCTGCTGTATTGTCCAAATAATTCGCACTTGTAATCTCCCAGCATTTGGTAAAATTTGATCATTTCGCAGAAATTGAAAATTCAACAAGCATTCACTATAGATACTCACTCACTGGCTCATTACCAGTGAGTGATGCACACTGTGAGTGGGTAAAAAATTAATGCATTCACATGAAGATCCAATACACCTCCATGCTAGTGAACATCTCCCTGGGCTATATTTGTTTCCATGACAAGAGATTAAGATAGAATACCTTTTTGAACAACCCTTCTATATTTTCATTTTGATAAAAAGAAAATATTAACTCTCAATATTCCAATCAACAGCGTAGCTGCTGCTGTTAAAGAGAGGGACAAGGCCCTGGACGATGTTGCTCATCTAACATCCCAAATCAGGAAATGCAGGAGATTAATAATCAGTTGCTTCACAAGATAGAAACACTCAGTGCAAATCTCCAGTCTGCACACACAAACCTGAAGCAGGCCACAGAAGAACTACAGAGCAATAAATATAGTGGACAGCTTGTGTTACAATTGAAGGATGAGATTCATAGGCATGGCAATGAGATGAAAGCCTTGAAGGTTGGTATTAAAACTAATCTTTTGCCACTTTCACATAATCTTTTGCCACTTTCACATAATCTTTTACCGCTTTCACATAATCTTTTACTGCTTTCATCATCGTCGGAATCATTGAGTGCTGTCTACACATCGAAGGTTGGCTACCATGAAGTGCCATTCCGCTGTCTCTTGCTTTGAAGGTACAAGTTGTCACAGGCTGAATTGTCCATCTTTTCATGTTACACATCCATGTTAGTCTTGGTCTGTCTCTGCCTTTTTTCCCTTCCAAGATTACTTTTAGTAGGTGCAGTGTCATTTAACATGTCCTAAAAATCTAATTTATCTTGTTTGAATTGTGTTTAGTAGTTCTCTTTTCACTTTAAGTTGTTTTAAGACTTCATAATTCTTTCCATCCAATTCTTCTATAAATCCACATTTCAAATGCTTCAATTTTCTGTTTTTTTTTCTTGTCTAATGTCCATGTTTCTTCACCATACAGGAATGTTGATAAGATATAACATTTTGCTATTCTTAGTTTTAGCCCTAGTGTTATTTGTTTTGATGTTAGTATATTTTTCACTGTAATGCTTTCACAATAATCTTGTACCTATTTCACATAATCTTGTATCCCATTCACATAATCTTTTACCCCTTTATGGGGGAATACAGCTTTTATGAACCCTTCCCAGCTGTTGAATTCTTATTACAAAAACTTGTTAATTAAAAATCATTTTGTGTGTGTGATTGATTGGGAATTGACAATCTTGCAAACAGCAAGGAAGAAAATTGATTCATATGAAACAAAATGCTACAGAAAAATCGTTAAGATACCTTGGACAATGAAAAAAGAAAAGAGACATATTAAGAGATTTAAACTTAAACATAAAAAGAAAACTAGCTTATAACAAATATTTTGCAGAGGAAATTAAAATACTATGACCATCTCAAAAGACAAAGTGGGATGAAAAGAACAATCATGGAAAACATGATTCCAAGACAGCACATCAGGGGAGATCAAGAAGAAGAAGGTGGTTTCAAGACATCAATAAGACCCTTAACATGACAGCAGAAGAAGTGGGAGATCTGGCTAGAGACAGATTCTTTCAGATGGGCTGCGGTGAATGCAACATTTTACCAAGGACATGCAACCTGATGATGATTAGAGCTGGAGTCAAGTATTGGTTAGGAAACATGTCTATTGAGGACAAGAGATCAGATTCAATTTAAATAGATGGATTCTGTGTTCCCTCAGCCTTAAATGAGTACCAGATTTTTTTCTGGAATGAAAGAATGCGCTGATGCATATTGTTGACATAAAATGTACCCAAAAAAAGATATGAGCATATTACACCATAATATCAAGGGCTGTGATAGGTCTTTTTTTTTTCCCTTCTGTGTCCCTGAGGGCATTTAGAATATCAAAGCAGTCCATTGCCCTTCTGCATTCAATATTAGCCAAACTGGCAAGTCTGTCAGCATGTTCATTACCTCTTACACTTGTGTGCCCTGGCATGAAAATGAAGCTGACACTTTTTAGAACACACCTCCCCAGAGACTCTAACCCCTGCTGTAACCAGAGGTAACCAGCACTGAGGCGTCACTCTTCTCTCCCTTGTTCGTACTTTCTTCCCAAGAAAACATCTTTTTAAAGCTGAATTTGAATATTTGCTGATTACCTTTACTTTCACTGTTCATTTCCAATTTTAGGAAAGTCATAATCATCTAGACATGGAGAATAAGAGTTTGAAGGACTCTGCCATGGAGACAAGCAGCCATACTCTTAACAGCCTAACCTGCAGCCAGGAGCTAGAGCACCTACACAAGGTGGTTGATAGACTGAAAACCACAGTTTTGCAACAGCGGTCTTATCTTCTTCAGTTGAGTATGTCATTTTATTTTTCTATTAGTAACTTTACTAAAGATCTCATCTGTAGTTACATTCAATTAGTAACTTTACTAAAGATCTCATCTGTAGTTACATTCAATTAGTAACTTTACTAAAGATCTCACCTGTAGTTACATTCAATTAGTAACTTTACTAAAGATCTCATCTGTAGTTACATTCAATTAGTAACTTTACTAAAGATCTCATCTGTAGTTACATTCAATTAGTAACTTTACTAAAGATCTCATCTGTAGTTACATTCAATTAGTAACTTTACTAAAGATCTCATCTGTAGTTACATTCAATTAGTAACTTTACTAAAGATCTCATCTGTAGTTACATTCAATTAGTAACTTTACTAAAGATCTCAGGGTGTCCGGTTAGCGCAATCGATAGGCGGTTGGCTTACCACGGCAACAGCCGGGGTTCGTACCCTGGCGAGGACACCTGGGTTTTACTAATTCCCTAAAAATTAGTGGGAGCCGCGATAGCTCAGTGGTTAGTGAACTGGACTACTACGGACAAGAGGTAGGGTTCGATCCCAACCGACGGCTCCGGGTTCACCCAGCCTTAAATGGGTACCGGATTTTTTCTGGGAAAGTAAAGCAGCACGGGCGTAATACCGACCACATTACCCCAAAAATCATGTGCTGAAGGTCTGTAAAATATAGGGTCACTAACACCATATTTCCCTATACGCCGCCACTTGGCGTGACGGGGGGTACTTTACTTTACTTTTTTACTAAAGATCTCATCTATAGTAGTTACATGACTGAAAAGAAAAGGGGGGGGGGGGGACTGGTTGGTCTCGAGGCAAGATGCCAGCCTCGATACAGAGAGGTTGTGGGTTTATATCCCGGCTGCACCAGTTGGGATTTTTATTTATGATTGCTCTCTGCTGCAACCACTCCTGGTCTCAGCAGCAAGACCCAGCTTGAAATGTCAATTACTCATGGACGGAAAAAATATTAGTGCCTCCGAAGACGGAGTTATCTGCCTGTGCAGCGAGGGACTCCTGTGCGCACGGCTGCCAGGGAAAAAAATGGATTAACACGCAAAATTCAGTTCCTAGTCTCTAGGGACTTCGTCAGAGGTAAAAGCTGGCGAACGCACAAAAATAAAAAAGTAAAAAAACAACATGACCCCCCCCCCCCCCCCCCCTACTTCACCTCCAGTGGTATTACTGTGAAAAGGCTAGCCAGCCTGCCCAAGTTAGTAGGGATCAAAGAGGAAAGGCTGGTGCTCAAAAATGCTGTGCTGATGTTGAATGTGCTGGACTGAAAGGCGCATATAAACCACAGCATGACACGTCTACAACATGAGGAGACAAAAGCAAGACGTGAACTTCCATTCAATATGGTGGATAGGTGGCAGGAACCATTAGAGGCTATGTCTGAAAAGTGTTCCTTGTTGCAGTTTCCTCATATTCCAAGTCCGGCTTGTTTTAGAACGTTGAATGATTGCCTCGCTTGTGATCAGCTTTCTTCATGCTATATGGTCACAATAAATAGAGAGATCCGACTCAGTTTACATACACAGCAATCATAAATTAAAATGGCACTTTAATAGGACATATAATTATGACTATATGTAGAATTACTATTGAATTACCTTCCACAACGTTGGCTACGCAGACTTGGACACGTGCACTATATGAAAGATTGTCACATACCAAAAGATATACTCTGCAGCTTGATGCAAGAGTTACTGAGTTTAGTGCTCTGTGCACACCATGAGCTATGCGTTTCATCTGTTTTGATCGTGTTTTGATATTCCAATTGTTTACGATGAGTGATAATATCGTATGATGGAGAACAGATGGCTGTGTTCACTTTCTGTGCAGTTTCGCCTTATGTCTTTTGGCATGTGCTGAGACCTGCTATGATGGGGACTACAGTTACCTTTCTTTGTTTGGAATATGAGATAGTAATTCGGATGATTCCACTGGCACGGGCGGTTGAGCAGTTATGGATTTTAATTCGTATACAGTGATACCGGGGCCTTCCATAACCATAACCATAAGTCTACACCGATGAAGAAGAAGATTGTTTATTCTTTTAGTAGCCATCATGTAAACACCAAAAAAAAATATAAAAAAAAGAAACCCAAACCCATCTGATCTGAAAAATAGCAGTGTCTCCACCTCTGTCTGGCACAGGTAGGGTCAAAGCAAAGAAATGCATACAAATGTGAAGCCGCAGTAAAGATAAATGTAATTAAATTTTTTATATATTTTTTTTGGGTGGTATATTTATTTTTTTTTTACTATTTTTTTGTTTTAAATACATAACTGTGTGTGTTGTATGTTTGTTCCTGCTGAAGGCCTGTTGCATGACCGTGCGGCTAAAACCACTGTTCCGCTGGCTGAAAAACTGACGTATGGGGTGTTCGAAGCCCGCGGTAGACAGAAAGGATTTTTTTCTATCGGGGGTGAAATAAAAATCCTGAGTCGCGCACGTCGTGGCGACTGCTTTGACCAAGCGGCCTTTATCCCTCTGGTTCTATCGTTGCCCCCCCCCCCCACCCCCGACATACACCAGCAATAGTACTATGTGTCGTAAAGGTAGTTTACTTATTACATAAGTTAACCATCCCATTTAAAAAATATTTTTTTCTCTATATTTTTTTCTCTATATTTTTTTCATGTATTTTTTCATTTTTTTCTATAAATTTTTTTCATTTATCCTCTGTCTGGCCCAACAACATTCAAAAACCTAATTAAATCAAAGTTAAAAGATAAACAATAAATAAATTATGCTTCTATGATGTTGACGGCAGCTGCCTTTCTTTGTTTGGACCCCACAATGAGATGAGTTTCAATTCGGATGATTCCACCGGTACGGTCGGTTGAGCAATTATGGATTTTAATTTGTTTGCAGTGATACCGGGGCCTTTAAGCAACAATAAATATAACCACAACCACAAAAGATAAATAATCTAAGAGCTAGAGTTGAGCCCAACTTTAACCTCCTCATTCTGCCGCCAGATGAGATTCAGCTATTAAGAGAGGGAGCCATGGGAGAAGTGGCACATCAGAATAGTATCTAACTTTGATTGTTCATGGATATAGATGAAAGAAAGGAAAATAACTTCATGCCTTGACAAGTATATGGTATATGTGGTGTTGGTAACTAAATTTTTTACCATAACCATTGACACTTTTTTGGGTGATATGGTCATTAACGCACTAGGCCACTCTTACTTTCCACATAAATATGGAACATGGGGAGGCTTGGTAGCCTAGTTGGGAAAACCACTTGACTGGGTAGTACTCTGGAAAAGTGAGGAATGCTACCTTGCATCATGAGTTTTGATGCTAAGACGCCGATTAAAGTCTCATACTTTACTTTACTATATGAGGTATACATTTTTTAGTGGTTGAGTGAGCCCTGAAACCTTGTTGGGCTGAAAAAAAACCTTGTTATATCTGGGAATTACCTTGAAAAAAATTAATTTGGATTCTCCTTAGATTTATTCCATTTCAAATTACCTGTTAAAAAAAAAATGTTGAGCTGGATCTTTTGATCTATCTAATTTCAAATTACCTGAAAAAAAAAATGAATTTACATCATTATTGCTTTGATAATTATATAGTAAAAGGTTTACATTTGTTTTTGTTTATTTTTTTTCAGGACAATCCAGTAATGCGAAATCACTGAATGCATCTCCTGTCTTTGTTATTGGTGACAACATTGTGGATCAAGAGTCCATGCGGAGAAGAAACTCTTCTAGTCCAAGACTTAGGGTTTCTGGTGCAGTTTCCGTTGGTAATGAAATTGGACAAGGAAGTCTTCCAAACCATGCTGTGTTTCAACACCAAAATCAGGCAGCGATATTGAAATCTAGGGCTCCGAAACAAAATATGGAAACCCAACAGGCTTGCCATCAGGGCAGTAGTGATTTTGTACAGGGTGACTTTGTTGGTGGTAGAACATTTAGATTCAACGAAAAGTTGAAGGAATCGTTAAATGGTGAAGCTTTTGATCTAGTTACACAAGGAGGATTTGTAGGAAAGGAATCAAGGAATGTACCACAGATGACAAACAGAGTAGGTTATATTCACCCAATGATGAGCCAGAACATCATTGCACAGTTTGGGCATCAAACAAAGGGAGATATTCCAAAACAAAATTTAGGGACTGTTAGAGGAATACAGGCCACAATTGAGAATGATTCTGTGAAGTCACCGCAGCATATATTAATTCAAAACGGGGGTAATCCAGAGGTAGTGGATAACAGAATTGGATTTGATATGGCCAATCAGATTAAATTTGGCAGTAATGCAAATGTTTTTGGTATATCCACAAGGAAGCGACACATGGCTTCTGCAAATAACAGTGCAGTATTGCCTTCAGATGAGACTAATGATTGTGAGATGGATGTTTCATTCCCTGCAAATTCAGAGCAAATTTATACACCTCCTATGTTTCCTCAACAAGAGGCAAGGGTTTATGAAGCCAGTGCAATGCCATTGGAAGAGTTGGGACAGTTTGTGTTCAATGGAAATGCTGTGCAGATGAGGCAATCACAATCTGGAAACTTACATCTTAATCCTGCAACATCCAGGCCAGAGCAAATTCATCATCCACCGTCAAACTTCCAAAGGGAGTCATCGGTTTTTGCAACCAATAATGGCATGATGGCTCGAGGAAGAGTAACAAATTCAGCATCACCCTCACACACAAATACACAGGAATCAAGAAGCAGCCAACCATCTGTGTGTACAAATACCTTTGCAGATCAGGGATTATATACGGCTCAAACCGCTTCTGCTGATCAGAACCCCAGCAGAATCCAGCAGAACTCAGAGAGACTTTGTCCTGTGTGCAGTAATAATTATAATCATATGAACATGGAAGAGTTTCAGACCCATATCTTTGAGTGCTTTGATGATGAGAACCCACCTGAGACTATGAAGCCCACTGAGACTCCAGAAAGGTGTTGTCCAATGTGCAATGCCAAATTCAGCCCATTGGTCACTCAAGCTGAATTCGAGAAACACGTTCATCACCATTTTGGTGATGAAGCACCTGGTACAAATTTTGTAATTTTGCAGCCGTAAACTTTTCCTTAACTTCATTTATTTATTTTGTATGTGCCAAAGTTTATGTTTACTAGTAACTACTGAACAAATAATAGTTCGTTCAATTTCTCAGGGAAAGATGGTTTAAGTATGTGGTTTCAACTTTACTAATTCCTAGTTCACTAACGGCAGCAGAAAAATTCTATAAATACCACCATTTCTCACATCAGACAGAAAATTATGCTACGAGAAAATTGCAGAAAATCTCCCTTCACCACAAGTGTAGTCTATAGGGAATAATTTCTTGGTTCTCATATTCTTTGAGAGTTGCAGAAGCTTGCTGGTTAGTGAACTGGACTACAAAAAACAGCAATTCAGATTCAATCCTGATTGATGGCTTCCAGGTTCACCCAGCCTTAAATGGGTACCAGATTAGCCAAAAAAAATATTGTGCTGAAGCTCTAAAATATATGAGCACAAACATATTCCATACACATATTGTGATGTTGCTCTCTCTCTCTTTTGTTCTTCTTACTCATATTCTTGGTACTGTCAACACTTATTTAGATTATGTGATAAGCACACTGTACCAGACAATCTTTCCTTTCCACACAGGTAACCTTCTTCATTCTCATCATGTGCCATTCTGGTTGGTTTAGATGATTGTGTCTTCCCACTAGTTTCTGTCCACTGTGCATCGTATCAATTCTGTTTACCATGCCACGATACCATGCTATCTTCTCTCTTTGTCATCCGCGATCTCTCTTTCCCTATATTTTGCCAGTTGTAACCAAGTATTCAAACTTTCTTCTTCTCATGATGTGCCCAAAAAATTTCAATTGTTGCGTTCTGATGTTCTTTTTGTAGCTTCATTTTTGTGTTGGCCTCTTTGAGAATTGCTTTCCTGGTATTTTTAGATGTCAAGGGAACTTTCAACATTCTTCTGAAATATCCCATCTCTATCATATATAATGCCTCTTGAAGTCTAAGAAACAATCATCACCATCAAGCATCATAAAAATAAACAGGACAAATCTGAAACAAGTGCAACATGTCAAATACTTGGGCACAATAATAACATCAGATGGAAGATGCATCACAGAAATGAAAAGCAGAATAGCTCAGGCCAAAATAGCATTTCAGAAAATGAAAAACACCCCATGCAACAAATATATGTCAATAGAAGTGAGAAAGAGAGTTCATCAGTGCTACATAGAGCCAATTCTGACCTATGGAAGCAAATCATGGACAGTAAACAAACAAACAAATGAATAGACGATTGAGGCCACAAAATGAGATTTCTCAGAAGAATGTTGACAGTTCACTGGACAGCTAAAAAGACCAATGAAGACATTCTCAAAGAGACCAACACAAAAAGGTAGCACCTAAGAAACATCAGAAAGAAACAATAAATATTTTTTTGGCACATCATGAGAAGATGAAAGTTGGAATACTTGGTTACAACTGACAAAATACAGGGAAAGAGAGATCGCGGATGACAAAGAGAGAAAATACTGGATAGCTTGGTGTCATGGCATGGAAAACAGTCAATAACAGAACTGATACGATGCACTGTAGATAGAAGATCGTGGAAGGACATGATCGCCTACGTCAACCGGTATGGCAGATGATGATGATGATTTAAGTCTAGGGTCATTCAGTCAGTGAAAGGGATAAATACAGCGTCCTCTTCTCAATAGATCAGTACACTCACTACTTTTCTACTTTGGCTTCATACATACTGTGAGCTTTCCGCATACATTAATACGTACAAATTTTATACATGCTGTGAGCTTTCCTATACATTAACATGTACAAACTTCATACATGCTGTGAGCTTTACCATACATTAATACATACAAACTTCATACATGCTGTGAGCTTTCCCATACATTAATATGTACAAACTTCATACAAGTTGTGACCTTTCCCATACATTATGTACAACTTCATACAATCTGTGAACTTTCCCATACATTAATATGTACAACTTCATACATGCTGTGAGCTTTCTCATACATCAATACGTACAACTACATCAAATTAAGCTTTGACAGCTGTTGAATTGCTAGAGGCAGGAACAGACATCATAGGGACAATTTTAATAACAAAGATAAAAGACTCAATGCAGTATGAAGCTGAAAGTTAAATGAGGGCAAAGGTACATAAAATGTTAGCTTGTGATGAAGCATTTTAACTTTTATCATTTGTCAAAGAAAAAATGTAAAGTGTCCCGTCACGCCAAGCATCATATAGGGAATATGGTTTTAGTGGCCGTATTTTGTATAGGCCTTCGACATATAATTTTTGGGGTAGTGTGGTTGGTATTATGCCCGTGCCGCTTTACTTCCCAGAAAAAATCCAGTACCAATTTAAGTCTGGGTGAACCCTGAAACCTCTTGTCCTTTGTAGCCCAGTCCACTGAGCTATTGCGGCTTCCTTTTATAGTATGTAATTGTAATATTTACTAAGCAGGCTCTCAAATGGAAAACATCAGGTCAGAGGAAAAGAGGATGACCTTGTAAAATGCTGAAAAGAACTCTAAAGAAAAGAGGCATGGTTGGCAGGCATAGACTCACTCTCTATAATTGAACAGCTCATCCAGAATAGAGACAATTAGCGGGAGACTCTACGTGCCTTATGTGCTGTCTAATGGCACCGAAAGAGTCCAGAATTGCAATAGTTAGAGAGAGAGAGAGAATCTTGGGCTCTCTTTCTCTTTTATCACTTTTCTGAGCTCAACTGAGCTACCCATTTTACAATTGGATCAAATGGGTGTGAGACAGGAAACTAATTGAACTAATGTTGTACACAATTTTATTAATGTAATATTGCAAATTCTCAAACCAAACAAAGTAAACAAAATATTTCTTGTACGTCAGCAATAAATCAAGAAACCATCTCTTATGCCATTTTAAAATAAATGATAACAGCATGCCTGTGGAGATATAAAGTTGAAAATTATTTTACATCTATAGCCAGTTTTCTGTTTTGCAGAGCACACACGTTGTTTTTTTCATTAAAGGCATGTTAGGGTACAATAGAAAGGAGAGAAGGACCAATTGTGATAGCCAATAGAGGATTGCTAAATAGGAAAGGGAGATAATGCAAGCACAAAGGCAAAAAAAAAAAAAAAAAAAAAAAGTGGTACTGGAGTGAAAGATTCACACAAAAGCTTCTGCCTCTGCATGTGATAAACCCTAGACTATGATGATAAACCCAAGATTACGATACTTCATTTTAAATCATGTTTTTACAAAATTCATTAAAAAAATATTTTAACTTGGACAAAAATAGTTTTCTGAAATTTTCTTGTACAAGTCTTTTTTTTAGAGATAACACTATGGAAGATAGTAGTAGTAGTAGTAGTAGTAGTAGTAGTAGTAGTAGTAGTAGTAGCCTGCATCAGTCAGTCATAGTTGACTATGGATTCTTCAGCGCCCCTAAAAATGTGTTTTTTTTCTTTACTTTCGTTGTGTATTCTCTTTTTCTATGAATGTGTCTGCTTGTTTGAGTTGAAGCTTTAGGGTGATGTCCTCTCCAGGGCATGATCTAGGGCTGAAAAAGAAAGCGTCACGTTGTTGCCTATGTAACATGTTTCTTCTCTCCACGCAGCCGAGTGATACAAAGGTACTTTGGAACAACTACAGTTTTTAAAAAATAATTTAAACAATTAAGGAGCACAGCCAGAACAAACGTGAAGTGACAGACTGTTTGGTGCAAACAAAAATTGTTAATTGTTATACTAAAACTGACTTTCATATGACACACCAATGGTATTAAAAATAAAATAAAACATGTTCAGTTGCAACGGCACATCACAGGTGCTTATCTTGTCTGGTTGAACATTTAGGAGGGCACATGGTGGGAAGCAGCAACCGCACACGGCAAACTAGATTTATAAATATTTAAATTTTGAAACAGTAATTTTTACAAGTCAATCGTAATGTAGGGTTAAATGGAAATAAATAAATGTGTTATTTTTTTAAAAACTAATTTTGTTGATTATATCTTTATTAGTCTTTCATCATATTTATTTTTTTTTTATTTTTCATGCCATTACTTTCTGATTAATTTTCTTTGATGGCCAGTGAACATAGAGACGGTGTATGGGATTTCCTTGTTGCCAAGTATGTTAATTCTGCCTTTGTGTATGATACATTTGCACTAGATATGAAATTATTTAAATTACCTGTTATCTAAAAATATTTTTTGTTTTGTTTCTTCTTTTTAAAATTCTTCCCAAATTAGTCTTTCATTACATTATTTAACTTATTGCTTATGCTAATTACCTGTATATGACAATTTTTCTCTGGTTTATGATTCTCTGGTTTATGAAACTAATGAAAATGTCTATGAAGTTTTTAGAAAAGTGTAGAATTGTATGTTTATTTGTTAAGTCAAGTATCACAGTGTTCCTATGGTAAAATGACAATTACCATTTCACTATGGAGTTTACCTCATTTATGGGATCTTCCAGGTGGACTATAGAACTGGAAAATGACCTGGGCGGTTACCACAGTGTGTTCAATTCAAAGTTTGGATTTCACCCCCGGGTAGAAAAACTGTATAACCCAGATCAAAGTTAGTATTTCAGCTCCGGCATAAAAACTTTTAAACCCAAGTCAGAGTATTTCAGCCCCAGTAGAAAAACTTGTTGACGCAAGTCAGAGTTAGTATTTCAGCCCCAGTAGAAAAACTTGTTGACGCAAGTCAGAGTTAGTATTTCAGCCCCAGTAGAAAAACTTGTTGACCCAAGTCAGAGTTAGTATTTCAGCCCCAGTAGAAAAACTTGTTGACCCAAGACAGAGTTAGTATTTCACCCTCCGGTAGAAACACTTTTTGACCCCAGTCAGAGTATTTCAGCCCCAGTAGAAAAACTTTGACCCCAGTCAGAGTATTTCAGCCCCAGTAGAAAAACTTGTTGACCCAAGTCAGAGTTAGTATTTCAGCCCCAGTAGAAAAACTTGTTGACCCAAGTCAGAGTTAGTATTTCAGCCTCAGTAGAAAAACTTGTTGACCCAAGTAGAGTTAGTATTTCAGCCCCAGTAGAAAAACTTGTTGACCCAAGTAAGTGTTAGTATTTCACCCTCCGGTAGAAAAACTTGTTGACCCAAGTCAGAGTTAGTATTTCACCCTCTGATAGAAAAACTTGTTGACCCAAGTCAGAGTTAGTATTTCACCCTCTGACAGAAAAACTTTTTGACCCAAGTCAGAGTTAGTATTTCACCCTCTGATAGAAAAACTTTTTGACCCAAGTCAGAGTTAGTATTTCACCCTCCGGTAGAAAAACTTTTTGACCCAAGTCAGAGTTAGTATTGCACCCTCTGATAGAAAAACTTTTTGACCCAAGTCAGAGTATTTCAGCTCCGGTAGAAAGACTTTTTGATCGAAGTCAGAGTCAGTATTTCAGCCTCTGGTAGAAAAAAACTTTTTGACCCAAGTCAGAGTTAGTATTTCAACCCCAATCGCAAAACTCTTTGATCCAAGTCAGAGTTAGTATTTCAACCCCAATGGCAAAACTCTTTGATCCAAGTCAGAGTTAGTATTTCAACCCCAATGGCAAAACTCTTTGATCCAAGTCAGAGTTAGTATTTCATCCCCAAAAGAAAAAATTCTTGACTCAGGTCAGAGTTAGTATTTCAGCCCAATGGCTAAACTCTTTGATCCAAGTCAGAGTTAGTATTTCAGCCCCAAAAGAAAAACCTCTTGACGCAGGTCAGAGTTAGTATTTCTGCTCCTGTAGAAAAACTTGTTGACCCAGACATTGGTATTGCCCTGTGTCTATTTTTAATTAAAATTGCCATTTTTTTCTCTTGTTATATTCATGTATTTGTGATGCATCATCTGTAGTATTTTATCTTGTTATATTCATGCATATTGTGATGCATCTTGGGGAGCTGTAGTATTTTATCTTGGCTTACGTATCTTACATGTTAGGCAATATTTTCACTCCAGTATTTTTATAATGTATTTTTTAAAATTGAAATCTTCACTTTTCTTGTGCCCTCAACCTAAAATGTCTGTTTCTGCTGCTGATGTGTAGGTGGTTAGACTCTATTCTCATGAGATTATCAAACATCTTTGTTTTGTTATTTTTCTCAATATTTGATGCAAGACATAGAAGAAAGACTGTATCACTACCTTTTATCATGGAAGGAAAATCATGTTAGTGCCCATATTTTGCATGTTAGTGCCTATATATTGGGTGTTCATCATCATCATCGAGTGCCTTCTCCACAACGAAGGTTGGCTACCATGGATCGCCATTCTACTCTGTTTCTTGCTTTGATGGTGCAGGCTGTCATAGATTGACATGTCCATCTTTTGATGTTACTCGTCCATGTTAGTCTTGGTCTGCCTCTACCTCTTTTACCTTGTATTTTTCCTTCCAATATTACTTTTAGTAGGCTGTTGTGTCTTTTAACATGCCCCAAAAATTTCATTTGTCTTGTCTTAATTATATTTAGTAGTTCTCTTTTTATTTTCAGTTGTTTTAAAACTTCATCGTTTATTATCTTTTGTTTCCATCATATTCTACCTATTCTTCTATAAATCCACATTTCAAAGGCTTCAATTTTCTGTTCTGTTTTCTTGTCTAATGTCCATGTTTCTGCACCATACAAGAATATTGAGAAGATGTAAAATTTTACCATTCTTAGTTTCAGCCCTGCTGATATTTGTTTTGTTGTTAGTATATTTTTCATGGCATTAAAATTACTTTTTGCCATACCTATTCTTTTGTTTATTTCAATTTTGCATTTTCCATCATTGGTTATAGTATGTCCCAGGTAGTTGTAGCTCTGGACTGTCTCCAGGTGTATTCCCTCA
The DNA here is from genome assembly GCA_032433765.1 of Megaustenia siamemsis. Classification (NCBI taxonomy): domain Eukaryota; kingdom Metazoa; phylum Mollusca; class Gastropoda; order Stylommatophora; family Ariophantidae; genus Megaustenia; species Megaustenia siamemsis. The sequence continues at coordinate 41,325,721 of JAVIAB010000046.1, forward strand.
ACTGTGATATTTAATTGTAGGTCTTGAGAATTTTCTTTGTTTATGATCATAATTTTAGTTTTTTTGATATTCATTTCTAGTCCATATTTTGTGCTTGTTATGTTTATCACATTAAGCAATTGTAGTAGGTCTTTAGGATTTTCTGCTATTAGAACAGTATCATCAGCATATCTTAGGTTATTGATTATCTTTCCATTAATGTTTAGGCCTGGTATCTCTGAGATGTTTTTAAAGATTTGCTCAGTGTATAGATTGAACAAGCTTGGTGATAGGATGCATCCTTGTCTTACTCCTCTTTTTATGTCCATGGATGTAGAGTTCTCCATATATTGGGTGTTAGTGCCCATATTTTGGGTGTTGGTGCCCAGATTTTGGATGTTGGTGCCCATATTTTGGATGTTGGTTCCCAGATTTTGGATGTTAGTGCCCAGATTTTGGGTGTTAGTGCCCATATTTTGGGTGTTAGTGCCTATATATTGGGTGTTAGTGCCCTTATTTTGGGTTTTAGTGCCCATATTTTGGATGTTAGTACCCATATATTGGGTGTTAGTGACCATATATTGGGTGTTAGCGACCATATTTTAGGTATTAGGGCCCATATATTGGGTGTTAGCGACCGTATATTGGGTGTTAGTGCCCATATTTTAGGTGTTATTGCCAATATATTGGGTGTTAGTGCCCATATTTTGGGTGTTAGTGCCTATATATTGGGTGTTAGTGCCCATATTTTGGGTGTTAGTGACCATATATTGGGTGTTAGCGACCATATTTTAGATGTTAGTGCCCATATATTGGGTGTTAGTGACCATATATTGGGTGTTAGCGACCATATTTTAGGTGTTAGTGACCATATATTGGGTTTTAGTGACCATATTTTGTTTGGTACATTTTTTTGGTACTGGTGAAAAATAAGAAAAAAATATGGAACTCCATTATCTTGACTTTGGTGTAATGGGAGTATGGTATGTGCATGTAAGGAGTTCACTATGGTACATAACGAGTTCATTATGGCACAGTGGGAGTGTGGCTTAGTAGGAGTATGGTATAGGGAGTATGGTATAGGGAGTGTGGTATGGCATATAGGGAGTGTGGTATAGTCGGAGTATGGTATAGGGAGTGTGGTATAGTCGGAGTATGGTATAGGGAGTGTGGTATGGCATGTAGGGAGTGTGGTATAGTCGGAGTATGGTATAGGGAGTGTGGTATAGTCGTAGTATGGTATAGGGAGTGTGGTATAGTCGGAGTATGGTATAGGGAGTGTGGTATGGTATATAGGGAGCATAGTATGGTATATAGGGAGTGTGGTATGGTATATAGGGAGTGTGGTATAACATATAGGGAGTACGGTATATAGGAAGCATGGTATAGCATGTAGGGATCGTGGTATGGTATATAGGGAGCATGATATAGTATATAGGGAGTATGGTATATAGGGAGCGTGGTATAGCATATATGGAGTATAGCATATAGGGAGCATCTTCTTCTTCTACCTATTTAGCTCCCTGTAGAGCATAGGTCTTCAACAAACACTTTCCAGGTCGTTCTGTTTTTTGCCATTCTTTTAAGATCATTCCATCATCTTCATCTCTGCTTCTATCTGTCTTCTCCAAGAATTCCTTGGTCTTCCTCTTTGACTTTTCCCCTGGGATTCCTGTTGTGTAATACTCTCAGTTGGCTTCTATAGTGTGTGTCCTAATATAGGGAGCATGGTATAGCATATAGGGAGTATGGTATGGTATATAGGGAGCATGGTATGGTATATAGGGAGTGTGGAATGACACATAGGGAGTATGGTATGGCATGTAGGGAGTATGGTATGGTATATAGGGAGCGTGGTATGGCATATAGAGAGTTTGTTATGGCACAATGGGAGTGTGGTATAGTAGGAGTATGGTATATAGGGAGTGTGGTATAGTAGGAGTATGGTATATAGGGAGTGTGGTATAGTAGGAGTATGGTATAAGTGCCTGTTTTGGTTGTTGTCAGTACTGCTCCAGTACCACCTTTCTTTCTTCAGAAAAAAAAAATGGTCTGGTTCCCATTTACATCTGAGTGAGCCTGTTTCTTTATGAGTGAACCAAACTTCTTATCTAATTGATTCAATGATAAATTATTGCTGATGTGAAAAAATATGGAACTCCATTGTCTTGACTTTGGTGTAATGGGAGTATGGTATGATATGTAAGGAGTTCACTATGGTGCATAACGAGTTCATTATGACACAGTGGGAGTGTGGCTTAGTAGGAGTATGGTATAGGGAGTATGGTATAGGAAGTGTGGTATGGCATATAGGGAGTGTGGTATAGTCGGAGTATGGTATAGGGAGTGTGGTATAGTCGTAGTATGGTATAGGGAGTGTGGTATAGTCGTAGTGTGATATAGTCAGAGTATGGTATAGGGAGTATGGTATAGGGAGTGTGGTATGGCATATAGAGAGTTTGTTATGGCACAATGGGAGTGTGGTATAGTAGGATTATGGTATATAGGGAGTGTGGTATAGTAGGAGTATGGTATATAGGGAGTGTGGTATAGTAGGAGTATGGTATAAGTGCCTGTTTTGGTTGTTGTCAGTACTGCTCCAGTACCACCTTTCTTCAGAAAAAAAAAATGGTCTGGTTCCCATTTACATCTGAGTGAGCCTGTTTCTTTATGAGTGAACCAAACTTCTTATCTAATTGATTCAATGATAAATTATTGCTGACGTGAACATTTCACACGTTTGTGTTGATCTTTTGGTCATTGAATAATGGTAAAACTATTGCTGGCTTGAACTGTTCACAGGGTTGTGTTGATCTACTGTATTGGTCATTGATTCAATGATAAACTATTGCTGGCTTGAACATTTCACAGGGTTGTGTTGATCTCCTGGTCATCGATTCAATGATAAACTATTGCTGGCTTGAACATTTCACAGGGTTGTGTTGATCTCCTGGTCATTGATTCAATGATAAACTATTGCTGACTTGAACATTTCACAGGGTTGTGTTGATCTCCTGGTCATTGATTCAATGATAAACTATTGCTGGCTTGAACATTTCACAGGGTTGTGTTGATCTCCTGGTCATTGATTCAATGATAAACTATTGCTGGCTTGAACATTTCACAGGGTTGTATTGATCTCCTGGTCATTGATTCAATGATAAACTATTGCTGACTTGAACATTTCACAGGGTTGTGTTGATCTCCTGGTCATTGATTCAATGATAAACTATTGCTGACTTGAACATTTCACAGGGTTGTGTTGATCTCCTGGTCATTGATTCAATGATAAACTATTGCTGGCTTGAACATTTCACAGGGTTGTATTGATCTCCTGGTCATTGATTCAATGATAAACTATTGCTGACTTGAACATTTCACAGGGTTGTGTTGATCTCCTGGTCATTGATTCAATGATAAACTATTGCTGGCTTGAACATTTCACAGGGTTGTGTTGATCTCCTGGTCATTGATTCAATGATAAACTATTGCTGGCTTGAACATTTCACAGGGTTGTATTGATCTCCTGGTCATTGATTCAATGATAAACTATTGCTGACTTGAACATTTCACAGGGTTGTGTTGATCTACTGTCCTGGTCATTGATTCAATGATAAAATATTGCTAACTTGAACATTTCACAGGGTTGTGTTGATCTCCTGGTCATTGATTCAATGATAAACTATTGCTGGCTTGAACATTTCACAGGGTTGTATTGATCTCCTGGTCATTGATTCAATGATAAACTATTGCTGGCTTGAACATTTCACATGGTTGTATTGATCTACTGTCCTGGTCATTGATTCAATGATAAACTATTGCTGGCTTGAACATTTCACAGGGTTGTATTGATCTACTGTCCTGGTCATTGATTCAATGATAAAATATTGCTGACTTGAACATTTCACAGGGTTGTATTGATCTACTGTCCTGGTCATTGATTCAATGATAAACTATTGCTGGCTTGAACATTTCACAAGGTTGTATTGATCTACTGTCCTGGTCATTGATTCAATGATAAAATATTGCTGACTTGAACATTTCACAGGGTTGTATTGATCTACTATCCTGGTCATTGATTCAATGATAAACTATTGCTGGCTTGAACATTTCACAGGGTTGTATTGATCTACTGTCCTGGTTGTTGATTCAAATGATAAACTATTGCTGACTTGAACATTTCACAGGGTTGTGTTGATCTCCTGGTAATTGTTTTAATGATAAACTATTGCTGGCTTGAACATTTCACAGGGTTGTATTGATTTACTGTCCTGGTTATTGATTATTTGATAAAACTATTGCTGACTTGAACATATCACAGGGTTGTGTTGATCCACTGTCCTGATTAATGATTCATTTATAAACTATTGCTGACTTGAACATATCACAGGGTTGTGTTGATCCACTGTCCTGATTAATGATTCATTTATAAACTATTACTGTCTTGAACATTTCACAGGGTTGTATTGAACTACTGTCCTGGTTATTGATTCAATGGTAAACTATTGCTGACTTGAACATTTCACAGGGTTGTGTTGATCTCCTGGTTATTTATTCAATGGTAAACTATTGCTGACTTGAACATTTCACAGGGTTGTGTTGATCTCCTGGTTATTTATTCAATGGTAAACTATTGCTGGCTTGAACATTTCACAGGGTTGTATTGAACTACTGTCCTGGTTATTGTTTCAATGGTAAACTATTGCTGATTTGAACATTTCACTGGGTTGTGTTGATCTACAGTCCCGGTTATTGATTCAATGACAAACTAATGCTGACTTGAACATTTCACAGGGTTGTATTGATCTACGGTCCTGGTCATTGATTCAGTGATAAACTATTGCTGACTTGAACATTTCACAGGGTTGTGTTGATCTCCTGGTCATTGATTCAATTTTAAACTATTCCTGACTAGAACATTTCACTGGGTTGTGTTGATCTCCTGGTCATTGATTCAATGATAAACTATTGCTGACTTGAACATTTCACAGGGTTGTATTGATCTCCTGGTCAAGCAGGACTCTAAGGTTTGGAAAAAGAACTGACAAGCACATTTTTAAAGGAACCTTTTTTGAGACATAGATTGAAGATAGATACACCCAGTCACCAGTCCAGTGATGGATGGCCTGTAGCATTTTAAAATTCATAAATCTTCCTCACATAAAACGTTGTTACTCATTTGCACAATACGTTCTAGCATATTTATTTTAAGTACTCATTTGTTTAGGACTGTCTCCCAGACTTTTGCTTTTTCCTGACCCTACTGCAAGGATGCAGTAGTTCATAGTCAACAGTCTTACCAGTCTAATGAGTCTTTCCTACCTAGATTTGTATCACATTTTATTTTTTTTTTGGGTGGGGGATAGGTGTTTTCACCAATTATAACACAGTCTCCTCCAGCATGGATACTTGTTGCAAGGTTAATAATAATATGGGAAATAAAAACTGTGTTAGTTTATTATTTAACAACATTTATAAATAACTTAGCATCAAAATTAGCCCTCTGTGCGGTAGAAGTGGAAACTAAGTTAGACAGGGCATCAACAGACTCCACAAAAATACAGTTCATAGAGCTGTGCAAAAACAGTGCTACAGTCCATTTCTGCTGCATACACTGTTAGACATCAATATTAATACGTTGAAAGAAAGAGCTCATCAGCTAAAGACTGGTGACATCTCCACACAGTTTGTTCTTGGTATAGTACCTGTGATGGCCACAAGAGCCTTCTCAGTTCATCATATGTTGGGCATGGCTGTAGCAGGTCCTTAGCAGATTTTGCCTGTGCCACATTCATCAGAGGTTCCTATCCTTAGGGAACAGGTAAATGATAGCAATGCTGCAGTAAAGCTGGTAGCAAGGAGCCAATAGTGGGGTGTGATAAACACTCCAACATCTTTAGATTCCTATCATTAGTGTGTTGAAAAGGTGGTACTTCAGTCTGTTGTGGCCTGTTCGGAGTCTAAAAATGGTTACTTGTAACTATCCGTTGAGCTAGTAGTAGGTGTCATTTTTCTGGTAGCTCTGATGTTGTGTATTCAATTTGTTCCTGACAAGCTTCTTTGATTCTTCATAAGTTGTTCTTATATCTTGTAATTTTCCTTTGCCAACTTGTCTGCCTCATTGTTTCCAGGAATGTCTCAGTTTCCAGGAATGCCGCAGTGAGATGGAATTCTTATCTCTGCATTTCTGGCACAGCTTGTAGAGTGTTTCTCTTAAATCATCAGGGTCTTCGTATTCATGACTTCTTAGTGCTGTAAATACTTTACGTAGTACTGTTACTATTGTACTCAGTGTTGTAACTACTATACTCGGTACCGTAACTACTGTTCTCATTGCCATAACTACTCTTCTCAGTGCTGTAACTACTGTTCTCAGTGCTGTAACTACTCTTTTCAGTGCTGTAACTACTGTTCTCAGTGCTGTAACTACTCTTCTCAGTGCTGTAACTACTCTTCTCAATGCTGTAACTATTGTTCTCAGTGCTGTAATTATTGTTCTCAGTGCTGTAACTACTCTTCTCAGTGCTGTAACTACTCTTCTCAGTGCTGTAACTACTCTTCTCAGTGCTGTAACTATTGTTCTCAGTGCTGTAACTACTCTTCTCAGTGCTGTAACTACTCTTCTCAGTGCTGTAACTACTCTTCTCAGTGCTGTAACTATTGTTCTCAGTGCTGTGATTATTGTTCTCAGTGCCGTAACTATTGTTTTCAGTGCTGTAACTACTGTTATTGGTGCCATAACTACTGTTCTCGGTGCCCTAACTACTCTTCTCAGTGCTGTAACTACTCTTCTCAGTGCTGTAATTATTGTTCTCAGTGCCGTAACTATTGTTTTCAGTGCTGTAACTACTGTTATTGGTGCCATAACTACTGTTATCGATGTCCTAACTACTGTTTTCAGTGCTGTAACTACTCTTCTTCTTGCTGTAACTACTCTTCTTCTTGCTGTAACTACTCTTCTTCTTGTTGTAACTATTGTTATTGGTGCCATAACTACTGTTCTCAGTGCCCTAACTACTGATTTCAGTGCTGTAACTACTCTTCTTCTTGCTGTAACTGTTGTTCTTGGTGCTGTAACTACTCTTCTTCTTGCTGTAACTACTGTTCGTGTTGTAACTACTGTTATTGGTACCATAACTACTGTTTTCAGTGCTGTAACTACTGTTATTGGTACCATAACTACTGTTTTCAGTGCTGTAACTACTCTTCTTCTTGCTGTAACTACTCTTCTTCTTGCTGTAACTACTCTTCTTCTTGTTGTAACTATTGTTATTGGTGCCATAACTACTGTTCTCAGTGCCCTAACTACTGATTTCAGTGCTGTAACTACTCTTCTTCTTGCTGTAACTGTTGTTCTTGGTGCTGTAACTACTCTTCTTCTTGCTGTAACTACTGTTCGTGTTGTAACTACTGTTATTGGTACCATAACTACTGTTTTCAGTGCTGTAACTACTGTTATTGGTACCATAACTACTGTTTTCAGTGCTGTAACTACTCTTCTTCTTGCTGTAACTACTGTTATTGGTGCCATAAGTACTATTTTCAGTGCTGTAACTACTCTTCTTCTTGCTGTAACTACTGTTATTGGTGCCATAAGTACTATTTTCAGTGCTGTAACTACTCTTCTCCTTGCTGTAACTACTGTTATTGGTGCCATAAGTACTATTTTCAGTGCTGTAACTACTGTTATTGGTGCCATAACTACTGTTATCGATGTCCTAACTACTGTTTTCAGTGCTGTAACTACTCTTCTTCTTGCTGTAACTACTCTTCTTCTTGCTGTAACTGTTGTTCTCGGTGCTGTAACTACTCTTCTTCTTGCTGTAAACACTGTTCTTGTTGTAACTACTGTTATTGGTACCATAACTACTGTTTTCAGTGCTGTAACTACTCTTCTTCTTGCTGTAACTACTGTTCTTGTTGTAACTACTGTTATTGGTACCATAACTACTGTTTTCAGTGCTGTAACTACTGTTATTGGTGCCATAACTACTATTTTCAGTGCTGTAACTACTCTTCTTCTTGCTGTAACTACTCTTCTTCTTGCTGTAACTACTGTTATTGGTGCCATAACTACTGTTTTCAGTGCTGTAACTACTCTTCTTCTTGCTGTAACTACTGTTATTGGTGCCATAACTACTATTTTCAGTGCTGTAACTACTCTTCCTCTTGTTGTAACTACTGTTATTGGTACCATAACTACTGTTTTCAGTGCTGTAACTACTCTTCTTCTTGCTGTAACTACTGTTATTGGTGCCATAACTACTGTTATCGATGTCCTAACTACTGTTTTCAGTGCTGTAACTACTCTTCTTCTTGCTGTAACTACTCTTCTTCTTGCTGTAACTATTGTTTTCAGTGCTGTAACTAATCTTCTCTTGCTGTAACTACTGTTATTGGTGCCATAACTACTTTTATCGATGTCCTAACTACTGTTTTCAGTGCTGTAACTACTCTTCTTCTTGCTGTAACTACTGTTATTGGTGCCCTAACTACTGTTTTCAGTGCTGTAACTACTCTTCTTTTTGCTGTAGCTACTGTTATTGGTGCCATAACTACTTTTATCGATGTCCTAACTACTGTTTTCACTGCTGTAACCACTCTTCTTCTTGCTGTAACTACTGTTATTGGTGCCCTAACTACTGTTTTCAGTGCTGTAACTACTCTTCTTTTTGCTGTAACTACTGTTATTGGTGCCATAACTACTTTTATCGATGTCCTAACTACTGTTTTCAGTGCTGTAACTACTCTTCTTCTTGCTGTAACTACTGTTATTGGTGCCCTAACTACTGTTTTCAGTGCTGTAACTACTCTTCTTTTTGCTGTAGCTACTGTTATTGGTGCCATAACTACTGTTTTCAGTGCTGTAACTAATCTTTTTGCTGTAACTACTGTTCTCGGTGCTGTAACTGCTCTTCTTCTTGCAGTAACTGCTGTTCTAGGTGCTGTAACTACTCTTCTTCTTGATTTAACTACTGTTCTCAGTGCTGTAACTACTCTTCTTCTTGCTGTAACTACTGTTCTCGGTGCTGTAACTACTCTTCTTTTTGCTGTAGCTACTGTTATTGGTGCCATAACTACTTTTATCGATGTCCTAACTACTGTTTTCAGTGCTGTAACTACTCTTCTTCTTGCTGTAACTACTGTTATTGGTGCCCTAACTACTGTTTTCAGTGCTGTAACTACTCTTCTTTTTGCTGTAACTACTGTTATTGGTGCCATAACTACTTTTATCGATGTCCTAACTACTGTTTTCAGTGCTGTAACTACTCTTCTTCTTGCTGTAACTACTGTTATTGGTGCCCTAGCTACTGTTTTCAGTGCTGTAACTACTCTTCTTTTTGCTGTAACTACTGTTATTGGTGCCATAACTACTTTTATCGATGTCCTAACTACTGTTTTCAGTGCTGTAACTACTCTTCTTCTTGCTGTAACTACTGTTATTGGTGCCCTAACTACTGTTTTCAGAGCTGTAACTACTCTTCTTTTGCTGTAGTTACTGTTATTGGTGCCATAACTACTGTTTTCAGTGCTGTAACTAATCTTTTTGCTGTAACTACTGTTCTCGGTGCTGTAACTGCTCTTCTTCTTGCAGTAACTGCTGTTCTAGGTGCTGTAACTACTCTTCTTCTTGATTTAACTACTGTTCTCAGTGCTGTAACTACTCTTCTTCTTGCTGTAACTACTGTTCTCGGTGCTGTAACTACTCTTCTTCTTGCTGTAACTACTGTTATTGGTGCCATAACTACTTTTATCGATGTCCTAACTACTGTTTTCAGTGCTGTAACTACTCTTCTTCTTGCTGTAACTACTGTTATTGGTGCCCTAACTACTGTTTTCAGTGCTGTAACTACTCTTCTTTTTGCTGTAACTACTGTTATTGGTGCCATAACTACTTTTATCGATGTCCTAACTACTGTTTTCAGTGCTGTAACTACTCTTCTTCTTGCTGTAACTACTGTTATTGGTGCCCTAACTACTGTTTTCAGTGCTGTAACTACTCTTCTTTTTGCTGTAGCTACTGTTATTGGTGCCATAACTACTGTTTTCAGTGTTGTAACTAATCTTTTTGCTGTAACTACTGTTCTCGGTGCTGCAACTGCTCTTCTTCTTGCAGTAACTGCTGTTCTAGGTGCTGTAACTACTCTTCTTCTTGATTTAACTACTGTTCTCAGTGCTGTAACTACTCTTCTTCTTGCTGTAACTACTGTTCTCGGTGCTGTAACTACTCTTCTTCTTGCTGTAACTACTGTTATTGGTGCCATAACTACTGTTTTCAGTGCTGTAACTACTCTTCTTCTTGCTGTAACTACTCTTCTTCTTGCTGTAACTACTGTTATTGGTGCCATAACTATTGTTTTCAGTGCTGTAACTACTCTTCTTCTTGCTGTAACTACTGTTCTCGGTGCTGTAACTACTCTTCTTCTTGCTGTAACTACTGTTATTGGTACCCTAACTGCTGTTTTCAGTGCTGTAACTACTGTTATTGGTACCCTAACTACTGTTTTCAGTGCTGTAACTACTCTTCTTCTTGCTGTAACTACTGTTTTCAGTGCTGTAACTACACTTCTTCTTGCTGTAACTACTGTTTTCAGTGCTGTAACTACTCTTCTTCTTGCTGTAACTACTGTTATTGGTGCCATAACTACTGTTATTGGTGCCATAACTACTGTTTTCAGTTCTGTAACTACTCTTCTTCTTGCTGTAACTACTGTTATTGGTACCCTAACTACTGTTTTCAGTGCTGTAACTACTCTTCTTCTTGCTGTAACTACTGTGGTGCCATAACTACTGTTATCAGTGCTGTAACTACTGTTATTGGTGCCCTAACTACTGTTTCAGTGCTGTAACTACTGTTATTGGTGCCCTAACTACTGTTTTCAGTGCTGTAACTACTCTTCTTCTTGCTGTAACTACTGTTATTGGTGCCATAACTACTGTTTTCAGTGCTGTAACTACTGTTATTGGTACCCTAACTACTGTTTTCAGTGCTGTAACTACTCTTCTTCTTGCTGTAACTACTGTTATTGGTGCCATAACTACTGTTCTTGGTGCCCTAACTACTGTTTTCAGTGCTGTAACTACTGTTATTGGTGCCCTAACTACTGTTTTCAGTGCTGTAACTACTGTTATTGGTGCCATAACTACTGTTTTCAGTGCTGTAACTACTGTTATTGGTGCCCTAACTACTGTTTTCAGTACTGTAACTACTGTTATTGGTGCCCTAACTACTGTTTTCAGTGCTGTAACTACTGTTTTCAGTGCTGTAACTACTGTTATTGGTGCCCTAACTACTGTTTTCAGTGCTGTAACTACTGTTATTGGTGCCCTAACTACTGTTTTCAGTGCTGTAACTACTGTTATTGGTGCCATTACTACTGTTTTCAGTGCTGTAACTACTCTTCTTCTTGCTGTAACTACTGTTATTGGTGCCATAACTACTGTTTTCAGTGCTGTAACAACTGTTATTGGTACCCTAACTATTGTTTTCAGTGCTGTAACTACTCTTCTTCTTGCTGTAACTACTGTTTTCAGTGCTGTAACTACACTTCTTCTTGCTGTAACTACTGTTTTCAGTGCTGTAACTACTCTTCTTCTTGCTGTAACTACTGTTATTGGTGCCATAACTACTGTTATTGGTGCCATAACTACTGTTTTCAGTTCTGTAACTACTCTTCTTCTTGCTGTAACTACTGTTATTGGTACCCTAACTACTGTTTTCAGTGCTGTAACTACTCTTCTTCTTGCTGTAACTACTGTTATTGGTGCCATAACTACTGTTATCAGTGCTGTAACTACTGTTATTGGTGCCCTACCTACTGTTTTCAGTGCTGTAACTACTGTTATTGGTGCCCTAACTACTGTTTTCAGTGCTGTAACTACTCTTCTTCTTGCTGTAACTACTGTTATTGGTGCCATAACTACTGTTTTCAGTGCTGTAACTACTGTTATTGGTACCCTAACTACTGTTTTCAGTGCTGTAACTACTCTTCTTCTTGCTGTAACTACTGTTATTGGTGCCATAACTACTGTTCTTGGTGCCCTAACTACTGTTTTCAGTGCTGTAACTACTGTTATTGGTGCCCTAACTACTGTTTTCAGTGCTGTAACTACTGTTATTGGTGCCATAACTACTGTTTTCAGTGCTGTAACTACTGTTATTGGTGCCCTAACTACTGTTTTCAGTACTGTAACTACTGTTATTGGTGCCCTAACTACTGTTTTCAGTGCTGTAACTACTGTTTTCAGTGCTGTAACTACTGTTATTGGTGCCCTAACTACTGTTTTCAGTGCTGTAACTACTGTTATTGGTGCCCTAACTACTGTTTCCAGTGCTGTAACTACTGTTATTGGTGCCATAACTACTGTTTTCAGTGCTGTAACTACTCTTCTTCTTGCTGTAACTACTGTTATTGGTGCCATAACTACTGTTTTCAGTGCTGTAACAACTGTTATTGGTACCCTAACTATTGTTTTCAGTGCTGTAACTACTCTTCTTCTTGCTGTAACTACTGTTATTGGTGCCATAACTACTGTTCTCAGTGCCCTGATTACTGTTTTCATTGCTGCAACTACTGTTATTGGTGCCATAACTACTGTTCTCAGTGCCCTGATTACTGTTTTCATTGCTGTAACTACTGTTGTCAATGCTGTAACTACTGACAAAACAGTCGTCCACAGGCAGATATTTTAGTAGCAGACAGCCGTTGAGGATCTAAATAAAACTACTTATTTGAATGTTATCACCAATTAGTTTACAAGCCAAGCTTTAAGATATCAGATGGTAATTATATGTCGAGTCATTATCACAGATTGTTTAACAAGGTAGTGCTTGTTATTGCTTTATGACCACCATTGTATGTCACTGATACTTTAATTATTTTGCTCTTTTATGTCTTTCTAGAAATGTAACATACACATTCATTTTCTATTATGCGTTTAAGTTGATTTGGAGGAGCTATATCTAAATATTAAAAAAAAACTTTTATAGTTTCCGATTTATTATTTCACATCAGAAAGTATCCTATTTTGTCATTTAAAAAAAAACTTTTATAGTTTCAAACTTATTATTTCACATCAGAAATTATTATTATTATTATTATTATTGGTTATGGAAATCAGAAAAGTATCCTATTTTGTCATTTAAAAAAAAACTTTTATAGTTTCAGATTTAATATTTCACATCAGAAAGTATCCTAGTTTGTCATTTTATAAACCTTTTTGTTACGAGCATTATTCTTCTAAATATTGTTCATAAATAAATATTGACTTTAGCTAAACAATTGTTACGTTTTGTATCTGGTGTCACAATTTGAAACTTCTATCATAAAATATCTATTTTAAAAATGAGTGGAGTGAACTAGACCCCAGACATCAACACCTAAAAACGATGCAACTGCAAAGTTGCAGCTAAAATATCACTTTTAGATTAAAACAAGCAGATGGATGTGGTGTGGTCTGTTCATTGCTAATATTTGTCTGTTTTCATTCTATACATTTCTAATGTTTATCTGGTTTCGGTCTATTTCTATCTATCTATCTTTTGTTCGCCTGAAGTATTGTCTATATCTGCAATGTCGTTTCCAGTATAAATTTTATTTTCCTTTGGTGTGAGTGAGTGGTTTCCTGATTGTTGTAGTGCGCCTTTTGGCTGGTTGCCTCCGACTTCAGCACTTAAACTTGCTAGAGCAGACTGTGGTCTTGCTCGGTTGTAGGAAGGCCTGGCCAGTCTTGGTTTTCAGTCCCTGGTGACTTAAGCCCCATCCCCACGACAAGGAGCTGGCAGTGATGGTATATTTCTAAAGTGTATCAGGTTTAGGTCTATTTCTAAAGTGTATCAGGTTTAGGTCTATTTCTAATGTGTATCTGATTTAGGTCTATTTCTAATGTGCATCAGGTTTAGGTCTTTTTCTAATGTGTATCAGGTTTAGGTCTATTTCTAATGTGTATCTGGGTTTGATCTATATCTAAAATAATACTGACCATATCACCCATAAAATGTGCCATTGGTCACTGAGAAAAATGTCACCAATAATGCCATATTCTTGCCACAGCTGTTGTCACTGATAGATCATTTGCTCATTTGTATCTTTCCAGGAAGAAAAAATATACTTGTATCTTCTATTATATATCCAGAGCGATTAAAATAAGATGTATCTTAAAATAAAAATAAAAACTTTTGTGGTTAAAAATTGAATATTACATCCGCCTAATAATTTCAGATTGCCCAATTCTTTTATATTATTTTTATTACTAGAATTAACTACCAACGTATCATTCATACATTCATATTTATTTTGGCTAAAAATTTTACTTAAGTGTGTGGTGTCACAAATTGAAACCACTTTCATGAAACATCAATTTTAAGAACAAGGGAAATGTTCTAAGGAAAGCCCGACTTTTGTAATGGAGACAAATAATAATAAATGAATATTATTATAGAGGGAAATAATTGTAAATGAATATTATTATAGAGGGAAACTTCCGAGGTAATAATCAGCTAATAATTTCAGAGGAAGAGGTGTTTACAGCATTTTTGTTCCCTAGTATTTGGCTTTTCATGGCACACCCGCTGTGCCAATGAGTACGGGTTCGATCCTGCTTCAGACCATATATTTTTTTTTTTTTTTTTTTTTTCTGTTGTTGATTATTTGTCATTTTTTCCAGAGTGCTGTAAACATACCTCTTCCCCTGAAATGATTCACTGACTTTTGTAATGTTTGTTCTGTGAAGGTAAGGTAAAGGTAAAGTACGAGACTTAAACCGGTGTCTTAGCACGCGAGTTTCCACCCATATGTGCTCGGCCGCCTATCCAGAAATGTTTGGAGATTTCTGTATAGTGTCGCCTCAAGCATCGAAACTCAGATGCAAGGCGACGTTCCTCACCTTCCCAGGGTAATACCCTGGTACCCATTTCTGCCAATGGCTGGGTCGACCGTGGGGGTATTTTTTTTTTTTCAACCACAAGTACAGTTCACACTGCTCCCAGCAGGAATCGAACACGGGTTGTCCGAACGTCGGTAGTCCAGTCGGGTGGTTTTCACAACTAGGCTACCGAGGCCCCCAAATGTGTGTGATGGTATTTGCTGGTAGCCATGTTTGATATATATTCAAGCCATTTTTATTTCTGAATGCTACCTAGGATGTCTGCTAGACCTTTTCTAATATTGTCATTCCAGATTGTGTATCTGTCTGTACAATGTGTTTGTAAATTATGTATTGTGTTGTGAACTAATATTTTATGTTTTTATGACTGTCTGTACAATGTGTTTGTAAATTATGTATTGTGATGTGAACTAATATTGTGTGCTTTTATGACTGTCTGTACAATGTGTTTGTAAATTATGTATTGTGATGTGAACTAATATTGTGTGTTTTTATGACTGTCTGTACAATGTGTTTGTAAATTATGTATTGTGTTGTGAATTAATATTGTATGTTTTTATGACTGTCTGTACAATGTGTTTGTAAATTATGTATTGTGTTGTGAACTAATATTGTATGTTTTTATGACTGTCTGTACAATGTGTTTGTAAATTATGTATTGTGTTGTGAATTAATATTGTATGTTTTTATGACTGTCTGTACAATGTGTTTGTAAATTATGTATTGTGTTGTGAATTAATATTGTATGTTTTTATGACTGTCTGCACAATGTGTTTGTAAATTATGTATTGTGTTGTGAATTAATATTGTGTGTTTTTATGACTGTCTGTACAATGTGTTTGTAAATTATGTATTGTGTTGTGAACTAATATTGTATGTTTTTATGACTGTCTGTACAATGTGTTTGTAAATTATGTATTGTGTTGTGAATTAATATTGTATGTTTTTATGACTGTCTGTACAATGTATTTGTAAATTATGTATTGTGTTGTGAATTAATATTGTATGTTTTTATAACTGTCTGTACATTGTGTTTGTAAATTATGTATTGTGTTGTGAATTAATATTGTATGTTTTTATGACTGTCTGGTAAATTATGTATTGTGTTGTGAATTAATATTGTATGTTTTTATGACTGTCTGGTAAATTATGTATTGTGTTGTGAATTAATATTGTATGTTTTTATGAACAATGTTTTTTTTTTCAAAGAAACCTGTGATTAGGAAATAAAACCTGGTCATTTTATCAATAATAGATTGGTTGTAAACCTAGTTTTAAGTGTTTCTTTGAAATACAATGGCTTCAATGGCTCAAGTGTGAGTCTATTTCATTTTTGCCTGATATTATGACAACTTGCAGAGCCTCTCTTGATTAGATGCTGTGTCATTATCATCAAATACATTGTCTACTGGTGTAGGTGATCATGTCTCTCTACAACTTTTGATCTTGACAGTTATTTATCATTTCAGTTGCCGGCCAAGCCATTCTCTCAAGCTGTCTGGTATTTTCTCTCTTTGCTTCCCTCTATCTCTTCGTCCCTCAATTTTTCCATTTGTTACAATATGTTCCAGTTGTCCTCTTCTCATTACATGGCCAAAAAATGATGATTGTTTCTTCCTAATATTGGAAATTAGTTCTCTTTTTGCTTTGACCTCGTTCAGATGCTGTGTACACTAATAATAACATGAACGATATCTATACATTAAAGCAAATAAGACCAGAACTAAAACTTTCAATAACTCTCTCCATACGGAAGCTTTTTATCGACGTAACGGAAATTTCAGAGACAAAATTGTTCATGGTTTTAAGAATCAATCTATATATTTATATTTATCTAACATATTATATATGAATGTTTAGATAATTGAACAAGGTATTAGATTTCACCAATATCAAGATGATACAAGACATGTAAAAAGAATATGGTTTTATGGTGTTTATACTAATCAAATTGAGCATGGCGCACTATGCAGCGAAATGTATGCTGCCGAAATCGGTATGGCGCACAATGCGACGAAATGTACGGAAGGAGTTAAAGCAAATAAGACTATGAATAACTGAACTAAAACTATGAATAGTAAAATGTTATATCTACTCAGCATTTCTTTGTTGTGCAGAAACTTGATATGAAATAAGAAAACTGAGCTGAAATCATAACTTTTGAAATGGAGATTTGTAGAAAAATGGGGATTTGTAGATAATTGGGGTTTTGAAATGTGGATTTATAGAAAAATGGGGATTTGTAGGTAATTGGGGGTTTGATATGTGGATTTGTAAATAATTAGGGGTTTGAAATATGGATTTGAAAATAATTGGGGGTTTGAAATGTGGATTTGAAAATAATTGGGAGTTTGAAATGTGGATTTATAGAGAAATTGGAAGAATTTGGTGGAAGGGGAAAAAAGACAAAACTTTTAGTTTAAAATCAACTGAAAATGAAAAAAAGAACTACTTAACAATTCAAATAAGACAATTATAATTGTTGGAACATGTGAAGAGACATAATACCTTACTAAAAGTCATCTTGGAAGGGAAGGTACATGGTAGATAAGGCCGACCAAGACTAAGCTATACTGATAACATCACAAGATGAACAGGTAAACCAGTGATAGCATGCACTATGAAGGCAAACAACAGAGTAAATGGTGCTCGACCTTTGATGTAGAAACAGCACCCAATAAATGAAGACTAATAAAAATTCCCCAGGGGAAAAGACAAAGAGAAAGACCAAGGAATTCTTGGAGAAGACAGATAGTAGCAGAGATGAAGATGAAGCGGAAGACATGGAATGATCTTAAAAGAATGGCAAAAAACAGAATGACTTGGAAAGTGTTTGTTGAAGACCTATGCTCCACTAGGAGCTAAAAAGGTAGAAGAAGAAGAATACAAATTCACATCTTATGATTTACTCCCGTAAATTTGACTATTTTTTCTTTGTTCTAAAGGTTAATACTATCTAATTTATTTATTACTTATAGTGACCTGAAGTGTATTAATTTGTAAAATTACAATGTTTTTAGTGCAAACTGTTTTTGCGATGAATCTTCATCAATTACCACAGATTGTCAGTTCTTTTTGCCAGTTGGAATAAATTGCAATACTATGTTGAGTTAAACTGGAGTAGATACAACAATTGTTAAAAAGAGTAGGATTGATCTTTGAACTTACTTGTCATGAGGACAAGAAAAATATTTTAGGATTTGCATGCTTAAAAAATCTGGTACAAGCTATGATCTAAATTTAGTCTTTGGGGCTTTTCTGAATGAACTTGTCTTAATCAAAACTCCTAAATATATTATTGTTATTGTTTGTAGCTACACAAGTTATTTCTGTACATCTGACATAATAAATATGTTTTCTCTTTACTTTACGTTACAATAAATGTACGGAAACATGATTTCAACTAATATGAAATTTGGCCATCAATGTCTGACATCAAAATATCAATTTACCTTTAATTTAATAAATATGTGAGCAAAAGTAAGATTGGTTTTTTTTGTTGTTTTTGTGATTTTTTAAATTAATTATTTATTAGTTCTGTTCTTTGCCCACCCTCATTTCAAAACGTTTGGATTTATGAAACGTCTCATTCAGCATCATCATGTTGTGTGCCTACTGGCATACCTTTCATAAATCTCCACAACTTTCTGTCTTAACATTTCTTCATACCAAACCGTTCTATTAAACAATGTGTTTTTTTTTCTCTTTGTTGTTTCTTTCTTCATTGTTTTCCCCAGTTGTCACAACATATACACTGAGTGGTCTAGAGGTAGGGCAGCATTCTCAGGCAAGAAGTCCCAGGATTCAATCCTCACCAAAGGTAGCGAAAGTTTGCCAAAAATTAAATCCATGATTTCATTGTGGCTTTTTCCATACCCTGGTCTCTGTGTGGTGAGATCAGATGTCTAACCCTCTCAGATAACGGCAACAAGCAGGAGGTCTGGTGTGCATTCTGCGCACGTTAAAGAATCCTTAGTAGTTGGATATTGAAAAAGGTAAGATGGAGATGTCTGCAGCCCGAGGCAAAATTGTTCAGGAAAAAATCTACATAAAATAGT
The DNA here is from genome assembly GCA_032433765.1 of Megaustenia siamemsis. Taxonomy (NCBI): domain Eukaryota; kingdom Metazoa; phylum Mollusca; class Gastropoda; order Stylommatophora; family Ariophantidae; genus Megaustenia; species Megaustenia siamemsis. The sequence continues at coordinate 41,344,644 of JAVIAB010000046.1, forward strand.
TAAAACTCTCAACGATAAAAATAGAAGAGCACCCAGTTGGAGAATATCTGCCTACATGGTAGGGGGACACGGCTGTTGGTGTGAAAAATAGAAAACAAAAGTGATAATCACGTGAAACTCAGTCGCTCTGAGCTCCGCTAGAGATGTAAAGCTGGCGCAAACAATGGGAGCCACGATAGCGTGGCGGTTAGTGAACTGGACTACTACAAAGGACAAGAGTTTCTGGGTTCACCCAACCTTAAATGAGCACTGGATTTTTTTGTGTGTGGGAAAGCAAAGCTTCACGGGTGTAATGCCGATTCATCATCATGTGCCATACTGGTTGGCGTAGGCTATCATGCCCTTCCACATTCTTCTATCCACAGTGCATCGTATCAGTTCTGTGGTTGACTGTAATACCGACCACATTTACCCCAAAAATCATGGTCACTAACACTGGATTCCCTATACGCCACGTGGTGTGTGACGGGGATCTTTACTTATTTTCTTCTTCATATGTAAACGAACAACATATACTAGTTTCTTCTCTTCCCATATGACCTCTTCATATGTAAACGAACAACATATACCAGTTTCTTCTCTTCCCATATGACCTCTTCATATGTAAACGAACAACATATACCAGTTTCTTCTCTTCCCATATGACCTCTTCATATGTAAACGAACAACATATACCAGTTTCTTCTCTTCCCATATTGCCTCTTCATATGTAAACGAACAACATATACCAGTTTCTTCTCTTCCCATATGGCCTCTTCATATGTAAACGAACAACATATACCAGTTTCATCTCTTCCCATATGACCAGACAAATGATGATTATTACCTTCTGCTGAAGGTAAGAATGGCTCAGGCAAAAGCAGCTTTCCAAAAAATGAGGAAGAAACTGTGCAATCCATTTTTGACAATAGAAACAAGAAAAAGAGTTCTTAAATGTTATGTAGAACCAGTCTTAACATATGGATGTGAATCATGGACAATAGGACAACAGACAAGAAAATCACTGGAGTCTGTAGAAATGTGGTTTTAGAGAAGAATGTTGTGAATACCATGGACAGCTAAGAAGAGTAATGAAGATGTTCTGAAAGAGGTCAGAGCAAAAAGAGAGATAATTTCCAATATTAGGAAGAAACAATCATTATTTTGTGGCCATGTAGTGAGAAGAGAACAGCTGGAATATATTGTAACAACTGGGAAAATTGAGGGACGAAGAGATAGAGAGATGCAAAGAGAAAAAATTCTAGACATCTTAAGAGAATGGCTTGGCAGAAGGACAACAACAGAAATGATAAATAACTGTCGAGATCGAAAGTTGTGGAGAGACATGATCACCTACGCCAGCAGGCCCAGTACTTGATGATGATGAGAGGAATAAATACGTTTTTATTTTGAAGATAAATTAAAACAAATATATAGAAATAAACGCTACAGTTAAAGCTATACGTAATAAGTGGTACTCACTTTGGGGTCATTAATCATTCCACTTATTACGTAAGGGAACCGCGACAGCTCAGCGGTTAGTGAACTGGACTACAAAGGACACGAGGTAGGGTTCGAACCCAACCGATGGCTTCCGGTTCACCTAGTCTTTAATTGGTACCGAACTTTTTTTCTGGGAAAGTAAAGCGGCACGGGTGTAATACCAACCGCATTACCCCAAAAATCATGTGCCGAAGGTCTGTAAAATGTATGGTCACTAACACCATATTCCCTATACGCCACTTGGTGTGACGGGGGTACTTCACTTTTTTTTTTTTATTACGTAAAACTATGCTGATAATAATAATAAACAATAATAATACTATATATAAAACTATATTTTTTTTATCTATTTTGTTTTCTTAATTTTTTTATATTTCTCCTTGCAATTAGCTTTACTGCAGCCTCGCATTTTTTACGCAATTCTTTGCTTTGACTACGTTTTTATTTTGCTTTTATCTTTTCCAGAACATCCTCATTACTTTTGTCTGATTTTTATTTTAAAAAAAGTAAAGAGCCCCCGTCACACCAAGTAGCGTATAGGAAATATGGTGTTGGTGACCGTAAATTTGACAGACAATCGTCACATGATTTTTGGGGTAATGTGGTCGGTATTACGCCAGTGCCGCTTTACATTCCCAGAAAAAAATCCGGTACCTATTTAATTAAGGCTGGGTGAACCCGGAAGCCTGTCGGTTGGGATCGAACCCTACCCCTTATCCTTTGTAGTCCAGGTCAGTAACAACTGAGCTATCGCGGCTCTTTATCTTCATAGCATTCTCATAATTCTTTTTGTTAAACACTATTTATATGGCCTTTTAGGATTTTCTTGTCTGTTGTTGATTATCCAGGACTGGACTGAAATTGTTTGAAATTTTTTCTTATCACCACCACTCTTAGAAATGGGGAGCCGCGATAGCTCAGTCGTTAGTGAACTGGGCTACAAATGACAAGAGGTAGGGTTCGATCCCAACTGACGGCTTCCGGGTTCACCCAGCCTTAAATGGGTACGGAATTTTTTCTGGGAAAGTAAAGCAGCACGGGCGTAATACCGACCACATTACCCCAAAAATCATGTGCTGAAGGTCTGTAAAATATAGGGTCACTAACACTATATTTCCCTATACGCCACTTGGAGTGACGGGGGTACTTTACTTTTTTTTTTTTATTCTTAGAAATAATACCAAATATATTTCAGTCTCACTCTGAACTATTCATCATCTCACCTGTGTTGTCAAAGAGAAGGCCAAAACAGCCGTTGTCCGGACAAAAATAATTGAATGAATCCTACTACATGTCCGAACAAAAATAATTGAATGGATCCTACTACATGTCCGAACAAAAATAATTGAATGGATCCTACGACGTGCATCGGAGTTCATGGACTTGGGTTAGGATTCTCTTTGAAAATTCTCAGATTTTTCGAGGGGAGAGGAGGAACACCTATAGGTGAGTCCTCAGTGCAGTGATGATGGCTATAACATAGGTCCTGAAGCTTTCCAGACTGACGAGTACAGCTGCAATGCTCTAAAAGCGTGAGACAAAAGAGTTTTCCTTCTCCCAGACAGGTACAGCTGTAAGACATTCTCAATGAGACAAAAGAGCTCTCCTTCTCCCAGACAGATACAGCTGTAAGACATTCTCATCGAGACAAAAGAGCTATCCTTTTACCAGACAGATACAGCTGTGAGACAATCTCATTGTGACAAAAGAGCTTCCCTTTTACCAGACAGGTACAGCTGTAAGCATCGAGACAAAAGAGCTATCCTTTTACCAGACAGGCACAGCTGTAAGATATTCTCATTGAGACAAAAGAGCTTTCCTTTTACCAGACAGGTACAGCTGTAAGACATTCTCATTGAGACAAAAGAGCTTTCCTTTTACCAGACAGGTACAGCTGTAAGACATTCTCATCGAGACAAAAGAGCTTTCCTTTTACCAGACAGGTACAGCTGTAAGACATTCTCATCGAGACAAAAGAGCTTTCCTTTTACCAGACAGGTACAGCTGTAAGACATTCTCATTGAGACAAAAGAGCTTTCCTTTTACCAGATAGGTACAGCTGTATGACATTCTCATTGAGACAAAAGAGCTTTCCTTTTACCAGATAGGTACAGCTGTAAGACATTCTCATTGAGACAAAAGAGCTTTCCTTTTACCAGATAGGTACAGCTGTAAGACATTCTCATTGAGACAAAAGAGCTTTCCTTTTCTCAGACAGGTACAGCTGTAAGACATTCTCATTGAGACAAAAGAGCTTTCCTTTTACCAGACAGGTACAGCTGTAAGACATTCTCATTGAGACAAAAGAGCTTTCCTTTTACCAGATAGGTACAGCTGTAAGACATTCTCATTGAGACAAAAGAGCTTTCCTTTTACCAGATAGGTACAGCTGTAAGACATTCTCATTGAGACAAAAGAGCTTTCCTTTTACCAGATAGGTACAGCTGTAAGACATTCTCATTGAGACAAAAGAGCTTTCCTTTTACCAGATAGGTACAGCTGTAAGACATTCTCATTGAGACAAAAGAGCTTTCCTTTTACCAGACAGATACAGCTGTAAGACATTCTCATTGAGACAAAAGAGCTTTCCTTTTCCCAGACAGGCACAGCTGTAAGACTGTAAAATCTATAAACAAAAGAGTTTTCATTCTCCTAGACAGTAATAATATTACTTATTATAGTAATTAATAGTAGAAGAAAGCAACAAGAAAGGTCTCAGTCTGAATAGTAAGAAAACAGAAGTAATGGTTATATCGAAGAAACAATCATCACCATCATGCAGCATAAAAATAAACGAGACAAATCTAAAACAAGTGCAACGTTTCAAATACTTGGGCACAATAACAACATCAGATGGGAGATGCACCACAGAAATAAAAAGCAGAATAGCTCAGGCCAAAATAGCATTTAAGAAAATGAAAAATATCTTATGCAACAAATCTATGTCAATAAAAATGAGAAAGAGAGTTCATCAGTGCTATATAGAACCAATTCTGACCTATGGAAGCGAATCATGGACAGTAGACAAACAAATGAAAAGACGGTTAGAGGCCACAGAGATGGATTTCTCAGAAGAATGTTGAAAGTTCCCTGGACAGATAAAAAGACCAATGAGGAAGTTCTCAAAGAGGCCAACACAAAAAGGAAGCTCTTAAAAAACATCAGAAAGAAGCAATCAACATTTTTTGGGCACATCATGAGAAGAGGAAAGTTGGAATACTTGGTTACAACTGGCACAATAAAAGGAAAGAGAGATCGCGGACGACAAAGAGAGAAAATACTGGATAGCTTGGTGTCATGGCATGGAAAACAGTCAACAACAGAACTGATACGATGCACTGTGGATAGAAGATTGTGGAGGGACATGATCGCCTACGCCAACCGGCAGGGTACATGATGATGATGATGAAACAGGCTCAGACACAAGACTATAAAAGCTTGAGACTGAGTTGTCCATCTCCTAGGCGGGTTGCCCCCCAAAGCAAGCAAGCCACTCTTAGCCTTATCGATAAGTGGCATGTAAATGAACATTTATCACTTTACACCACATCCAGCAGGAAAAACCCATTCTTTTAGCGAATTCTAAGTTATCCCCTATTGTGTGGGGCGGAGGGTGAAAAGAGGTTCGTGTAACCGCCAGAGCGAACGCAAAGCAAATTTGTCACATTTTGTTCTTCTTCTATCTTCTTTCCTTCCTCATCTGCCTTTCAGCGTCGAGGGGAGATATAATTGGCGGTCTTTTGCTTTTCTGTTCGCCGCTGCTGCTGTTATGTTTCTTTATCTGTTTACCTTTTACACTGGTGTCCGCTAATCCTAGTATTTTAATTTTCCTTTTTGTCATTTCTTCTATAAGTTCGACTTCTTTATTTTTTATCCCACATATATTTATCTTTGAAATGTGGTTTTACAGAAGAATGTTGAGAGTACCATGGACAGCTAAGAAAGTAATGAAGATGTTCTGAAAGAGGTCAAAGCAAAAAGGGAGCTAATTTCCAATGTTAGGAAGAAACAATCATCATTTTTTGGCCATGTAATGAGAAGAGAACAGCTGGAATATATTGTAACAACTGGAAAAACTGAGGGACGAAGAGATAGAGGGAAGCAAAGAGAAAAAATAATAGACAGCTTAAGAGTATGGCTTGGCAGAAGGTCAACAGCAGAAATTATAAATAGCTGCCGAGATCGAAAGTTGTGGAGAGACATGATCACCTACGCCAGTAGGCCCGGTACTTGATGATGATGATATTTATCGTTGCTACTTTAATCTCCATCTTCTGTGTATTTCTCTGAGCATAAAACATGTATCCCTTACCGACCTGCTGAGTCAGTCGTAAGTTAAGGGCTTAACTTAAGAAAAACACACGTTGGTGGGGTTTAGCCCGACTGATGTTTCCCCCCACGTGTTTGATCGCTAAGGTCTCACATGCGATCTTTTACGATCTAAATATAAAACTTTAGCTGTTTACATTAAAAAAAATACTTATCAGTTCTTATACTCTTCCTTAGTAGAAAACTTTACACAACTTTTTGTTTGTTCAACATTTTGTTTGGTTTATAAAATGATATGTATATTTCGCAAGTATTTGAAAAATGGAAGTGTTAATTAAACTTGAAAGATAGCATGAAATATTTATTTTGATATGAATTTAGCAGTCGATTTTGTTCTTTGTTTGGGAAGGGTTAAGGGGGCATAGTGTTAACTGAATGTATTGCGTCATGTCTGTCACGTGGAAATATATTAACAATCGTTGGTCAACAGATGCGATCAGAGGTGAAGGAGATGAGGGGGAGCTAGGAGTAATTCAATCAATAGAGTCAATGCATAAAGAAACAACAGATAAAATAGTTTTACCACGTGATAAGGTCATCATCATCATCAAGAACCGGGCCTGCTGGCGTAGGTGATCATGTCTCTCCACAACTTTCGTTCTCGACAGTTATTTATCATTTCTGTTGTTGACCTTCTGCCAAGCCATTCTCTTAAGCTGTCTGGTATTTTTCTCTTTGCTTCCCTCTATCTCTTCGTCGCTTAATTTTTCCAGTTGTTACAATATATTCCCGCTGTTCCCTTCTCAAAACATGACCTAAAATGATGATTGTTTCTTCCTAATATTGGAAATTAGCTCTCTTTTTGCTTTGACCTCTTTCAGAACATCTTCATTACTTTCTTAGCTGTCCATGGTACTCTCAACATTCTTCTGTAAAACCACATTTCTACAGACTCCAGTGATTTTCTTGTCTGTTGTCCTATTGTCCCTGATTCACATCCATGTGCTAAGACTAGCTCTATATAACATTTAAGAACTCCTTTTCTTGTTTCTATTGTCAAAAATGGATTGCATAGTATCTTCCTCATATTTTTAGAGAGAGCGGAATGGCGCTCCATGATAACCAACTTTCGATACAGAGGCGACACACAATGATGAACGGTAGGAGATGGGCAAGTTAGCCCATGTCAACCTGCATCATCAGAGCAAGAGAGAGAGAGTGGAATGGCGCTCCATGGTAACCAACTTTCGATACAGAGGCGGCACACAATGATGAACGGTAGGAGAGGCTGACAAAAGACTTCAAACTGTATCTCCTCGCTACGCCGAAAGACAAATAAGGAAGAAAAGAAGAAAACGAATTAAAAAAAAAAACAATTTTTACGGTGTTTTCCCATTAAAAAGATCTGCCGAAAGGAAATCTAGGGCCGGAGCATAAAGGCCGCATGTCCTGAGCTGTAGCCACGAGTTGTGCGGTTCTGTGTTTTTATTACATCCCTGATTTAAATTAAAAAAAAAAAAATGAAAATCCTTTGATCCTGCCAGGGTTCGAATCTGTGTCCTTCTGGTGTGTGATACGACGAGTTTGCAATTCGGCCAACCGATTAGATAATATCATCATTATAAATTGCCATGCCTGCTGGCGTAGGTGATCATGTCTCTCCACAACTTTCGATCTCGACAGTTATTTATCATTTCTGTTGTTAACCTTCTGCCAAGCCATTCTCTTAAGCTGTCTGGTATCTTTTCTCTTTGCTTCCCTCTGTCTCTTCGTCCTTCTGTTTTCCAGTTGTTACAATATATTCCAGCTGTTCCCTTCTCAAAACATGACCTAAAATGATGATTGTTTCTTCCTAATATTGGAAATTAGCTCTCTTTTTGTTTTGGCCTCTTTCATAACATTTTCATTACTCTTCTTAGCTGTCCATGGTATTCTCGAAATTCTTCTGTAAAACCACATTTCTACAGACTCCAATGATTTTCTTGTCTGTTGTCCTATTGTCCCTGATTCACATCCATGTGTTAAGACTAGCTCTATATAACATTTAAGAACTCCTTTTCTTGTTTCTATTGTCAAAAATGGATTGCATAGTATCTTCCTCATATTTTTAGAGAGAGCGGAATGGCGCTCCATGATAACCAACTTTCGATACAGAGGCGGCACACAATGATGAACGGTAGGAGATGGGCAAGTTAGCCCATGTCAACCTGCATCATCAGAGCAAGAGAGAGAGAGTGGAATGGCGCTCCATGGTAACCAACTTTCGATACAGAGGCGGCACACAATGATGAACGGTAGGAGAGGCTGACAAAAGACTTCAAACTGTATCTCCTCGCTACGCCGAAAGACAAATAAGGAAGAAAAGAAGAAAACGAATTTAAAAAAAAAAAAACAATTTTTACGGTGTTTTCCCATTAAAAAGATCTGCCGAAAGGAAATCTAGGGCCGGAGCATAAAGGCCGCATGTCCTGAGCTGTAGCCACGAGTTGTGCGGTTCTGTGTTTTTATTACATCCCTGATTTAAATTAAAAAAAAAAAAAAAATGAAAATCCTTTGATCCTGCCAGGGTTCGAATCTGTGTCCTTCTGGTGTGTGATACGACGAGTTTGCAATTCGGCCAACCGATTAGATAATATCATCATTATAAATTGCCATGCCTGCTGGCGTAGGTGATCATGTCTCTCCACAACTTTCGATCTCGACAGTTATTTATCATTTCTGTTGTTAACCTTCTGCCAAGCCATTCTCTTAAGCTGTCTGGTATCTTTTCTCTTGGCTTCCCTCTGTCTCTTCGTCCTTCTGTTTTCCAGTTGTTACAATATATTCCAGCTGCTCCCTTCTCAAAACATGGCCGAATATGATGACTGTTTCTTCCTAATATTGGAAATTAGCTCTCTTTTTTGCTTAGGCCTCTTTCAGAACCTTTTCGTTACTATTTTCAGCTGTACAATGTATTTCAACATTCTTCTGTAAAAACACATTTCTACAGCCTCCAGTGATTTTCTTGTCTGCTGTCCTATTGTCTATAATTCACATCCATATGTTAAGATTGGCTCTTCTTCTTCTGTTATTTCTGCTTCTTCTTCTTCTTCTTCTTCTTCTATCTTTTAGCTCCCTGTGGAGTATATTTCCAAGCCGTTATGTATCTTACCATTCTTTTAAGATCGTTGCATGTCTTTCCCATCATCTTCATATCTGCTTCTATCTGTCTTCTCAAAGAATTCCTTCGTCTTCCTCTTTGTTTTTTCCCCCTGGGGATTCCAAAAAAGGGTCTGTTGTGTAGCATTCTCAGTTGGCTTCCGCAGTGTGTGTCCTATCCACTGCCATCGTCTTCGCTATATCTCTTTATCCACTGGTATTTAAAAAAGTAATAAAGTACCCCCGTCACGCCAAGTCACGTACAGGGAACATGATGTTAGTGACCATACACTTTACGGACCTTCGGCACATGATTTTTGGGGTAATGTGGTCGGTATTACGCCCGTGCCGCTTCACTTTCCCTGAATAAAATCAGGTACCCATTAAAGGCTGGGTGAACCCGGAAGCCGTGGGTTGTGATCGAACCCTACCTCTTGTCTTTTGTAGTCCAGTTCACTAACCACTGAGCTATCGCGGCTTTCCAACTGGTGTTTGACTGGTAATTTTTGGGGCACTTTAAAAGACACAACAGCCTACTAAAAGTAATATTGGAAGGGAAAATACAAGGTAAAAGAAACAGAGGCAGACCAAGACTAACATGGACGAGTAACATCAAAAGATGGACAAATCAATCTATGACAACCTGCACCTTCAAAGCAAGAAACAGAGTGGGGTGACGATCCATGGTAGCCAACCTTCGTTATGGAGACGGCACTCGATGATGATGATTTTACTGGCACATTTCCATAATTCTATGTTAAAGACTGGCTTTACATACAATTTCATAACTTTTTCCTTGTTTTTATCAAGTCGGGTAATTTTTACCTGCTACTGTATGCAGTACAGGCCGTGCGGCTACAACCACTGTTCCGTTGGCTGAAAAGTTGACGTACGGGGTTCGAAGCCCGCGGTAGACAGAAAGGATTTTTTCTATCAGGTGTGAAATAAAAATCCCGAGTCGCACACGTCGTGTCGGCTGCTTTGACCAAGCGGCCTTTATCCCTCTGGTTCTATCGTTGCCCTTCGACATACACCAGCAATGGTACTATGTGTCGTAAAAATAGTTTTTTTTTTTTTACTGTATACAGTAGACAGTACAACCTGCGGTTGTCCTGCTGCCTTCCATGTATGCTTAGGAGAGTACAAGGCTAAGGGAGAGTACCCTGAAGGTAAATAAAACAACCCCACTGCCTTGTCGATGAGACTTTTTAGTCAAAGGCTAGCGGAGTCAACAGTAAACAAAACGACGGAAGGCAGTAGAAAACCACCATCATAAATTCTTTGTATAATCATGGATAGCCACAATTGCAGAATTCACGCTTAGATAACAGAAAAGTCAAAACCAGAGCTTCAGATAAATAGATTCGTATATTTTGCCGTTTTCATTATTGTTTTTTTTTTTTCTCATTGTATCAAGAGAGGAACAAATACACAAGAAATCAATAAAACTCGACTTAAAAAATCTGAAGAGATTTTATTCAACCTTGCACCAGTTCTTATCCAAATGGTTTCAGCACTATGAGAACAGTGCCACTGAGCACTATTCAGTATGGCAGCTACATCCGGGGATGTAGCCGGCAAAGAAGATAGCTGGACAATGTTACGTCACGTAGTTAGATCGTCTTGTGCTGTGAGGCAGTAGTTCTTGATGATGGAGGCGGAAGTTCTGTACGATGGGTGCTCTTCTTGGAAAAGTAGAAGACGTTGACCTGTGTATGAAAATAAAATAAAATAAATAAATGACGTGAAGGGGAAATAATTTAGGCTGAATTGTATAGAAACTGAAGGGAGAGCACTCACAAAACGAAGGGCGTGATTTCAGTATATCTATTTTCAGTATATTTGTAACATGTGTTAGTGAACTGGACTACAAAGGTTCTGATCGACGACTTCCGGGTTTACCCAGCCTTAAATGGGTACCGGAATTTTTTTCTGGGAAAGTAAGCGGCACGGGCGTAAGACCGACCATCATCATCACCATGTGCCATACCGGTTGGCGTAGGTGATCATGTCCCTCCACAATCTTCTATCTACAGTGCATCGTATCAGTTCTGTTGTTGACTGTTTTCCATGCCATGACACCAAGCTATCCAGTATTTTCTATTTTTGTCTCCCGCGATCTCTCTTTCTTTCTATTTTGCCAGTTGTAACCAAGTATTCCAACTTTCCTCTTCTCATTATGTGCCCCCAAAAATATTGATTGCTTCTTTCTGATGTTTTTTTAAGAGCTGCCTTTTTGTGTAAAACCGACCATATGACCCTAATAATCATGCGCTGAAGGTCTATTAAATTATGGTCACTAACACCATATTCCCTATACGCGACTTTGCGTTACGGATTATTATTTTTTTTTTTTTACTTTTACTACGTCTAGAATCCGACTAAACAAAAATTAAAACAAGACAAATTAAATTTGTGAGGCATGTTAAAATACACAACAGCCTACTAAAAGTAATATGTGGAAGGGAGAGATGCGGCAACGGGAGAACAAGACTAACATGGACGAGTAACATCAAAAGATGGACAAGACAGCATATGACAACCTACACCGTCAAAGCAAGAGACAGAGCTGAATGGCGCTCCATGGTAGCCAACCTTTCGATGCGGAGATGGCACTCGATGATGATGATGACGTCTAGAAACGACGTCTTCAGTGTAGAACTTTAGAGCACAATATGCCTATTGTACATTCGAGGGAAAGGAAGTGTGTGTGTGTGTGTGTGTGTGTGTGGGTGTGTGTGTGTGTGTGTGTGTGTGGCTAAGTGAAAGCGATGCAAATCAGCTCCATATCAACGGTATTAATAACGCGCTCTCTTGTTCACTAACATTTAATGCCCTGCCTTTCATTAATATCTATATGAAGTAAACATAAAATGGCATTAAGTAGCTGAACCTAAGGAGAGACGAGACAAACTACGACGTTTTGGCAAAAGCCATCATCGGATACACAACAACAAATATAATTACAAAAAACACGCACAAAAGGTAAACACTTATCTATCTCCGGACAGAACACATGACCCTCTAGAGACATATAAGTACTTTTATATACTTTGACCATTTTGTGTTTGCTTTCTATATTTTCTACAGCTCTAACCCCGGTCTCGTATGATAGTGTATTGTACGCAATACTTCTTCTACCTTTCAGCTCCCTGTGGAGCATATGACATCAACAAACACTTCCCAAGCCGTTCTGTTTCTTGTCATTCTTTTAAGATCATTTCATGTCTTCCCCATCATCTTCATCTATACTTCTATCTATCTTCTCCAATAATTCCTTGGTCTTCCTCTTTGTGTCCCTGGGGATTCCAAAAAGGTCTGCCATTTCCATCCGTTTATTCTACGTAAGCATCCATTTATGAAGGTCTATAGCTTCATGATTGTCATTTTTGTTGTTCTCCATGTTTCACAGCCTTATAATAAGACTGACTTAACATTGGAGTTGAACACTGTTATTTTTGTATTTAACCTAATTTCTTTGGAATCCCATATGTTTCCCAGTGCAACGAATGTTCCTCTTGCTTTTGATATCCTTATTTTCGTATCATTCGCTGTTCCTCCTTCCTTATCTATATTACTGCCAAGATAAATGTAACCTTGTACGGCTAATAGAGGTGTTTCTCCTATTTTTATTTGGTTATTGGAAACTGCATTAATTCTCATAACGTTGGAATTATATCAAAGTTATTTTCAATCCTAGCTGTTGTGATCTTTCATCAAATATGCTCATTTTATCCTGCATCTGTTGGTGGTTGTTGTGACAGGAGAGCTATGTCATCAGCAAAGTCTAAATCATTATGTTGCTTGGTCTGTGACAACTGGATTCCATTTCTGTTGTTTTGAGTTATTTTCATAAGTCAATCTATGACCAGTAGAAAGAGAAATGGAGATAAAAGGCACCCAAGCCATACTTCTCTTCTTATTTCAAATGCCCATGTAAGGTGCCCTTCATGCACCACACTACATTTCATTCCTTCATACATTGTTATGGCTAATAAACTTTATGGGGGATTCCGTAATGACTCAGCAACTTACAAAGCATTGCTATCTCTAAACTATCAAATGCATTTTCATAATCTATGAATCCAATATAAAGTGGGGATTTTAGTTCTAAACTTTGTTCAACTATTATACGTACGGTAGTTATTTGATCAGCACATGATCTGTTCTTCCTAAAACCTGCTTGTTCATCTCTCAAATGTTTCCATATGGACTCTTTTAGTCTCTCCAGAATTATTCTGCTTAATATTTTTCCTGGCACTGATAGTAGCATAATTCCCCTATAATTTGTGCACTCCTGTAAACTTCCTTTCATTGGTTGTTTAATCATATAACATTCTTTCAAGTCTTTAGGTACTTCTTCCCTCTCCCAAACTGTATCTAGTAGACTATATAACATCTTGGTAGAGGTGTTAATATCTGCTTTGTTTGTTTGTGTGCTTTCGCATCCGCAATGCATTGGCTCACGCCCTGATAATAAACGTGTTGACAATTATTCCAATGCAAGGTTATTTTCCAACATTATCAGTAGAAGGACATCGGTCAATAGTTTAATTGGAGCACATTTATCTGCAGATTTTGTAAGTAAAAGTGAAAGTAAATGTTACCACCGCCCCCCCCCCCCCCCACACACACACACACGTTGCTAGTCTTATCGGAAATACACAGTGTTAGTAACCATATTTTTCCCCCTAGTCCCGGAGATTTGTGGGTGATGTGGTTGGTATTAATTACTCCATGCCGACTTTACTTCCCAGAATGTTCTTTGATACCATTATTAAAGGCTGCCTGATCCCTGGAGCTACGTTGGCCACCCCCCCCCCCCCCCAAAAAAAAAAAAATAAAATAAAAATAAATTCGTCACTACTGGGAATAATTATCGGACACTTTTCTGAATCAAGAAGCAAGCATACTAACCACTCAGCCACCCAGTCTCCGTTTGACATAGCAGAATGAAATAATTTATGGAAAGATCTCCTTTGACACGTATACAATATATAACCCCACCCCCCTATACCCAGGAGCGTTAATGAAGGATATGGAGTTAAAATCATCTATACTGTATTTAGTTTTATTCTTTCCGTTCATAGCCATCTTGTTTCACACATTCCTAGAATATCTATTTTGTAATTTCTCATTTCTGTTGCTACCTGTGCAGCTTTTCCTTGTTCATTTAGGGCACGTACATTCCAGGTGCCAATTCTGGAGGATTTCCTGGTAGACAAAAGGTGAGTCGGCAACCCGGACTCCTTACGGCTTGGAGGAAGACCAAGGTAGTCTTGGAGAAGACAGATAGAAGCAGAGATGAAGATGATGGAGAAGACTTGGAATGATCTTAAAAGAATGGCAAGAAACAGAACGACTTGGAAAGTGTTTGTTGAAGACATATGCTCCACAGGGAGCTGAAAAGTAGAAGAAGAAGAAGAGGAAGAAGAAGATGAAGAAGAGGAAGAAGAGGAGGAAGAAGAAGAAACGGAATTTTTAATAGGCAGTGTTCTTAGTATCATACCATACTGACTAACTTTTCAATAAGAAAAAAACACACGCATACACAAGGACTATCTGGTACCCATTTTTATCGGCTGAACAAACACCCTGAAGACTGTCGATTCAGAAATCATAGCATCCTGGAAGTTTAACCCAGATATTCTGTGTGAATTGCTAAAGAACGAATTATTCAAGCCACCACGGCTTCATAATTCAAAAAAATCCATTAACATAAATCTGGACCAACCAATGTTGGTTCAAGCGCTGATTACTCTAAGGGAGATAAGTGTGAAAACACTTGTAAATTATCACAGTAACTGTCTTTACGACACATAGTACCATTGATGGTGTATATCGGGGGGCTCACGACAGGACCAGAGGGATAAAGACCGCTTGATCAAAGCAGTCGCCATGACGTGTGGGACTCAGGATTTGTATCTCATCCCCGATAGAAAAAAAATGGCATCTACATCACCATCATCATCATCATCATCATCATCATCATCATCACTGAGTGCCGTCTCCGCAATGAAGGTTGGCTACCATGGAGCGCCATTCCCCTCTGTCTCTTGTTTTGATGGTGCAGATTGTCATAGGCTGACTTGTCCATCTTTTGATGTTACTCATCCATGTTAATCTTGCTCTGCCTCTACCTCTTTTACCTTGTATTTTCCCGTCCAATATTACTTTTATTAGGCTGTTGTGTCTTTTAACACGCCCCAAAAATTTCATTTGTCTTGTTCTAATTGTGTTTAGTAGTTCTCTTTTCATTTTCAGTTGTTTTAAAACTTCATCGTTTGTTTTCTTTTCTTTTCATCCAATTCTATTATTCTTCTATAAATCCACATTTCAAAAGCTTCAATTTTCTGTCCCGTTTTCTTGTCTAATGTCCATGTTTCTGCACCATACAGGAATATTGAAAAGATGTAACATTTTGCTATTCTTAGTTTTAGCCCTGGTGTTATTTGTTTTGATGTTAGTATATTTTTCATGGCATTAAAATTACTTTTTGTCATACCTATTCTTTTGACATCTACAAACGACGATTAATTTGGAGTAAAATATAATCTTCGAATACTTGATTCTTGAGTTGGATTCTTCACTATTGTTCGAACCTGGTCCTATTATAGGAACATGAACAAATGACAGTTAATAAGCAAGCAAGAATAGCACTGAAGGCAACATTGAATATGCTTCATTTTCATGATATCACACAAAGACTTAACTAGCCATTCAATACAGTTTTCATCTTCATCTTCCTCTTCATCTTCTTCTTCATCTTCTTCTTCCTTTCAATTCCCTGTGGAGCATAGGTCTTCTAGAAACACTTTTCGCTCCCTGTGGAGCATACGTCTTTTACAAAAACGTTCAGCTCCCAGTGGAGCAAAGGTCTACAACAAACACTTTTAGCTCCCTGTGGAGCATAGGTCTCCAATAAACACTGTCAACTCCTGTGGAGCATAGGTCTCCAATAAACACTTTCAACACTCTGTGGAGCATATGTCTTCAACAAACACTTTCAACACTCTGTGGAGCATTGGTTTTTAACAAACACTTTCAACACTCTGTGGAACATAGGTTTTCAGCAAAAACTTTCCAAGCTGTTCTGTTCCTTACAATTCTTTTAAGATCATTCCATGTCTTCCCCATCCTCTTCAGCGGTGCTTCCGCCTGTCTTCTCCAAGAATATTTTGGTCTTACTTTTTTTTTCCCCTTCGGGCACATCATCAGAAGAGGAGAGTTGGAATACTTGGTTACAACTCGCAAAATAAAAGGAAAGAGAGATCGCGGACGACAAAGAGAGAAAATACTGGATAGCTTGGTGTCATGGCATGGAAAACAGTCAACAACAGAACTGACACGATGCACTGTAGATAGAAGATTGTGGAGGGACATGATCGCATACGCCAACCGGTATGGTACATGATGATGATGATGTCTCTTCCCCGGGGGATTCCAAAAGGGCCTGTTGTGTAATGCACTCAGTTGGTTTCCGCAAGGTGTGTCCCATTCGGCGCCATCGTCTTCGTTGTTTCTGTTTAACAGCACTTTTCCATAATTCTAAGCTAGTGATTTTGTTGCACAGTTTCCCATCTATGTAAAATTGAGCTATTGAGTTATTTGTGGGCCATCATCATTGCACTTCGAACATGTCCATAGGTGCTCAGATCCCCTCCTCAGCAAGTCCCGCAGTGTGCAGCGACTGACGACTCCAGTTCCATGTTGGTTGATAAGTCTTCTTGCACGCCCACTAATTTTCTCGTTTCTGGCTGTGCCCATCTTAACTCCCATCTCCATCACCAGAAAAAGTGACGTGGATCTGTGTTTGTTGAAGTCCTGTGCTCTTCCCACATCTCGGAAGTCATTGATGATGTTCGCCCGATCCATTGGTTTCGCGTCCTCAACAATCTATGTAAAATATACACAATAAAACACACACACTTAAATGTATACATCTTATTAATCTTGAATTCGAAACTATTGTTTACATTCCGAATATATAACAACACCAAGAATAAACAGCATAACATTCTAAATAACATTTTAGAAGTAGATTGAAAAGTCTTTGGTTCTTAAAAAAAGTTATTTATTTTAGCACTTACCTCATGTAGATAATCTACAATAGGTCATACGTGTGTTTTTTTTTTTTGTGGGGGGGGGGGAGGGGGTGGCGGAAGTAAGAGAGGTGGATGGTCAGTGGTTAGTGAACTTGACTATAAAGGACAAGAGGTCGGGTTCGATCCTCATCGACGGCTTCCGGGTTCACCCAGCCTTAAATGGGTACCCGATTTTTTTTCTGAGAAATTAAAGGGACACGGGCGCAATACTGACTGACCACATTACCCCAAAAATCATGTGCCGAAGGTCTATACTAATTATGGTCACTAACACCATATTCCCAATACTCCACGTAGCGTGACGGGGCTCTTTACTTTACTTTACTTACTAGGCCATAGGGTGCAACGCTAGTTATGAGATACAAGCACATTGAAAATGTTCCACATGAATCGTTTTTACCACCAGAGGAAAAGGATATTGTTATTTTATATAATTAAATAAAGAAGGAGGAACAGAAAATGATACCAAAATAAGGATATCAAAAAGTAAGAGGGGCATTTGTTGCACTAGGAAACAAATGGAAGTCCAAAGAAATTAGGTTAAATACTAAAATAAAAATTGTCAACTCCAATGTTAAGTCAGTCTTATTATATGACTGTGAAACACGGAGAACAACTAAAATGACAATCATGAAGATACAGACTTTCATTAATAGATGCTTATGAAGGATAAAAGGATGGACATGGTAGTACACAATAACTATCATATAATTATAGAAATGTACCAGTCAAATACCAGAGGATAAAGAGATACAGCGAAGACGATGGCGCTGGATAGGACACACACAGCGGAGGCCAACTGAGAGTATTACACAACAGGCCTTTTTTTGGAATCTCCAGGGAAAAAGACAAAGAGGAAAACCAAGGAATTCTTGAATAAGACAAATAGAAGCAGAGATGAAGATGATGGGAACGACATGGCACGATCTTAAAAGAATGGCAAGAAAATAAAGGCTTGGAAAGTATTTGTTGAAGACCTATGCTCCACAAGGAGCTGAAAGGTAGAAAAAGATATAATTAAATTGAGGATCCTTTGGCAGTCATAAAAGTGGGTCGCATGGTTCCTGGTTATTACTGGATGAGGTAAGGGTCGCGACACTACAAATGTTGGTATACATTGAATTATTTCCCTTGGGAATCAATTTATACTAAACAACAGCTTCGGTTAGTTGTCATTCACCACATTCGGATGATAAAGTGATCGATTAACATATACACACCCAACTCGTTACATTTCAATAGTTCATTACTTAACGCTTGCCCACAAAACATTGACCACGACAATTCTTAAATGTTTTTTTTATATATCTCAAATACCAAGAAATTGATTCAAGGCTAGTGCAGAAATCAGAGAAATGACAAAGCATCACAAAATATCATATATATCATATGTTGGCCATGTGATGGGAAGCGACAATAAAAGAATCTCAAAGCAGGCCCTCAAATAGGAACCAGAGGGTAAAAGAAAAAGAGGCCGAGATAAAGAAAGACTAATAACAACAATGAGGCGAGAGGCAACAAGAGCAGCCATCAGCTCCCTCGTCGAGATTGAGCACCTCGCCCTGAACAGAACCGTGCGACGAAACACAATGCAGGTTCCATGCAAGGTCTGACACTTGAAAGATCTTTGGCCACAAGGGTCTAGTACATCTGCCCTATGTGCTGTTTTCAGCTGGAAAGTACAATAGATAGACATGTCTCAAATAAATGAAGACGTCAAAACGTAACTTAACTCTCTAAATCTGGAATTATTCATTTAGTACATTGTGTCATTAAACTCGAACATCTATACAACGGTTATTTCAAAATAAAACTTGTCAAAGTATAATCAATTTAAAGAAAGAATAATTCACAACATGAAAATAATGTGCAAGGGAAACAAACAGATTAAGTCACAATAGTTTTGAATCGCCAGGGATTTCTGCCCGGAGTTCAAGAGTTAATCAGTGAACGTCTACAACAGATGACCAAGAGATGTTGCTATAGATATTCTCTACCATGCTGGAGTGTTTCTGATTAAAGAAGGAGGAAGAGATGAAGAAAAAGAAGGAGGAGAGGTGGAAGAGGAGAAAAAGAATAACAAGATTTGTTGTTACGTTCGTCAGCTTTCAACTCTGACGAAGTCCCTAGACACTAGGAACTGAGTTTTGCGTGTTAATCCATTTTTCCCTGGCAGCCGCGTGCACCGGGGTCCCTCGCCGCGCAGGCAGATAACTCCGACTTCGGAGGTACTCATGTTTTTTTCCGTCGATGAGTAACTGACGTTTCAAGCCGGGCCTCGCTGCTGAGACCAGGGGTGGTTGCCGCAGAGAGAAATCATAAATAAAAATCCCAACCGGTGTAGCCGAGATTTGAAACCACAACCTCTCTGTCACGAGGCCGGCGTCTTGCCTGAGACTAACCAGTCGCCCATGGAATATGAAGAAACTGCAACAAGGAACACTTTTCATGCATAGCCTGCAATGGTTCCTGCCGCCTATCCACCACATACCAGAAGTTCACGTCCTCCCGAAAGTGATGATCGTCATATTTCTTTAAAATATATAGCGCTTGATAATGTTAGGCCATCGTTGTTGACTCCAATTTCTAACATATAAACACACAGTCGTGAGATTATCCCCGTCGCACATCAAACAACAGACCGTAAGATTAGCGTACGGCCGGTCTAGGGATTTACGATGGGCCATTACGATGACTTGGCACACATAACAATGTAAGCACAACAATGGCGCGCCCTTTAGATTCTTGATTACTCTAGTGAATGTAGCCTACGACGAACAGAACACGGTGCAAATTCCCTAAAGAGATCAAACTGTGGCTGACGAAGCAGTTCACATTAATGAGAACATATAAATAACTTGCGTCAAGCAAATCCAACAACGGTCATGAACAGCACCAATGTGACGTAAAGCGCAGAACAAGCCTAGACGATGGAAGGTCGCATTCACAACACTTGATTTGTCGAAAATGAAATATTGCCGGCGTGCGACATTGTTTTATCGACGCAGATGTAATAAGTAGATCATCATCTTCATTTTAACGCACAGGAGTGCAAATTAGAACAGAAATTAATCAGACATCGAATGCACTTTCTGCAGCGATCGAGAGAACGTGGACTAGATCCGCCATCTTAGAAACGAAAGTCCCGAATAACAAGATGAGGGGAAGAAAATAATAATAAGAAGGAGATAGATATAACAAAAAATAGAAGGAGGAGAATTTGTTACACTGTACAAAATATCAATATTTTAGAACAGTTATTGCTATTACAGAATTACTTAATGAAATAAACATGACAAGCAAAAATATGGATTAGATATGAATATCAAAAAGACTAAAACTGTGATCATAAACAAAGAGAATAATCAAAACCTACAAGTGGATATCAAAGTGGAAGGAATAGACCTGGAGACAGTTCAGAGCGACAACTACCTTGGACATGCTATAATCAGTGATGGAAAATGTACAACTGAAATAAGCAAAAGAATAGGAATGGCAAAAAAGTAATTTTAATACAATGAAAAATGTCATAATCATCATCAAGTACCGGGCCTACTGGCGTAGGTGTCATGTCTCTTCACAACTTTCGATCTCAACAGTTCTTTATCATTTATGTTGTTGACCTTCTGTCAAGCCATTCTCTTAAGCTGTCTGGTATTTTCTCTCTTTGCCTCCCTCTATCTCTTCGTCCCTCAATTTTTCCAGTTGTTACAATATAATCCAGCTGTTCTCTTTTCATTACATGGCCAAAAAATGATGATTGTTTCTTCCTAATATTGGAAATTAGCTCTCTTTTTGCTTTGGCCTCTTTCAGAACATTTTCATTACTCTTCTTAGCTGTTAATGGTATTCTCAACATTCTTCTGTAAAACCACATTACTGCAGACTCCAGTGATTTTCTTGTCTGTTGTCCTATTGTCCATGATTCACATCCATATGTTAAGACTGGCTCTATATAACATTTAAGAACTCTTTTTCTTGTTTCTATTGTCAAAAGTGGATTGCATAGTATCTTCCTCATTTTCTGGAAAGCTGCTTTTGCCTGAGCCATTCTGCACCTCACTTCTTTTGTACATCTTCCGTCTGAGGTTAACAAAGTTCCCATATATTTAAATTCATTTACCTGTTTTAATATTTTTCCACTAATCATGACTCATGAAAAATATACCAACATCAAAATAAATAAAACGAAGGCTAAAACCAAGAATAGCAAAATGGCATATCTTCTCATCATTCCTGTATGGTGCAGAAACATGGACATTAGACAAGAAAACAGAACAGAGAATTGAAGAAAATTGTGGATTTATAGAAGAATAGGAGGAAATGGATGGAAAGAAAAGAAAAACGATGAAGTCTCAAAACAACTAAAAATGAAAAGAGAACTACTAAATACAATTCAGACAAACAAATGAGATTTTGTGGGCATGTTAAAAGAAACAATAGCTTACTAAAAGTAATCTTGGAGGGGAAAATACAAGGTAAGAGAGACAAAGGCAGACCAATACTAATTTGGACGAGTAAGATCAAAAGATGGACAATTCAGCCTATGACAACCCGCACCATCAAAGCAAGAAACAGAGCTGAATGGCACTTCATGGTAGCCAACTTTCGATGCGGAGAACGGCACTCAGTGATGATGATATTTGATCCAATAAAGTTAACAAAAATAAATATTTTAAAATTGGACAAATTTAACCATGTTTAATTCTATTTTTGCCATAAATATTGTAACAACGTTAAGTTATGGTGTCTCTTACGATCATGTTTAATGTTCTGTAGCAGAATAAGATCATTTTTAATCAAGACTACTAGAACGAACAGTTGCAGCCTAGAATGTCTACTCTGTGTATGCGTTCTGTCCTTTATGTTTACTATCTGATGTAAGATATCAAAGAATATTAGTCGTCGTTATAAACATCCTTCACTATGTTGAAATGTTCCTGAATACGGGAGGGGAAAGATGTGAAGAATAAGGAGATGAGAAAGAATAATAAGATGAATTGGGGGGGGGGTGAGGATGAGGAGAAAAAGAAGAAAAAAAAGATGAGAAGGAAAAATAATAATGAAGAGAAGGATAGGAGAAAGAGAAGATGATGAGAAGAAGATGAGAAGAAGAAGATATGCATTGCTGAGCGGAACGAT
Organism: Megaustenia siamemsis; assembly: GCA_032433765.1. NCBI lineage: Eukaryota > Metazoa > Mollusca > Gastropoda > Stylommatophora > Ariophantidae > Megaustenia > Megaustenia siamemsis. Next base: position 41,366,780 of record JAVIAB010000046.1, read on the forward strand.
ATTTGCCCTATATTCAAGAGCAGACAGAAACAATCAACATTTTTCAGGCACATCATGAGAAGAGGAAAGTTGGAATTCTCGGTTACATCTGGTAAAATCTAGGGAAAGAGAGATCGCGGACGAAAAAGAGAAAAAAAAATACTGGATAGCTTGGTGTCATGGCTTGGTGTCATGGCTTGGTGTCATGGCTTGGTGTCATGGCTTGGTGTCATGGCTTGGTGTCATGGCTTGGAAAACATTGAACAACAGAATCGATACGATTCACGGTTGATAGAAGATTTTGGAAGGACATGATCACCTAGACCAACCGGTATAGCACATGATGATGATGATACAAGAGCACGATCAACTACTATCTGTGCTCTGTATAACATCGATCTATGTAAGGATCTGTAACTCTGAATGTTTGACCAAGGAGCCTTTGGGACCTCAACATGATGAGCTGTTCGTAATCTGTTCCAATTCTTTCCTGTTGAGTACACATTTCTGGGTTTGTTTAAACGATTTGATTGCTCAATTTTCGTCTCCTTCTTCTTCTTTTTCCTCTTATTCTTCATTTTCTTCTTGTACTTTTTCTTTCCTTCATCATTTGTCTTTCAGCATGAAGGGGAGGTATAATTTGCTCTCTTTTGCTCTTATGTTCGCGTCTGCTGTTGTTATGCTTCCAAGTGTTTCTAATATTCCATCGATCCATCTTTTTTGTGGTCAGCTCTTGGGTCTGGTGTTCTCGCAACGTTTATTGAAAACTCGTTGTGTTGTGTTTTGATCTTTCTGTCTTGTCACGTGGCCAAATCATTTTATCTGTTGTTTCTTTATATATTCTATATTGGGAGTTATTCCTAGCTTTTTTTCTCCGTTCTTCATTTCTGATCTTGTCTCTCAGGGCTGCTTCCTATCAGTCACAGAACATATTTCAGTAGAGGTTATTTTTCTTATAGTTTTTGCATCTAGGGTCCAGGACTGGCATTGGTAGCACAACGTTGGGATGGAGATTGTATTGTAGAGTGCCCGTTTTGTCTCTAAAGTTATTTCCTATTTGGACAATAGTGGTGACAACTGTCCAATGATTTGGCCAGCTTTATTGCATCTTGAGTTCAGCTCTCAAGATCATGAATCTGTCTTTCTCTCCTTCTGCTTATGTTAGGATTATCATCAGTCTGACAATGTTCTTTAACGTCTTCATCAGATATCAAACGATAATCTCAGCATAGAGCACGAACTTTGTAGCACCGACGTGGGCCTTCCTTTTATTTCATGAAATTTCTTAATTATGGTAAGGGATGCAACATGCAAGAAAAAATGAGCATAGTTGATGAGAGATCACAACAGCTGGGGTTGGAAATAAATCGAGATAAGTAAAAAATTATGAGAATTAATGCAGTTGGCAATAACCAAATAACAATAGGAGAAATACATCTACTAGACGTACAATCAGACAAAATCAGACAAACAGACTTTGGGAACAATAAAAATCATAATCATGAAGATACAGACCTTCGCTAATGGATGCCTGTGCAGAATAAAAGGATGGAAATTGCAGGACAAAATCACTAACATAGAATTATGGAAAGGTACCAGTAAAATACCAGTGGATAAATAGATACAGTGGAGACGATGGCACTGAATAGGAAACACACTGCGGAAGCCAACTGAGAGTATTACACTACGGGCTCTTTTTGGAAACCCAAAGGAAAAAAGACAAAGAGGAAGACTAAAATAATATTGGAGAAGACAGATAGAAGCAGAGATGAAGATGATTGGGAAGACATGGAATGATCTTAAAAGAATGGAAATAAACAGAACGACTTAGAAAGTGTTTGTTGAAGACCTATGCTCCACAGGGAGCTGAAAGATAGAATAATAAGAAAAAAGATAGTAAGGGATGATAGGAGTGGTACTTTTTTCTGTTAAATTTGGCCCCGGACAGCGGCATATAGCTAACCCAGTCTTTCGAACTTTCACCTTCATTGGTTTCTTGTACGTGCTCTTCTTGATGACAGAACATTCCCTTTAACTTCCTTCTCCTATAGGACTTTGTACTCGATCTAGCATCGAGACTGTTTGCTTTAATCTCAAAGCAGTGTATTAGTTATAATCATAATAATGTATTTACGTTTATAAATGAAGATGCCCTACATTCCACTCATTCTGGAATTTGACATTTTATTGAACTGATTCAAATTTGTGACATCGTACCCATGTAATCAATATTCTAGAACAATTAATCTGTACGTTGTTGATATTTGAGTCCAATAAAGATCCTGAAATATAAAGATCTCAAAATTGAACAAATTTCACCCTTTCTGGTAAAAAATAATTATACTTTTTACCACAATTTAAATAACCACAATTATTGTAAAAATGTTAGTTATGTCCCTTGTGATATTTGTAATGTCCTATGACAGAATTGCACTCGTTTCTGTTTTAAAATTGAGAAAATTTACCGAGTAATAAAATATCTCCAACGAACAGCTGTGGCCTCGAATGTCTCCTCTGTGAACGTGTCCTATCTTTTATGTTTATTTTCTCGTGTAAGATGATATCTTTAAGCAAAGCAGATTGATCTTGTGATATGATCGAAACAGAATAATCTATATTCCTTTATTGATGTAAGAATCGTTTTGTATGGCAATATTTTAAAATGTTGATGATTTTATAAATTATATTTTGTGATGTAGCCTCTTAAGGAGGTGCTGCACATTTTACAGTAACGCATAATTTCTACATTTTTTTTTTCATTGCAAATTTTTCATTTAGGGTACACGTTTCAAAGGCGTATATTTTATTCTTATTCAGCGTACTCACAACGATTTCTAAGGACGTTAAGTCGGCGTGGATTAGTTGTGTCGCTAATTTACGGCAAGCCGTGATCTCTGCGTCTTTCGCCCAAAAAACATCTGCTGGTAGATTGTTTTAATGAATTAACAATTTTGTCAGGAGAACGGCAAATTTGGCATACTTTTTCAAACTTGAAACTGCCAGGGGGGTTTTAATCGCACATTGAGGGCACACCGAATCTATTTATTTGTGATGTTATTCGAGACATCCCTCACTATCCAGCAGTGGCGTATTCTCTATGCTACCGCCGGTAGCCTGAACATATTCACGAAATACAAAAGGAAATGATAATTTATTATATTTTTTTTTTCATTATTATATTAGAAATTTTCGAATATTACACATTGCGTAGGCCAATATGATTTATTTGCTTTGATTTGCATTTATTAAAGCAAGGTTTTCCTATGGCTACTATAACGTTTGTGAATGAAGCCGAAACTATTATAAAAATAGTACATGAAACCGCTAATCAGCAGCGGTACATTTCTCTTCTCTCCGACTTAGAATTAATGACCTTGACATTAAAAAATTCCCGTCAAAATAATGCGGGCGAGAGCTACCTATACAAAATGCGGTTTCATGGGTTATTTTTAGCTCTAGCCAATCAGAGGCGTTACAAAGTGAAAGTGAAACTATGTCTCATTACAGAAACATCCTAACTTTTTTTATAACTATGTTATATGCATCAAATCAGAATCAAATATTAATGTCGCTCAAATCAGACACAAGAACGCTTATCTGGTTTGGCAATAATGTCCATTGAGAAATCATTCCTTCAGAAACTTACAAACCAATCCAACAGTACTTTCAATGACAAAGTCATCGAGACATTTTCGTCCCAAACATGACGGATATAGTTTACATATAAATGAGTAAGTAAATTTAAAAAGTAGTGAAGTCATTAGAAAATATTACTTTATACTATATGCCTACTGAATATAATGGAATATTTTTATTTATTATGTCAGCGGTAGCCCAGACCCCAATACCAGTATACGCCACTGCTATCGAGCGAGAGATCGGGAGAGAGTAAAGCCACGAAAAATCAGGTGGTTTTGACGTGAAATTTGCTAGCCTGTTATGAAATCTCACATAAATCAAAGGTAAAATAGCTGAGGCTAAAATAACAACATTTCGGAAAATGAAAAACGTCTTATGCAACAAATATATATGTCAATACAAGTGAGAAAGAGGGTCCCTCGGTATTATATAGAGCCAATTCCCAATTCTGACCTTTGGAAGCGAATCATGGACAGTAAACACACAAATGAAAAGACGATTAGAGGCCACAGAGACGAGTTTTTTTTCTGAAGAATGTTGAAAGTTCCCTGGGCAGCTAAAAAAAACCAACGAAGAAATTCTCAAAGAGGTCAACATAAAAAGGTGGCTCACAAGAAACATCAGAAAGAAACAATCAACGTTTTTCGGGCCTATCATGAGAAAAGGAAAGTTGGAATACTTGGTTACACCTGGCAAAATTCAGGGAAAGAGAGATCGCGACGGCAAAGAGAGAATATACTGAATAGCTTGGTGTCTAGGCCTGGAAAACAGTCAACAACAGAACTGAAACGATGCACGATAGATAGAAGATAGTGGAAGGACATGATCACCTACGCCAACTGGTATGGCAGATGATGATGACGATAATGATGAGTATTTCTGACTTCCCTATAGTCGGCCCGTTTCTCGACATTACTTTCTTCTACTCGGTACTTTAATGTTTATAACAATCGCATGCATTGCCAAACTGGCATGACTAATTTGGCTTTTGAGCTGGTAATTTTTTGGCACAGTTGGGGGTGGCCTATTCTGGTACCACGACCGACGACTAGTGATTGGGTTTAAGACTTGAAAGTTTCTCTCGTTTGACAGATTTTATGACATAATACAGTGAATGTGTCGACCACTGTTTTCCGACCAAATTTAATTAGTTTAGCTGGTGAACTGTCGGCCCATGCTGTTTTCCTATCGTGCAGTAATTTATTATCAAGGCTTTAATGATTTTCCTAATTTCCTGTTACTAAATGATGAACATTTTCACTTCTTTTATTCTATTCTATGTGCTCTCTATTCCCCTTAAGAATGTCCTTTGCTATCTTCTCGAATCTTCTCCGGGTGAAATTTATCTTCTGATATATGTTCAAAAATTTGGTCTATTATATATATATATATCTAGATATTTTATGTTTCCTTTTTCCCTGTGGCTCCATGTGAGAGTTTGATTGGCAATGGTTGCAGTCTGCTTTTGAAGGATGTGTCTTGTGAACTTTTATCGTTTTTTTTATTTAAGAATCCAATTAAGTTGTTTAACTTTTTGCATATCAGTATTTTTCGTTTGTTTCTGTATTCTACAGCGCCTTTCAGTTTTTCTGACTTTTCGTTTGTTTCTGTATTTTACAGCATATGTCAGTATTTCTGACTTTTTGTTTCTGTATTTTACGGCATATGTCAGTATTTCTGACTTTTTGTTTGTTTCTGTATTTTACAGCATATGTCAGTATTTCTGACTTTTTGTTTGTTTCTGTATTTTACAGCATATGTCAGTATTTCTGACTTTTTGTTTGTTTCTGTATTCTACAGCGCATATCAGTATTTTGTCTAATGCTTTTTAATATCATTTTTTTTCACTTGTAGCATTTTCTTCTTACGATTTGAGAGTACATGTCCTTGATGCTATCAGTGTGCTAGAGTAAGGCTAAGATAGTCGTGTACGGACAGTAGATTCGATCAGAAGTGTTCCTCATAATTTAGTTATTATATACCGACTATGTCATAAATTTTTGAGCCGCGATAGCTCAGTGGTTAGTGAACTGGACTACAAAGGACAAGAGGTAGGGTTCAATCCCAACTGACGGCTTCCGGGTTCACCCAGCTTTAAATGGGTACCGCATTTTTTTTGGGAACGTAAAGCGTCACGGGCGTAATACCGACCACATTACCCCAAAAATGATGTGCTGAAGGTCTGTAAAATATAGGGTCACTAACACCATATTCCCTATACGCCACTTGGCGTGACGGGGGTACTTTACTTTACTTTTATGTCATAATTTCAGAAAATGAAAAATACCTTATGCAACAAATCTATGTCAATAGAAATGAGAAAGAGAGTTCATCGGTGCTATATAGAACCAATTCTGACCCATGGAAGCGAATCATGGACAGTAGACAAACAAATGAAAAGCGATTAGAGGCCACAGAGATGGGATTTCTCAGAAGAATGTTGAAAGTTCCCTGGACAGCTAAAAAGACCAATGAGGAAGTTCTCAAAGAGGCCTACACAAAATATCAGCTCCTAAAAAACATCAGAAAGAAACAATCAACATTTTTCGGGCACATCATGAGAAGAGTAAAGTTGGAATACTTGGTTACAGCTGGCAAAATAATAGGAAAGAGAGATCGCGGACGACAAAGAGAGAAAATACTAGATGACTTGGTGTCATGGCATGGAACGCAGTCAACAGCAGAACTGATACGGTGCACTGTAGATAGAATATTGGGGAAGGACATGATCGCCTACGCCAACTGGTATGGCACATGATGATGATGATGATGATGTCATGAAACTTTCAATTACATTATAACAGGAGAAATATGCCTGGGAGTCATGACCCCAGACCGCCCTCGTCTCCTAGAGTGCCAATAAGCTAAAGGGGCAAAACGCTTCCCCGACAGTCTACCTCTGATGATCATATGTCATACGATAGTCGTGTTTCTACCGGGTTTGGACAGTAGACTCAATCATAAGAGTTGCGGAGAGTAAGTATAGTTATTATATGCCGTATATAGTGTGAGCATTATAGTTCAATGCAGGATGAGGTCGAGGTCTGGGAGTCATGACCCAGGCTGACCAAACTCACACCCCCCTCCCACTCGAGTGACAAGAAGCTAAAGCGCCGAAACATTTGCACGGCGAAGTCACATTCTGATGATCAGATTGGCTCCTGCAGCAAATCTCGGTGTGAAGAGTTTCCTAATAATGTCTGATGTATTACAATATCATTTAACGTTAATACCTTATTATCCCAGAACTGAAACAAACATCAGAGAACCATAGATGGCTAGTTCTGCAACAAAACAAAGATTAAAGAAAGTATCATTGGCGTGTTGGTTAACGTACTGACTAAGCGATGGAATGAGCGTCGGTTCAACCCAAGTCCGAAACTTTGCAGCGGAACCAATGAAAATAAGAGGAAACTTAGCTGTCCATGGTACTCTCAATATTCTTCTGTAAAACTACATTTCTACAGACTCCAGTGATTTTCCTATTTGTTTTCCTATTGTCCATGATTCGCATCCATATGTTAAGACTGGCTCTACGTAACATTTAAGAGCTCTTTTTCTTGTTTCTATTGTCAAAAATGGATTTCATAGTATCTTCCTCATTTTCTAGAAAGCTGCTTTTGCCTGAGCCATCCTGCATCTCACCTCTTTTGTACATCTTCCGTCTGCGGTTAACAAAGTTCCCAAATATTTAAATTCATTTACCCGTTTTAATATTGTTCCACTTGTCTTTATTTTGCGCTGAGGTGATGTCTTTTTCTTTGTTGTTACCAACCATTACCTCTGTCTTTTTGCTATTAAGTCTGTGTTCCTTATTTTTTTTTTTTTTTCACTATAATGTCCAACTTGTCTTGTAACTCATTTTCACTCTTAGCGACTAAGACCATAGCCGCCTATGTTAAAAGCCGAAGGGTGGAGGGGACCTTCCCGAAAACACCGCAAAGGTGTGACGTCTTTAGCTATATATTGGCCTATATTTATGGTTATAGCTCATGTAGAGCATGTATAAGGAATGGTATAACATCATTCGAGACTGTGCTAAGGCCAGACAGAAGAGAAAAGACTCATGAAAAAGGATGGAAAACGCTGTGGATCAGTGGGCCTGGCTTGTTCATTCTGTGGCCGTGTGTGTTTGTCAAACATTGGTAGAATTAGCCACGAGAGAAGCTGTTCAACAAAAACAAAACCTAGAAAAAAATACACAATAGCTTCCATTAGACTGTCTGACAAGACGAAAAAGGTCATAGACCTTCTGACAAGTTGCAAAGGGCCATAGACCGTCTGACACGAAAAAGGTCATAGACCGTCTGACAAGATGCAAAGGGCCATAGACCGTCTGACAAGACAAAAAGGGCCATAGACCGTCTGACAAGACGAAAAGGGTCATTGACCGTCTGACAAGACGAAAAGGGCCATCGACCGTCTGACAAGACGAGTAAGGTCATAGACCGTCTGACAATACGAAAAGGGTCATAGACCGTCAGACAAGACGAAAAAGGTCATAGACCATCTGACAAGGCAAAAAGAGCCATAGACCATCTGACAAGAAGAAAAGGGCCATTGACCGTCTGACAAGACAGGTAAGGTCATAGACAGTCTGACAAGACAAAAAGGACCATAAACCGTCTGCCAAGACGAAAAGGGCCATAGACCGTCTGACATGACGAAAAAGGTCATAGACCGTCTGACAAGACGAAAAAGGTCATAGACCGTCTGACAAGACGAAAAGGTCATAGACAGTCTGACAAGACGAAAAAGGTCATATATCGTCTGGCAAGACGAAAATGACCAAAGACCGTCTGACAAGACGAAAAATGTCATAGACCGTCTGACAAGTCGAAAAGGGTCATAGACCGCCTGACAAGTCGAAAAGGGTCATAGACCGCCTGACAAGTCGATAAGGGTCATAGACTGTCTGACAAGACGAAAAGGGTCATAGACCGTCTGACAGACGAAAAGGGCCATATAATATATACACCCCGGACGTCATTTTACTGACAGCCGCCCTTGGTTGCAATGATGAAAACGTCACAACCTTTGAGTGGTCCCTGAGCAGGCAGGCATGCAATATATGTTGCAATGCCCACGACAGTATGCGTTATGAGGTTTAATTAATACTGGCGAAAATTGATCAACATAGAAATATGTAATCTGATATTCCATGCAGGAAATAGAATAAAAGACTTTTAGAAAGAATAATCAACATATGAGAACGAGTGTGTTGGATCAACAATCAAAGATCACTTCAGATAAAAGACATTGGCTTCTTTGAAAATAATAGTGAGAAAAATGGTCAGTCTGTGAACAATGCAGGACTCCTTACAGCGAAACCTCAGCACAGAACACAAACTCCGTCGTGCCATGAGGGTGATAGCTAGGGCAGTGTTGAATAAAAAAAACTGGTTTATAGTATTTAAAAAAAAAAGATGGTATAATTTGCTTGTTTTTGAGTTTCTGCATGGATTGTCCTTTCAAATGTTCTACAAACCAGGGTATTTTGTCATGCTTATCATGAACACCGATAATATGACTAACCGTCCTTCTCCAATAGGACTAGACTCTCAATATTATTAACCATGAGATTGTGTGTGTTAAATTAAGACATTTCTTACGCTCGTTTGGGATTCCATCAGTGTTTAGTTTGTAAAAGCATCTTAAAGCTCAGAGCTACAGCGGTCTCTGAATGTTGCAATAGAAAGAAAAGAAATATGTCCAGGAAATATAAATCCACCAGAGTAACGGAGGATCATCTTCTTCTTCCTCGTCATCTTCATTTCTTCATTTTCCTTTCAGCAACAATGACAGATTTAAAAAGAAAGAGTTAAGGCGTGTGTGAAATATTGTACTGGTGCCCGTACTTTTGAATGACCAACGACACATTTATGGGTGATATGGTTGGTATTACGCCAGGTCGCCTTATTTTCCTAAACAATTAAATACCAATTTAAAGCAGGGAACCGTCGATTGGGATCGATCCTGACTTCTTGGCCTTGGTATTCCAGTTCCCTATATGGGAAGGTGTAGTTTGCTATTTATTTTATTGTTCTTGTTTATTGCTTGATACTTTCTACTGCTTTACGTTTCCGAACGTTTCTAGTATTATAACTATCGATCTTTATCGTGGACGTTATCTCGATCAACTGTTTCTGTCTTGTTGATATCTATGAGGATTGTTTTCAGTTATTTCTGTATTATCTTGTGTTCAATTTTTTAAATGTGCCTTTTTTTTCATTCTAAGTCTACGCTACTGTGAGTGGGATCCTTAATTATCTTGTGAGTTCTTCCTTTCTAATATTGTTTCACAAGCTCATTACTATTATCAATCTGACACAGTTAAGTTCGGAGATCTTATTTCTTTCCTAGAATCTAGTATGCATGTTGTACATTGATATCACAATGCTGACTATATTACTCTGTTGTCTCTAATGTGATTCCTTTGTTAGTCTATAACAGGGTAATTTTGCAGATATTCTATTCTATTCTATTCTATTCTATTCTATTCTATTCTATTCTATTCTATTCTATTCTATTCTATTCGGAGTCGGGACATCCGGTAGCTCTACCGCATCGTCCCAGCATTTCCCGAAGCGTACAGACTGGTTGTTCCTATAATGTATTGAATGTAGATGCATCTGCTTTTCCCACTAAGAATTTTGGATCGACCAGACCCCTTCTCACCTCTAGACTCCTCAATCCCTCAATATATACATTATGTCCCACCCATCCACCTCTTCTTCTCTTTAAAAAAAAAAAAAAAAAGTAAAGAGCCCCGTCACACCAAGTGGCGTATAGAGAATATGGTGTTAGTGGCCATACATTTTACAGACCTTCAGCATATGCTTTTTGGTGTATGTGGTCGATATTACCCCCGTACCGCTTTACTTTCCCAGAAAAAAATCCGGTACCCCATTAAAGCTGGGTGAACTCGGAAGCCGTCGGGTGGGATCGAACCATACCTCTTGTCCTTTGTAGTCCAGTTCACTAACCACTGAGCTATCGCGGGTCCCCCCTTTCTTAAGGGATAAAGAAAAAAACACTTCGTGATGTCTTCCTTGAAGAATCTGTTCGAATCTGTGTCGTCTATTAATCACGTAAAGCTTCTAACATACCATTTATTATTATTTTTTTTTTCAATTTTTCCTCTGTCTTCCTTGAATGAAGCCACACTAAATGTGATAACACGCTTATCAGCTAAGTCAATAACGTAATATTTTTTACTATTTATTTTTCACTCATCTAGACTTTGTCTGAATCATCTGTCTTATACAATTTATAAAAAAACAATAACTGCACAATAACGCAATCAGCAATGGTCGACAGTGAAATAGTAAAATATTTAAAGGGATTTATTATAGAACTTGACACTGACCAAAAACGTTAAGGAGAGCATTGTTAATTACGGTAAAAAATAACAAAACAAAATACATGGAAGCGTACTCATGCAATAGAAGGCTTAAACATAATGTAAGCAATATAAATGTGTGGGTTTCAGAATTCCAGGTTGGGAACAACGGAAAGAACTTGGTACAGCGCTTTATCTGTTTACAGTCATCAGATTATAAATGATTACTAGAGCCATGATCAGCGAATAAGATATAATCAGGATTCTACACAAACATCGTACAATAAATCTGGCCAGAAAAAGAAATAACAAACAACTAGTCTGGAAAAACGACAAGGGATCGAAGAGATAGGTTGGGTAAACTCGGGGCTAAAAAATGTCGCGTTGATATCGGATGTTTTGGACTGAAATGTGTACTTATCGACGTTGTGTGTAAACTATAATGCAACTCAATTAGCTACGTTGTGAGAAAACTATAACACAACTCATTTAGCTATGTTGTGAGAAAACTGTGAAACAACTTAATTTTATACGTTGAGTGTAAATTATAACACAACTGAATTATCTACTTTGAGTGTAAACTATAATATAACTCAATTGTCTACTTTGAGTGTAAACTATAACACAACTCAATTATCTATGTTGAGTGTAATCTATAACACAACTCAATTTTCTACGCTGAGTGTAATCTATAACACAACTCAATTATCTACACTGGGTGTAAGCTATAACACAATTCAATTATCTAGATGTGACGTTGTGTGTAAACTATAATGCAACTCAATTAGCTACGTTGTGAGAAAACTATAACACAACTCATTTAGCTATGTTGTGAGAAAACTGTGAAACAACTTAATTTTATACGTTGAGTGTAAATTATAACACAACTGAATTATCTACTTTGAGTGTAAACTATAATATAACTCAATTGTCTACTTTGAGTGTAAACTATAACACAACTTAATTATCTACACTGGGTGTAAGCTATAACACAATTCAATTATCTAGATTGAGTGTAAACTATAACACAACTTAATTATCTACACTGGGTGTAAGCTATAACACAATTCAATTATCTAGATTGAGTGTAAACTATAGCACAACTTAATTATCTACACTGGGTGTAAGCTATAACACAATTCAATTATCTAGATTGAGTGTAAACTATAACACAACTCAATTATCTATGTTGAGTGTAATCTATAACACAACTCAATTTTCTACGCTGAGTGTAATCTATAACACAACTCAATTATCTACACTGGGTGTAAGCTATAACACAATTCAATTATCTAGATTGAGTGTAAACTATAACACAACTCAATTATCTATGTTGAGTGTAATCTATAACACAACTCAATTTTCTACGCTGAGTGTATTCTATAACACAACGCAATTACCTAGGTGGTGTGTAAACTATAACAAAACTCAATTATCTACGTTGTGAGAAAACTATAACACAAATCAATTTAAGTCAATTTTGACTTCTTTTGAAATCAAGTATTGAAGTTAAGTAGTCATCGATTAACGCCAACAACAGAAGACTACACGAGAACACAGATATTAGCCGATATGAGGGGAAGTCATTAATTATCACACAGATATCAGCCGATATGAGGGGAAGTCATTAATTATCACACAGATATCAGCCGATATGAGGGAAAGTCATTAATTATCACACAGATATCAGCCGATTTGAGGGAAAGTTGGGGAAGTCATTAATTATCATATGAAACGATTTTAAAAATGCAAAGCATACGACGAGTATTTTTGAAAAATAAAGAAAAAAAAGTATTGATCATGAACGGATACAAACGGCACAATTTTGATCATTCGAAGACCACAAATTACAAAAAAAACGAACACCCAAAACGACATTCTGTTGTTATTTTCTCTCTGTTTTTAACACAAACAAAAACAAACAAGACGCGGCATTTTGATAATTCAAAGAGTGCAGTTAAACAAATAAATACGCATATAACAGGCTTTGTTTTAAAGGAACTGATCATCAACATAAACAATACGTAGAGTGTTGATGATTCAAAGAATGCGATTAAAAAAATAAACACATAACGAGTTTTTGTTTTGTTTTTTTTAAACAGGAATTGATCATCAACATAATCAAACCGTGTAATTTTGATTATTTAGGATTACAAGCAAATTAATTCTTGCTATGTTTATAATATATAACCGTTTTATTTATTTATAATAAATTATTCTTTATTTACAAAACAGTATCCAAAGACGTTTCAATCTACTCTTATGATCTTATTTCTACACACACAGCTCTTTAAGTGTCCGGCCTCTGGCTGTAGACTCTCCGCTCCGTTTGCTAAATTGGTGCTCGCATGCCATGACGCAGTCTTGGTAGCGTCCGATGATTCTTAACAAGGAAGAGCGAAGTAGGCGAACCGAGTTGTCATCTGACTCTGACTCCTGTACAAGGGACAGCAGAAACTGTTCGAACGACACACCTGGTTGGACACAAAGGTAGAGAGAGGTTACAATGAGACACGGTGTTAGGTGTGGACTGGGTGTTGATAAACAGATGGAATATGTAGAGAAACATGCAGTTAGAAGTAAGATCAAAACAGAGGCAGAGATAAACTTTACAGCTGGGCAAAGATAATCATTGCTTTGGTAGAAGCAGACAGATACATAGAATTAGATAGACAAGGAAGAAAAAAGTACTGCTGGAGGGATGCAGATAGCTTTGGTAGAAATAGAGGAGCACAAATAGCTTTAGTAGAAATAGAGGGATGCAAATAACTTTAGTAGAAATAGATAGAGGGATGCAAATAGCTTTAGTAGAAATAGAGGGATGCAAATAGCTTTAGTAGAAATAGATAGAGGGATGCAAATAGCTTTAGTAGAAATAGAGGGATGCAAATAACTTTAGTAGAAATAGATAGAGGGATGCAAATAGCTTTAGTAGAAATAGAGGGATGCAAATAACTTTAGTAGAAATAGATAGAGGGATGCAAATAGCTTTAGTAGAATAGAGGGATGCAAATAGCTTTAGTAGAAATAGATAGAGGGATGCAAATAGCTTTAGTAGAAATAGATAGAGGGATGCAAATAGCTTTAGTAGAAATAGATAGAGGGATGCAAATAGCTTTAGTAGAAATAGATAGAGGGATGCAAATAACTTTAGTAGAAATAGATAGAGGGATGCAAATAGCTTTAGTAGAAATAGATAGAGGGATGCAAATAGCTTTAGTAGAAATAGATAGAGGGATGCAAATAGCTTTAGTAGAAATAGATAGAGGGATGCAAATAGCTTTAGTAGAAATAGATAGAGGGATGCAAATAGCTTTAGTAGAAATAGATAGAGGGATGCAAATAACTTCAGTAGAAATAGATAGAGGAATGCAAATAGCTTTAGTAGAAATAGATAGAGGAATGCAAATAACTTCAGTAGAAATAGATAGAGGGATGCAAATAACTTTAATAGAAATAGATAGAGGGATGCAAATAACTTTAGTAGAAATAGATAGAGGAATGCAAATAGCTTTAATAGAAATAGATAGAGGGATGCAAATAACTTCAGTAGAAATAGATAGAGGAATGCAAATAGCTTTAGTAGAAATAGATAGAGGGATGCAAATAACTTTAGTAGAAATAGATAGAGGGATGCAAATAACTTTAGTAGAAATAGAGGGATGGAAATAACTTTAGTAGAAATAGATAGAGGGATGTATATAGCTTTGTTAGAAACAGACAGACGGATGGATATTACTTTGGCAGAAATAGACAAAGAGATAGAATTAGCTTTGGAAGAAATAGACAAAGAGATAGAATTAGCTTTGGAAGAAATAGACAAAGAGATAGAATTAGCTTTGGAAGAAATAGACGTTGAGAAGAAAAAAAAACAGAAAACGAAGTAAACGTAAAAGTGGCTTGAAAAAAAAATAAATAAAAACGTACAGACAGAGAGCAGAATGAGACAGTGAGACAGAAACAGACGAGAAGTTAGAAGCAATCAGTAACAGAAATGTGAAAAATTGCAACAGACTTTAATAAAGAACTAAACACATGGGTTGACAAAATAAACAATACAATTCTAATAAATGTAAGGAGATAAAACAGTTACATATAAATGTAAGGAGATAAAACAGTTACATATAAATGCAAGGAGATAAAACAGTTACATATAAATGTAAGGAGATAAAACAGTTACATATAAATGTAAGGAGATAAAACAGTTACATATAAATGTAAGGAGATAAAACAGTTACATATAAATGCAAGGAGATAAAACAGTTACATATAAATGCAAGGAGATAAAACAGTTACATATAAATGCAAGGAGATAAAACAGTTACATATAAATGTAAGGAGATAAAACAGTTACATATAAATGTAAGGAGATAAAACAGTTACATATAAATGCAAGGAGATAAAACAGTTACATATAAATGTAAGGAGATAAAACAGTTACATATAAATGTAAGGAGATAAAACAGTTACATATAAATGTAAGGAGATAAAACAGTTACATATAAATGTTAGGAGATAAAACAGTTACATATAAATGTAAGGAGATAAAACAGTTACATATAAATGTAAGGAGATAAAACAGTTACATATAAATGTAAGGAGATAAAACAGTTACATATACATGTAAGGAGATAAAACAGTTACATATAAATGTAAGGAGATAAAACAGTTACATATAAATGTAAGGAGATAAAACAGTTACATATATATGTAAGGAGATAAAACAGTTACATATAAATGTAAGGAGATAAAACAGTTACATATAAATGTAAGGAGATAAAACACTTACATATAAATGTAAGGAGATAAAACAGTTACATATAAATGAACAAAGGCAGACAACTTGGCAGAAACGGACAATCAAACCTAACAACAACTATAAGTAAACACACCGAGAGAGAGTGAGAGAGAGAGAGAGAGAGAGAGAGAGAGAAAGAGAAGTGAGAGTGACAGAGAGAGATAGAAAACATATACATAGTAGGAGAAATCTCAGTGCACATTTAATTAAGGCTGTTAGAATCTACAAATCGAGCGATCAGGACCGATCCTGACCATTTGTCATAGACCAGTTCACTATCTGTTCCTCCAACGCTATGAGATTGAAGAAACAATTATGAAGACTTAAGTTAATAAAGAATGTTATAATGAGTAGTAGCAGTAGCCTCCGTCAGTCATAGTTGACTATGGATTTTTCAGCGTCCCTAGAAGTGCTTTTTTTTTCTTTTCTTTCGCCGTGTATTATCTTTTTCTATGAATCTGTCTGCTTCTTGTTTGAGTTAGAGCTTTAGAGTGTGTTTATAAAGATAACGGTCTGCAGCTATTTCTTCCCAGGCTGCAAGGTTTATGTTCAGAGTCTTCATGTCACGTTTACAAACGTCTACAAATAGAAGTTTTGGGCACCCCCTAGTTCTTTTGCCATCTGCTAGTTGTCCATAGAGTATATCTTTTGGTATGTGGCAATCTTTCATACAGGCATACGTAGACAAGCCAGCGTAACCTGCGTTGTTTAAACAGCGTGAAGATGTTCGGGAGGCCTGTGCGAGTCATGACTTCCACGTTTCTCACTTTATCCTTCCAGGTGATACAAAGAAGTCTATAGAAATGTGGTTTTACATAAAAATGTTGAGAGTTCCATGGACAGCTAAGAAGAGTAACGAAAATGTTCTGACAGAGGTCAGAGCAAAAAGAGAGCTAATTTCCAATATTAGGAAGACGCAATCATTTTTTGGCCATGTAATGAGAAGAGAACAACTGGAATATATTGTGACAACTGGAAAAATTGAGGGACGAAGAGATAGAGGGAAGCAAAGAGAAAAAAAAATACCAGACAGTTTAAGAGAATGCTTGGCAGAAGGTCAACAACAGAAATGATAAATAACTGTCGAGATGGAAAGTTGTGGAGAGACATGATCACCTACGCCAGCAGGCCCGGTACTTGATGATGATACCAAGAATACGGCGCATACATCGCATACGGAATATATTTAGCTTTCTCTCCTGCTTTGCATACACATATTTTAACAGAACTATCATGCCTTATTAAGATAACATCGATGATAAAAACATAAATTGAGTAACTCAAAATAACTTAAATAACTCAATAAATTGAGTAACTCAAAACAACTTAAATAACTCAATAAATTGAGTAACTCAAAACAACTTAAATAACTCAATAAATTAAGTACTTACGTTGCTCTCCGACTCTCTTGAAGGAACGAGACCAGTATGCCCTAAGCCTGTTTAATGAAGGGATGGATTGCTCACATCTGGACTCGCATAGACTGAAAATAGGTCGGAGTCCGAAGACAAGCAGTGTTACTACCATAAGGGTTGCTGAGTGATTTAAGGAAATTGTGTGATCTGGCATTGTCTGTAAAATAAAAATGTGTTAAAGTAAGTACATTTCTTTTTTTAAATTTAAAAAAAGAACACATAACGAGTCTGATAGTTGTAATGTCTCATTGGTAATCGTAGGTTGATATCATCAAGACGTTTTATCTAACGCATTTCCCTTCATGTAAGTTATTTCCATTTCTCTAATTTATTTCCCTTTATCTAAGTTATTTCCCTTTATCTTACTTATTTAACTTTATCTAACTTTATTTCCCTTTATCTTACTTATTTAACTTTATCTAAATTTTTTCCCTTTATCTAACTTATTTCCCTTTATCTAACTTTATTTCCCTCTATCTAAAATAGTTCCTTTTAATTAATTTATTTCCCTTTAGATAACTTATTTCCCTTTAGATAACTTATTTCCCTTTAGATAACTTATTTCCCTTTAGATAACTTATTTCTCTTTAGATAACTTATTTCTCTTTAGATAACTTATTTCCCTTTAGATAACTTATTTCTCTTTAGATAACTTATTTCCCTTTAGATAACTTTTTTCTCTTTAGATAACATATTTCCCTGTGTATTGTCTTCTTGTGAACTGTTGCTGGAGCTAACACAATTATCCTTTGTCCAGTGAGTCGGGATAAATGCATGCCCACAATGTAGTAGGTAGATAACAACTTAATTCATTAAACATGGTATCACTATACCCTTGCTCCCATCACATGCCCACAATGTAGTAGGTAGATAACAACTTAATTCATTAAACACATTGGTATCACTATACCCTTGCTCCCTTCACATGCCCACAATGTAGTAGGTAGATAACAACTTAATTCATTAAACACATTGGTATCACTATACCCTTGCTCCCTTCACATGCCCACAATGTAGTAGGTAGATGACAACTTAATTCATTAAACACATTGGTATCACTATACCCTTGCTCCCTTCACATGCCCACAATGTAGTAGGTAGATGACAACTTAATTCATTAAACACATTGGTATCACTATACCCTTGCTCCCATCACATGCCCACAATGTAGTAGGTAGATGACAACTTAATTCATTAAACACATTGGTATCACTATACCCTTGCTCCCATCACATGCCCACAATGTAGTAGGTAGATAACAACTTAATTCATTAAACACATTGGTATCACTATACCCTTGCTCCCATCACATGCCCACAATGTAGTAGGTAGATAACAACTTAATTCATTAAACACGGTATCACTATACCCTTGCTCCCATCACATGCCCACAATGTAGTAGGTAGATAACAACTTAATTCATTAAACACATTGGTATCACTATACCCTTGCTCCCATCACATGCCCACAATGTAGTAGGTAGATAACAACTTAATTCATTAAACACATTGGTATCACTATACCCTGGCTCCCATCACATGCCCACAATGTAGTAGGTAGATAACAACTTAATTCATTAAACACATTGGTATCACTATACCCTTGCTCCCATCACATGCCCACAATGTAGTAGGTAGATAACAACTTAATTCATTAAACACATTGGTATCACTATACCCTTGCTCCCATCACATGCCCACAATGTAGTAGGTAGATAACAACTTAATTCATTAAACACATTGGTATCACTATACCCTTGCTCCCATCACATGCCCACAATGTAGTAGGTAGATAACAACTTAATTCATTAAACACATTGGTATCACTATACCCTTGCTCCCTTCACATGCCCACAATGTAGTAGGTAGATAACAACTTAATTCATTAAACACATTGGTATCACTATACCCTTGCTCCCTTCACATGCCCACAATGTAGTAGGTAGATAACAACTTAATTCATTAAACACATTGGTATCACTATACCCTTGATCCCTTCACATGCCCACAATGTAGTAGGTAGATAACAACTTAATTCATTAAACACATTGGTATCACTATACCCTTGCTCCCATCACATGCCCACAATGTAGTAGGTAGATAACAACTTAATTCATTAAACACATTGGTATCACTATACCCTTGCTCCCATCACATGCCCACAATGTAGTAGGTAGATAACAACTTAATTCATTAAACATGGTATCACTATACCCTTGCTCCCATCACATGCCCACAATGTAGTAGGTAGATAACAACTTAATTCATTAAACACATTGGTATCACTATACCCTTGCTCCCTTCACATGCCCACAATGTAGTAGGTAGATAACAACTTAATTCATTAAACACATTGGTATCACTATACCCTTGCTCCCATCACATGCCCACAATGTAGTAGGTAGATAACAACTTAATTCATTAAACACATTGGTATCACTATACCCTTGCTCCCTTCACATGCCCACAATGTAGTAGGTAGATAACAACTTAATTCATTAAACACATTGGTATCACTATACCCTTGCTCCCATCACATGCCCACAATGTAGTAGGTAGATAACAACTTAATTCATTAAACACATTGGTATCACTATACCCTTGCTCCCTTCACATGCCCACAATGTAGTAGGTAGATAACAACTTAATTCATTAAACACATTGGTATCACTATACCCTTGCTCCCATCACATGCCCACAATGTAGTAGGTAGATAACAACTTAATTCATTAAACACATTGGTATCACTATACCCTTGCTCCCTTCACATGCCCACAATGTAGTAGGTAGATAACAACTTAATTCATTAAACACATTGGTATCACTATACCCTTGCTCCCATCACATGCCCACAATGTAGTAGGTAGATAACAACTTAATTCATTAAACACATTGGTATCACTATACCCTTGCTCCCATCACATGCCCACAATGTAGTAGGTAGATAACAACTTAATTCATTAAACACATTGGTATCACTATACCCTTGCTCCCTTCACATGCCCACAATGTAGTAGGTAGATAACAACTTAATTCATTAAACACATTGGTATCACTATACCCTTGCTCCCATCACATGCCCACAATGTAGTAGGTAGATAACAACTTAATTCATTAAACACATTGGTATCACTATACCCTTGCTCCCTTCACATGCCCACAATGTAGTAGGTAGATAACAACTTAATTCATTAAACACATTGGTATCACTATACCCTTGCTCTCATCACATGCCCACAATGTAGTAGGTAGATAACAACTTAATTCATTAAACACATTGGTATCACTATACCCTTGCTCCCTTCACATGCCCACAATGTAGTAGGTAGATAACAACTTAATTCATTAAACACATTGGTATCACTATACCCTTGCTCCCATCACATGCCCACAATGTAGTAGGTAGATAACAACTTAATTCATTAACCACATTGGTATCACTATACCCTTGCTCCCATCACATGCCCACAATGTAGTAGGTAGATAACAACTTAATTCATTAAACACATTGGTATCACTATACCCTTGCTCCCATCACATGCCCACAATGTAGTAGGTAGATAACAACTTAATTCATTAAACACATTGGTATCACTATACCCTTGCTCCCATCACATGCCCACAATGTAGTAGGTAGATAACAACTTAATTCATTAAACACATTGGTATCACTATACCCTTGCTCCCTTCACATGCCCACAATGTAGTAGGTAGATAACAACTTAATTCATTAAACACATTGGTATCACTATACCCTTGCTCCCATCACATGCCCACAATGTAGTAGGTAGATAACAACTTAATTCATTAAACACATTGGTATCACTATACCCTTGCTCCCTTCACATGCCCACAATGTAGTAGGTAGATGACAACTTAATTCATTAAACATGGTATCACTATACCCTTGCTCCCTTCACATGCCCACAATGTAGTAGGTAGATAACTTAATTCATTAAACACGGTATCACTATACCCTTGCTCCTATCACATGCCCACAATGTAGTAGGTAGATAACAACTTAATTCATTAAACACGGTATCACTATACCCTTGCTCCTATCACATGCCCACAATGTAGTAGGTAGATAACAACTTAATTCATTAAACACGGTATCACTATACCCTTGCTCCCTTCACATGCCCACAATGTAGCAGGTAGATAACAACTTAATTCATTAAACATGGTATCACTATACCCTTGCTCCCTTCACATGCCCACAATGTAGTAGGTAGATCACAACTTAATTCATTAAACATGGTATCACTATACCCTTACTCCCTTCACATGCCCACAATGCAGTAGGTAGATGACAACAATTCATTAAACACGGTATCACTATACCCTTGCTCCCTTCACATGCCCACAATGTAGCAGGTAGATAACAACTTAATTCATTAAACATGGTATCACTATACCCTTGCTCCCTTCACATGCCCACAATGTAGTAGGTAGATGACAACTTAATTCATTAAACATGGTATCACTATACCCTTACTCCCTTCACATGCCCACAATGCAGTAGGTAGATGACAACTTAATTCATTAAACACGGCATCACTATACCCTTGCTCCCTTCACAAGCTTACAATGTAGTAGGTAGATAACAACTTAATTCATTAAACACGGTATCACTATACCCTTGCTCCCTTCACATGCTTACAATGTAGTAGGTAGATAACAACTTAATTCATTAAACACGGTATCACTATACCCTTACTCCCTTCACATGCTTACAATGTAGTAGGTAGATAACAACTTAATTCATTAAACACGGTATCATTATACCCTTGCTCCTATCACATGCCCACAATGTAGTAGGTAGATAACAACTTAATTCATTAAACACGGTATCACTATACCCTTGCTCCCTTCACATGCTTACAATGTAGTAGGTAGATAACAACTTAATTCATTAAACACGGTATCACTATACCCTTACTCCCATCACATGCCCACAATGTAGTAGGTAGATAACAACTTAATTCATTAAACACGGTATCATTATACCCTTGCTCCTATCACATGCCCACAATGTAGTAGGTAGATAACAACTGGTAGTTATTAGACACGTTGGTATCATCCCCCCCTCCCCGCGGTCGACCCAGCCACTGGCAAAGATGGACGTCAGGGTAGTACTCTGGGAAGGTCAGGGAAGTAATGTCGCCTTGCATCGTGAGTTTCGATGCTTGAGGCGACAATATCCAGAAGTCTCCGAACACTTCTGGGTAGACGGCCGCGCACATATGTGTGAAAACTCGGGTGCTAAGACGCAGATTTAAGTCTCGCACTTTACTTTACTTTACTTTACTTTACTTTACTTTACTTTACTTATTGTCAACAATATTTTAGGTATTCATGGCAAACAAATAACATCGTTGACCACATCAAAGACACTCAGCAATAGAACACAGCTTGACAACAGCTGAAGGTCGAGAGCTGAAACAGTCTATTTACACCTAAAAGAGGGTATACACGAATGCAAAGAGGAAGATGAGTGTTCTCAATTTGTATATTTATACAAATGACACCATTAACATTTTTAAATATTTCGTTTCCAGACAAATATTTTTCAGTATAATCTTCACTGTTTAATTCTTCACGGTTTAATTCTTCACTGTTTAACTCTTCACTGTTTAATTCTTCACTACTTAATTCTTCATTTTTTAATTCTTCACTATTTAATTCTTCACTGTTTAATTCTTCACTGTTTAACTCTTCACTGTTTAATTCTTCATTATTTAATTCTTCACTGTTTAACTCTTCACTGTTTAATTCTTCACTGTTTAATTCTCCACTGTTTAATTCTTCACTGTTTAACTCTTCACTGTTTAATTTTTCACTGTTTAATTCTTCACTGGTTAATTCTTCACTGTTTAATTCTTCACTGTTTAATTTTTCACTGTTTAACTCTTCACTGTTTAATTCTTCACGGTTTAATTCTTCACGGTTTAATTTTTCACTGTTTAATTCTTCACTGTTTAATTCTTCACGGTTTATTTTTTTTTTGCAGAGAACTGAACTTCAGAAATCTCAGTCCCTTTACTTCCCTAAACATCTGTGGCACCCACTGCTAGAGGCTATGTGAACACCTGCAATCTTGTCATTCAGAAAAAAAGAAATAAATCCGCCATTGTTGGGAACCAAACCCGGACCGTTTAATCAGGTAGCGAGCACACACACTACTCAACCACCGAGATTTCCTGTGTTGAATGAACATTCAAATATTTACATAAAAAAAACCCCTCTTCTGTTTGTGTTTAGCTAATATTTGTCTTCTTCTATGACTATTTTCTAGTATATAAAAATTAAAATAAGTTTTGAATATAAAAATAAATATAACATTGAAAACCGTAATACATTTGTAATAATCATGATTGTTTTTTTTATTTTAATCATTTCCTCAATAATGTGATTTGTATTGTTCTTTTCACCAGTGCATCACATAAACTGCTATAAAGGAATTCTTGTTATTTTATATAGCTGATTTATTATTTCATTTCAATTATTAATTAATTAATTGCTTTATTTTAATTATTAATGTATTATATGATTTTAATTACTAATTTATTATATTATAGTAATTATTAATGTATTATTTTATTTTAATTATTAATGTATTATTTTATTTTAATTATTAATGTATTTTTTTATTTTAATTATTAATATATTATTTTATTTTAATTATTAATTTATTATATTATAGTAATTATTAATGTATTATTTTATTTTAATTATTAATGTATTATTTTATTTTAATTATTAATGTATTATTTTATTTTAATTATTAATGTATTATTTTATTTTAATTATTAATGTATTATTTTATTTTAATTACTAATGTATTATTTTATTTTAATTATTAATGTATTATTTTATTTTAAATATTAATTTATTTTGAGACTTCGTGCTGAAGTCGGATGTGTAAGGCCGAAAGGCGCAAATATCACAGTTATACTGCCAACCACAACACAGCGCAGACACACCCACTTAACGTCATTTTAAGGGCGGATGATGAAGAGGTGCATTACTTTAGTTATCGGGCGAACGCAAACAATCATTACATGTTAATAATTCTTCATTCACTTCATTCAAGAAACAATTTAATTAATTGCAGTCTGTATTTTTAACAAATGAAATCATCTGGAAAAAAGAAGTTATAAGCGCAATAGTCACAAAGACTTAGAATCAAAATTGACCGAAACCCGCTATAGTTTAAAACCATCATTGATTGGGATGTCAGAATAACACGCCTCGGATAAATTACATCTCACAACATCACCTAACACACTGCAACCTTTCTCTACGCTGCACTCATAATTAGTTCTATGGACAGTCCAGGATATATCGAGGACCGTACTTCTCAGCCGCATGGGAGCCGCCATAGCTCATTGATTAGATACTGGACTACAAAGGACAAGAGGTAGAGTTCGATCCTAACCGACGGCATCTGGGTTCATCCAGCCTTAAATTGGTACCGGATTTTTATCTGGGAAAGTAAAACGGCACGGGCGTAATGCCGACCACATTACCCCAAAAATCATGTGCTGAAGGTCTGTAAGATTTATGCTCACTAACACCATATTCCCTATACGCCACTTGGCGTGACAGGGACTCTTTACGTTCTTACTTCTCAACCGCAAACTCGACCTCCAAGTTTTCACAGCAACGACCCTACACAAATGTAAACAATTTTTAACGACATTTGTTTGACTAATGTAACCTAGAAGACATATCCCGTAGTTAAACAGAACGTTCATCGCCAAAAAAAGAATGTGAAAAATTAAAGATAAATTCAAGTACAATTATTTTACGTGGATAAAACAGAACATGACAAGAAAAGACTCACTTTCTTGCAGCTGTCACAGACAGGAACTACCTTCTGTAGCAATTCATTTTGCTCAATGACACTACAACAGCTATAGATATATATATATGCGTCTACTCAAGACATTTTTATAACAAACTAAATTTACTCGCAGTCTACACTGAATTTATATACGCCTAGTACTACATTTCTAAATTTAGCTTCTATAGATTTGATATAATCGTCGTTTTTATGCACCTGAATGTATTTTTAGTAATCTATATTCTATTGTTAACTTCTATTTTGGATTTACCACTTTCGTTTTTATATTCTAACGTCCTACATTTAGTTTCGTAAATCGCGGGACAAAAATATAAAGTCTGAACCAAGATACTTAATTACATTCATTGTAAATGGGGGGGGGGGGGGGGGGGGGGGGGTGATGCTGCCATTGATATTTGTAATGTCGAAAACAACAACGCCGAGACGTTAACTACCTCATTAGTGAACGGTTGGAAAAGTACAATGAAATGAAAACAGGAGGCCGGAGTTGTGCAAAATATAGTTAGCCAATACGTTACTACAGGCTATCGATCCAGGTGCAATAACGCACATCTAATCGATAATTAAAAAAAAAAGCTTATATATATATACACATGAACATGAGTGCCATCATCATCATGTACCATGTCGGTTGCCGTAGGCGGTCACATCCTCCCACAATTATTATTTCCTGGAATTTGATGTACCATCGTCTGTTACCGTTGTCTCAAAATATATATTGACCAAACAGGCAGGCCGAGGATTATGAGATAGAATTTGTAAACACTTGAATAACATCAAACGTGATTTTGTTACTCCTGTCTCCTCCCATTTCAGATCGCAGCCCATTACACATCTGATGACTTCCGGGTTTACTGCCATCCTCTCTCCTTCCTCTGATACCCATATCCGGTGCGCGTCAGTGAACCGACTCATAACCCATTATGGCAATTTCCACCCGAGAGGATTAAACTCTTTTCACTCTTTTCTTTAATCTCTGGTCTCTTCTCCATTTCTTTCCCGTGTCCTATCCCTATTCCTCCTTGTGTTACATTTATTACCCCTCTTGCTTTTCTTCCCTCTTGATACCCCTATCCTGTCTCTCTCTCTTTTCCTCTTCTTCTCACTTTCCTCGCACCCTATGGGATACCTTCTTTTCATTTTCTCAATGTTTCACAGTTTGGTTCCCTTTGGTCTAATCAAATCCTACCTGCCATATTTTCTATTTATCTTTTAACCAGACTGTACGTAAATCCTGGCACCATCTTTTTTCGCCATTTTTTTAGATCTGTGTTATTTTTTTTTTAGCTTGGATTAATGTTTGATTGGTATAGTTTTATTTGTTATACGCGATGAAAGCTTTTTAAGAAACCCTGTTGTTTATCTTATCTTTCTATTAGTCTAACCGCTCCATATCAATTTATGATTATTTTCCACCTTCCACAATTATCTATTAATCTTGAATGTAAGAAGTCTTCTGTTGTTGATTGTTTACCGTATTACGACACCAAGCTATCTAGTACTTTCTCTCTTTGTGTCCGCGATTTCTCGTTGTTTGTATTTAGCCACTTGAAACCAAGTATACCAACTTTGATAGCCCACATCGAAGTTAGATCAGGTGTAAGACATGGCTGAGACTATCCCGCCGACTGATTATTACGTACATGGACTATATATGCAAGTTAGCCAACCCATCAGAGACAGAAGAGATCAAACGAGGTTCATTTTCCAGAAGAGCAGGCACTAATACATGGAGAAATCGAAAACCTACAAGAACATTTAAACAGACTAAACAGTACAGGCACAAAACAACAGCATGGAAACAACGATCAACAAAACAGAAGCCATGAATATTGCAAAAGAGAGACAGAACATCAACATAACTATAGACGGGAGACAACTAAAACAAGTTAAGAAATTTAAGTACCTAGGAAGTCTAGTGACAAACAACAATTCACAAGCAGCAGAAATAAGCTCAAGATACAACAAAGCTTGTCAAATCAGTGTACTGCTGTCACCACGATTGTCGAAGAAGAATATAACTATAGAGGCAAAACGGGCACTCTACAATACAATCTTCATCCCAACGTTGTGCTACCAATGCCAGTCCTGGACCTTAGATGCAAGAACAATAAGAAAAATAATCTTTACTGAGATGAAATGTGTTAGACGAATGACAGGAAATAGCCTGAGAGATAAGATAGCAAAATGAAGAGCTGAGAAAAAGCTAGGAATAACCGCCACCATAGGATATATAAAGAAACAACAGACATTGGTTTAGCCACGTGATAGGGCAGAAATATCAAAACGTAACACAACAAGCTTTTAATAAACGTTACGAGAACACCAGACCAAAGGGCCGACCGCGAAAAAGGTTAATTGACGAAATATTAAAAAGCTTATTGCATCATGCAAATTATTTACTGTTTCCTCTCATCACATGGTCCCCAAATAAATGATTACTGTTTCCTCTCATCACATGGTCCTCAAATAAATGATTACTGTTTCCTCTCATCACATGGTCCCCAAATAAATGATTACTGTTTTCTTTCATCACATGGTCCCCAAATAAATTATTACTGTTTACTCTCATCACATGGTCCTCAAACAAATGATTACTGTTTCCTCTCATCACATGGTCCTCAAACAAATTATTTACTGTTTCCTCTCATCACATGGTCCCCAAACAAATGATTACTGTTTCCTCTCATCACATGGTCCCCAAATAAATGATTACTGTTTCCTCTCATCACATGGTCCTCAAACAAATGATTACTGTTTCCTCAAATCACATCGCCCCTATACAAATGTTTACTGTTTCCTCTGATCACATAGCCCCTAAACAAATGAATAATATTTCCTCTCATCACATGACTCCTAAACAAATGATTACTGTTTCCTCTCGATATTTTCCCCAATTATATTAAAAAAATCCTTGCTTAAATCTCTACTGGAGCATTCTGAATTACCCTTTTTAACTCCAGCTGATGCTCTCAACATTTTAACGTCCTACATGATCTTGGTAGGGGGAGCATAAGCGCCTGCGGTCGCAATAGCAGGGTGGGCGCACCATCAGACGACCAAGACCTAGCAGTTCTACCTCCTCGTGGTCTCCCCTGGTAACAATATGCGTCAAACCAGACTGGCTAACAGAAGCTAGGATCGACGTGTTCCCTGTAGTGGTGGCTGTTACTGATATAGAGGACCCAGTATTGCAGTACCTCTGGGCTGGACTAGTAATTTCCCAGCGTAGCCTGGGACAGAGGAACTCCAACCTCTCCAGTAAGAGCCGGGAATGTCAAGAAAGCCATTACGGCCCGCCACATCTTATGAGTCAAAGAGCAACATGCTCGCGTCAACTCGTGGCAATCCATCAACATGATCTTAGTTGCTTTAAAGGACTGTGCTTTTTCTTACATTTCTCCGGTTGTTCATAATTCACTTCCGCATTTCCGCGTCTCAGCAGCGAGGCCCGGTCCTCCGAAGACGGACTTATTTGCCTGTGTGACGAGGGACCCCTGTGCACATGGCTGCCAGGGAAAAATGTATTAACACGCAGAATTCAGTTCCTAGTCTCTAGGGACTTCGTCAGAGGTCAAAGCTGGCGAACGAAAACAAAAAATTAATAAAAAATTTAAAAAATAATAAAAAACTTCCGCATTTTAGAATGACTCTCTGTACAACGAAGAAATACTCTCGAACACAGTCTACATTATTCAGCAATAACTTTATTAAACATCTCTTAATAACTCACAGTCTTGTGATTATGCATTCTCCTGCGAAATAATACGATCAATGGGTGATAATAGTATGCACGTGATTCCAATATGATGAGAACCGCTGCGATTGTGGTCTACTTTTAAATATTCTATTAGATATAGTGAGCTGTATCGACGTAACATAAACAAACAGAAGACATCAAAGCCAACAGCAGACGTAGCTGCAAGAGCAAGAAAGAGTAGGAACGCCACACAGTAACCCAGCACCGCATAAAACCGTTAATAAAACATAATAGTTCAGCCGTAAAAAACCGTAATTTTCAAACTTTCATTGAAGTTTCCTCACTTTCAGAAGCGTAATCCTAGACTAGACAGTCTGACGGATTTATGTTGATAACTAAAATAAACTTATACATGGGTGCTTTCACAGAAAATCACTTATTGTGATTAGTTTAGTTTTATTTTATTTTAGTTTGGTTGGGATTTTTATTTTAGATTTCTCTCTACCACAACCACCCATGGTCTCAGCAGCGAGGCCCGGATTGAAACGTCAGTTACTCATCGACGGAAAAAAAAAAATATGAGTACCTCCGAAGTTGGAGTTATCTGCCTGTGCGGCGAGGGACCCCTGTGCACACGGCTGCTAGGGAAAAATGAATTAACACGCAAAATTCAGTTCCTAGTCTTTAGGGACTTCGTCAGAGCTGAAAGCTGGCAACGCAACAACAACAACAATATTTTATTTTAGTTTAGTTTAGTATTTTAGTTTAGTTTAATCTTTTTAGATTAGTTTAGTTTTTTAGTTCAGTTTAGTTTTTTTAGTTTAGTTTAGTATTTTTTAGTTTAGTTTAGTTTTTTTTAGTTTAGTTGTTTTTTTAGTTTAGTTTATTTTTTTAGTTTAGTTTAGTTTTTTAGTTTAGTTAGTTTTTTTAGTTTAGTTTAGTTTTTTTAGTTTAGTTTAGTTTTTTTAGTTCAGTTTAGTTTTTTTAGTTTAGTTTAGTTTTTTAGTTTTTTTAGTTTTGTTTAGTTTTTTTAGTTTAGTTTTTTTTAGTTTAGTATAGTTTTTTAGTTTAGTTTAGTTTTTTTAGTTTAGTTTAGTTTAGTTTAGTTTAGTTTTTTTAGTTTAGTTTAGTTTTTTTTAGTTCAGTTTAGTTTTTTTTTAGTTTAGTTTAGTTTTTTTAGTTTAGTTTAGTTTTTTTTGTTTAGTTTAGTTTTTTTTAGTTTAGTTTAGTTTTTTTTTAGTTTAGTTTAGTCGATAGATCAAGATCATGTACATTTGACAAGTCCATAAGTGCTCAAATGTTCTCCCTAAACGTGGATGGACTAACAACACCGGTGTTGACTCGGTTGACAAATCGGTGTTAGATTCCCGTGTAGCGTTCTTGTCTGACATCTCCCATCCTGACATGATATTCTTGCAGTATATTCATGGTTGCGGAATTAGGGTAATTTTTTTAGCCGTAGTTTTTCGTCCGGCGTCCCTGAGGGCATTCAGAATGCCAAATCGGTCCATTGCCCTGTGGCAAGCTGGCAAGTCTGTGAGCACGCTCATTACCTCTTACAACCGTGTGACCTGGCATGAAAATTAAGCGGAATCTTGTTAGATTACACCTCCACGGAGACGTTAACCACTGCCGTCGAGCCCAGCATTGAAGTTTTTTTTTTTTTTTTTGCGTTCGCCAGCTTTTACCTCTGACGAAGTCCCTAGAGACTAGGAACTGAATTTTGCGTGTTAATCCGTTTTTCCCTGACAGCCGTGTGCACAAGGATCCCTCGCCGCACAGGCAGATAGCTCCGACTTCGGAGGTACCCATATATTTTTTTTCGTTAAGAGTAATTGACGTTTCAAGCCGGGCCTCGCTGCTGAGACCAGGGGTGGTTGTCGCAGAGGGAAATCATAAATGTAAATCCCAACCGGTGCAGCCGGGATTTGAACCCACAACCTCTCTGTCTCGAGGCCGGCGTCTTGCCTAGAGACCAACCAATCCCCCAGCATTGAAATAAATGATGATTAAAACACTTTATGTTGATAAAGTATTCAATTATACTTGAACACAAAACAAATGATAGTTTTTTGATAAAGTAATTAAGTTTACATTATTTCCCAGAACGATACAATAGACATAAAGTAAAGTAAAGTACCCCCCGTCACGCCAAGTGGCGTATAGGGAAATATGGTGTTAGTGACCCTATATTTTACAGACCTTCAGCACATGATTTTTGGGGTAATGTGGTCGGTATTACGCCCGTGCTGCTTTACTTTCCCAGAAAAAATCCGGTACCCATTTAAGGCTGGGTGAACCTGGAGCCGTCGGTTAGGATCGAACCCTACCCCTTGTCCGTAGTAGTCCAGTTCACTAACCACTGAGCTATCGCGGCTCCTACTAATTTTTAAGGAATTAGTAAAACCCAGGTGTCCTCGCCAGGGTACGAACCCCGGCTGTTGCCGTGGTAAGCCAACTGCCTATCGATTGCGCTAACCGGCATACAATAGACATAATCAATTAAAAATATACATTATACATACAATGTTGAAATCTGTTGCAGAGCAACATAAAAGGGGGCGGGGGGCTGTGCGGGAATAGGCAATTAGACAGAAAAATAAAGACTGCTTACCCAGTGCAGTCGTCCCGAGATGTTCGCGTCTGAGTTATTATTTCTACCTCACCCCCCTCCCAATAGAAAAGAAAATTTTTGTCCACACAGGGATTATAACCCTCTTTGTCCTGAGCAAGAGTAACATTTGGATAAAGAGAAAAATACAAGCAGACGAGGAAGAAGAGGAAAAGGAAGAAGAGGAAGAAGAAGAAGAGGAGGAAGAATAAGAGGAAGAAGAAAAAGAAGAGAAAAAAAGAAGTAGAAGAGGAAGAAGCTGAAGAAAAAGAAAGAAGAAGAAGTAGTAGAAGAGGAAAAAGAAGAAGAGGCAGAATAAGAAGGAGAGGAAGAAGAAGAAGAAGAGGAAGAAGAAGAGGAAGAAGAAGAAGAGGAAGTAGAAGAAGATGATGGAGAAGAAGAAAAAGCAGAAGAGGAAGTAGAAGAGGAAGAGGAAGAAGAGGTAAAAGAAGAAGAGGAAAAAGAAGAAGAGGAAGAGAAGTTGATGAAGAAGAAGAAGTATCAGAAGAAGAAAAATAGAAGAGGAAGTAGAAGAAGAAGTAGAGAAGAAGAAGAAGAAGTAGAAGAAGAAATATAAGAGGAAGAAGAAGAAGAAGTAGAAGAGGAAGAAGAAGAAGAAGTAGAAGAGGAGGAAGAAGAGGAAGTAGAAGAAGAAATAGAAGAGGAAGAAGAAGGAGAATAATAAGAAGAAGAAATAGAAGAGGAAGTAGAAGAAGAAGTAGAAGAGGAAGAAGAAGAAGAAGAAGAGGAGGAGAAAGAAGAAGAGGAAGAAGATGAGGAAGAACAAGAAGAGGAAAGTAAGAAGAAGAAGAAGAAGAAGAGGAGGAAGAAGTAGAAGAGGAAAAAGAAGAAGAAGAAAAAGAAGGAAAGGAAGAAGAGGACGAAGAAAAAGAAAAAGGAAGAAGAAGGAAGCTCAAGAAGAAAAAAGAAAAAAGAGGAAGAGGGAGAAGAAGAAGAATGTAACAAAGGTAAATATTTTGGTTTGTTGATTTCTCGTATATTCTTCAACTTTGTAGATGTTAGGAAAATATGCAAAGAAAGAAGTTAAAGCTAAACGAAAAGTAGGTCAAGAAGAAACACAATACAGGAAGTGGAATTACAAAAATAATATCAGCAAAACAAATATTGAAAATATAGTAACAAGGTCAAACAAAATATATGAATCATTGATATGAAGCACGGGAGGAGGAAGGTGATGGTCAGTACCATTGTTGCTGGGCTTTGTCATCGACTCATAACTAACTGTTAAAATCAGAATCGGTGATTAAGAATTATCCAGATTAAAAAACTAACAACTCTTGCCAACATAAGTAAGGAAGGCAAACCGGTACTCAAAAATGTCTTACTGAAGTCGGATCTGTTCGGCACTAAAGCAAAAGTACAACAGCCAGGCTACAAAACAAAACGGAACCACTACCACTTAACATTTTTGTAAAGGCGTGATAGCGAAGTCATAAGACACAGGGAGATGGAAAGAACAATAATAGAAGGCATGGTTACTGGGCGACGCATCAGGGGCAAACCAAGAAGAAAGTGGTTTCAAGGCATTAAGGAGATTTTGAAGATGACAACAGAAGAAGTGGAAGATCTGGCTAGAGACAGAGATTCTTTCAGACGGGCTGTGGTGAATTCAACGTTCAGCAAAGGACATGCGACCTGATGATGGTGATGATGATGATGATGATGATGATGGCGAATTTGTTTGTTCTTTCCTTAGTCATTGGGTCAAAACGAGAAAAAGAAAGTAAAAGAAATAGAGAAATTGAAAGAAAGAAAGAACGAAAGAGAAGAAGTAAGAAAAAGGCGAAGATAAATCCAAAAAACGTAAATTTCCATCACGCAAATGCAACTATATCTATGTTGTTTAAACCACATTCACCCCATTACCACTACGCTTTCCACAACTCTCAAGTAGCGGTCTCTGCATCAACAAAATGAAGTAAATGCTGAAGTTGATAACAAGAGGCACACCTTTACTTAACCACATTTAGCGACATGAATCCTGAAGATGGAACTGGGCAGGACCTGAATTAAGACAGCACAAAAAACACACTCACTCAGAGAGCAGACCGAGGCCCATACGAGGGTAAATAAAAAGTGAAAATGAAAGACATAGATAAATAAGAGCCCTAATGTTGCTTTAACAGGAAGTCTAGTTAAAAGCTCTTAGCTAGAATTAAATGTCCCCAGGACATATGTTTCAAAATATATGTGACAGTAAACTCAAGGGTTGCTGGAATGGGAATTGGCAGAGCTATCTGTGGAGAAATCGAAGGTATGAGGGCGTCAGAGATGTTTGCATGAGAGTAATATAAAGTATTACAAATGGTAAAGGAAGTCACGTACACTTTAACACTATAGAGGCGTATAGGTAGTCTGCAGGGTTGATCCCTTAGCTCCCCGGGTTGCTATGTAACATCTACATAATTATTGAGTTATTTGCGGGTTATCATCATTGCACTACGAACATGTCCATTGGTGCTCAGATCTAATCCACAGCAAGTCTCGCAGTGTCCAGCGACTGACGACTCCAGTTCTGTGTTGGTTGATAGGTCTTCCTCTACACCCACTAAGTTTCTCGTTTCTTGCTGTGCCCATCTTAACTCTCATCTTTTTCATCCGAAGGAGTGATGTGGACTAATAGTTGCCGAAGTCTTGTGCCCTTCCTACATTTCGGAGGGTATTGATGACGTCCGCCCGATCCATTGGTTGACCGTCTTCAAAAACATCACAGCTAGCCTACCTGTCCGCTCTTTCATTTCCCCGTACTCCCGTATGTCTAGGGACGTTGATAAAGGTGACTATACGTATTTTTGACTTCTGTAATGACTCTACCCAATGCCTGCATAAGAGCTCGCCTCCACTTTTCTTATCATGCTCATCTAATCACTCAGTATACAGGCGTGGGTGTAGTCTTGTGACTCTAACCAGATGAATGCCCCGGTCACTGCCATCACCACCAGCGTCATGATACTCGTGGTCATAATCTTTGCATTATTCCTGCCGAGCGTGCTATAAATGTCCTTGCCCTTTTCTTGGTACCGTATCACGGATCAGTGTGTATAGATGATTGCTTGTTCTTTGTCGGTGTTATCCCAGATGAGACTGTTGACTTCCACATTGACCACGACTGAGTTCTGCTCTCTACATTTCCTGTCGAGTGTGAAAATACACGAGAATGTTCCCCTGAAGGATGTAGGCATCGATATCCACTCCTCGCCAGTGTTGATATTGGTAAGCCTACATACCTGTTTGATGACATCTTCTACTCGGCCCACACATGATTTGGTTTTTTTTAGCCTGTAACTTTTCTATGTGTTTGAGCTCTTGGTGCAATGGATGCTCTTTATTTGCACTTATCTTCAGGTATACTCGTGCCCTCCAGATCTTGTTCCTGTCATCCATGGTTAGAAAGTCAAGAAGACACCTCATTGCTACACAGGGAGTTGTACACCCCAAGATAATGCACATAACTTCATTCTGTATTTTCTCCAGCTTGTCAATTTCCGTCTTACTGTCAGTAAGAACTTCAAGGGCATACTCGATTGGTGCGAAGACTAGTCCCTGGAAAAGAAGGGTAAATAGCCTCTGCTCGATGTTGGCAGCTGACATTACCTTCAAGGCGGCTAATCCTTTCGGGGATTCTGTTATCACTTGGTTGACGTGGTCCCGAAAACACAGGCTGCGATTAAACGAAACTCCTAGGTACGTCATCAATCTATACCTGGTAACCCATAAGCTCCCTTTCATACCACTGGTGTTTACGATATGATTGTTAAGGGAGAATCATACAACAGATGATTTATTAATATTAACCAATGCACCTGATACTTCACACCATGAAGAGATGATTTATTAATATTAACCAATGCACCTGATACTTCACACCATGAAGAGATGATTTATTAATATTAACCAATGCACCTGATACTTCACACCATGAAGAGATGATTTATTAATATTAACCAATGCACCTGATACTTCACACCATGAAGAGATGATTTATTAATATTAACCAATGCACCTGATACTTCACACCATGAAGAGATGATTTATTAATATTAACCAATGCACCTGATACTTCACACCAGGAAGAGATGCGATCAAGTTGGTTTTGGAGTGTGGTCGCGATTTCCCGTCTTTCTCTTCCCTGTCAATATACCAGAATGTCATCAGCAAAAGTCATAGTTTTTTCCCTCCCATCCAGCTGTTGTTCCGTGATCGTTATTGTGTACACGTTAAATAGAACTGGTGACAATGGTGAGCCTTGTGGCAGCTCTGGACAAATGAATGTTGGCCAACTTCCACATCTGGGTATCACCTTCCTCTGAAACAGTGCCGCGGCGATCCATCTAATGAGGAAGGGGTGCACCGCCAGTTTGAGGAGCATGTGTATGAGATATTCAAAAGTTACCCTGTTGTATGAATCCTCCAAGTCGATAGCAGCAGCTCGTGTCTCCTCTCGGCTTCGAAGACATCATAGGCAAAGACTGCAGCATTGAGCCATGTCTCGTTGTCATATCTATAACCTCCGAGTGTGGGTGGGAATGAGCGTGCCTTTTCAAGGTAACAGGTAATATACGAGCAACTATTTTTTTTTAATTTAAATTTATTTAATTTTTTACAAATAATTTATTTAATTTTTTACAAATAATTTGTTTAATTTAATTATTTATTTTCTCCAGTAGTTTGCCCGCAGCGTTCTGCATCGTGATGATTCTGTAAGCACTGACCTGAAAATGGTCCTTGTTTGGCTTCAGTAGCGGTAGTAAGTGATCTGTGTAGCCACTCTTCCTTAATCTAGCCAATCCGAATGCTGGCATTAAACCCTTTGGCCATTTTTTCAAGTCGTCGTCAGCTAAATCGCCTATGTCATCGTACCGAACAACATCTGGACCAGGAGCAGTGTTGTGTGATCTTCTGAGTGTTGGACAAATGGTAACGGTTGTGATTGTGAGATCTTCTAAGTGTTGGACAAATGGTAACGGTTGTGATTGTGAGATCTTCTAAGTGTTGTCCGAATGGTAACGGTTGTGATTGTGAGATCTTCTAAGTGTTGTCCGAATGGTAACGGTTGTGATTGTGAGATCTTCTAAGTGTTGTCCGAATGGTAACGGTTGTGATTGTGAGATCTTCTCCCAGCACTATATTCTCACACAATTCTGAGAGCACCCCCGTACCCTCATTCTTACATCCTCATTTCTTTGGTCAGTCTGCTCAATGTAGCGGGCAAGCAGGACCTTCCCTTTGCTCTCTTCAGATTTGTGTCATATCTAGCCTGTGTTCTGAAAGTCTGGTGTGCCTGTGTGTCGTATTGTACTATCCATGCTCTGATAAAGGCGTCAGAATGTGGCTAGTGATTTTTCTGAGCACACATTTTTGCAGGAATCATCCAATTTGGCATCCTTAGCCTGCTTAGCGCATAATTTAAAGTGCATCATTTTTTGGTCGACCTCTTCTTTCAGAAGCCTCAAGAGTTCAGGTTATGTTCTTCCATTCTTTCTGGCTTTCTGCCATGTCTTGGCCGTTTGTCTCTTGTTCCGCCACGCTTCCTCGAGTTCTTCGTTCCACTAGGGCAGCTGCGTCCATCTCTCCTGCCGCCTGCGAGAAGCGCTCTGTTTCCTATGTCTGATTTTGCTTCTGACGTCCTGGTCCGTGCTCTCATAGTGGAATATGTTTATCTTGCTTTTCTTCCTTCTATTTCTGCCTTTCTCAATTAGGATGACTCATAGTTAGTGATCACTTCCGTGGAATCCTAGCACGCTCCACCTGCATACCTGTGTGAAGGTGGAAGACACCAGTGCCAGGTCTATGACACTATCAGAGTCCCCTGTACGAGTGGCATTATTCAAACACTAAATCGGCCCACACCAGTGCCTTCTCTAGGTCTTAAGATAATTAGTCCTAACGATATTTCTCCATTTTTATCCTTCACGTTCAATTGTATAGATGTGTTTGATATATGATATATAATATCATATGATATATTTGTTATAATATGATATAGTTGTTTTCCGTACATTCTTTGATACCATCAATCCATTTTGTTTTGTCCAGTCTTGATTCCAGCAATCCGTTTCATTCCGTCCATTCTTTTAATGCCAACCATCAATCAATATTATTCCTACCAGTCTTTGATGCTATTCAACAATCCATTTTGTTTCGTCAGTTTTTCATTCCATCAATCCATTTAAATCCATCCAGTCTTTGATGCTATCTATCTAGTTTATTCCACCCAGTCTTTGATACTATCTATTTAGTTTATTCCACCCAGTCTTTGATACTATCTATCTACTTTATTCCACCCAGTCTTTGATACTATCTATCTACTTTATTCCACCCAGTCTTTGATACTATCTATCTACTTTATTCCGTCCAGTTTTTGATACTACCTATCTACTTTATTCCATCCAGTCTTTGATACTACCTAACTAGTTTATTCCACCCAGTCTTTGATACTACCTATCTACTTTATTCCATCCAGTCTTTGATACTACGTATCTACTTTATTCCACCCAGTCTTTGATACTACCTATCTACTTTATTCCACCCAGTCGTTGATACTACCTATCTACTTTTTTCCACCCAGTCTTTGATACTACCTATCTAGTTTATTCCACCCAGTCTTTGATACTACCTATCTAGTTTATTCCACCCAGTCTTTGATACTATCTATCTAGTTTATTCCACCCAGTCTTTGATACTACCTATCTACTTTATTCCACCCAGTCTTTGATACTACCTATCTACTTTATTCCACCCAGTCTTTGATACTACCTATCTACTTTATTCCACCCAGTCTTTGATACTACGTATCTACTTTATTCCACCCAGTCTTTGATACTACCTATCTACTTTATTCCACCCAGTCGTTGATACTACCTATCTACTTTTTTCCACCCAGTCTTTGATACTATCTATCTAGTTCATTCCACCCAGTCTTTGATACTATCTATCTAGTTTATTCCACCCAGTCTTTGATACTACCTATCTACTTTATTCCACCCAGTTTTTGATACTACCTATCTAGTTTATTCCACCCAGTTTTTGATACTACCTATCTACTTTATTCCACCCAGTCTTTGATACTACCTATCTACTTTATTCCACCCAGTTTTTGATACTACCTATCTACTTTATTCTATCCAGTCTTTGATGTGATCAATCCATTTGATTCCGTCCAGTATTTGAATCCATCAGTCCACTTTTCCTATCAATTTTGTATGCCACCTAGCCATAGAAGAATACAGATAACAATATGCTAGAGTGTATTATACAATTAAAAGACCGTTGGTATCATTGATAAACAAAGGCTGATAAACAGTTTTAAGGGCGCGACATCGTCTCCTCACGGTTACTTGTTGGTTGATCTTCGTCAGGACACACCTGATAATCTTAGGTTGAGAACAAAAATATTTTCGGGGGAGAGACAAATCGTCTACGTGCCAAAGTAGAGAATCATGTGTGATGAAGCACTTAGACGGCACGGTGAAATGTTGAAATGTATGCGCGCCGCCTCGCCGAGCGGTTTAAGAGCCGTATTAAAAACAGCCTCTCCCAAACTCATTAACCTTTTGTGCGAGTGTTGTCATAACATATTGAAAGGTAATGTTAGACTCACTCAGCGACAGAAGTGCGAGCTACGTCGACACAAGAACAAGTTGAGATTTCTCACTAAAAAGAAACCGAATCTTAAGCTGCGGAAAGAGATTCTACAAACCGGTGGGTTCATAGGTGCTTTGCTCCGACCTGTATTAAGTATTCTCGGGGGAGTACTAGGGGCGTAACAATGGCCAAAAAATTATTTTGATGGATCCTCGATTCCTCGAGGTCTTAAAGAGACTACCAGCACGTATACCCCGCCCGAGGCGTCGGTGACAACTTGAGAGATTTAGATGATGAAATGCAACGTATCCTATTCCGCGAGGTTTTAGCACCCGCTGATAAGGCCAGAGTGTACCAACGTGCTCTGCATCAATATTTAACTAGATTGGAGCAGTATAAACGACGCTCATTGGACTCGGTCTATCTCATTCAACACAACACGCCGAGAGAAAAAAACACCTTCCCCACCACAACCATCAATCGAGGTACCACCAGAGCAGACCAAGACACCAGCAGCGGAAACCCCAAAGCTAGGTAATGAAACCACTCCACCCGTAACCACGTATAAACTGAGACCTAAAAAAAGAAAGAGCGGAATCCCAACACCAAAAAGGGAACGGTGGAGAAAATATTAACACGTCATTACTTTGATCCTTCTTGTCCAGGGGCGTGTAATGGTGCAACGGCCCTGCAACGTAACACCAAACTGGGATTTAAATAGATCAATCAATGGTTGCGCGCATTTCAACGTGACCCTGGAGCCTGGGTTATATGCGTTCATCGGCGCGTTGAATGCGTTGATCGTAAAAGCGGAGGCGGAGGAGTCGAACGGGGATATGAAAGCGAAAAAAAATGAGATTCATTTACGCAAAGGAGGTGAATAAAGACATCTTGAAACTCTACGAAAAAGAGGACTTTGAAAAACATGTTAGCCTTCCCCACGACCTCTATATCAGACACAACTCCCGATATCTACAGCGTGGGCGTAATGGACTTGGAAAGTGTTGCGAAGAGTGTCTACGTCTACTGCGATCTCGTTTCCCCCAGACCGGTCGGGGATGTGATGGTGCCTCTCCTCAGGAGCGTGCCTGTTCTCAATAGAAATCACACCGTAGTGTTTCAGATCTACGATAAGCCTCACTACCTACCTCGGAGTCGATTTTCCTTCGATATCGTGGAAATCCTTTTAGCCAACGAACACGGAAAAACAATCCCATTCACCAACGGAGCGTCGGTGGTAAAGGTACACTTTCGAGCAAAGAAACATCTCGAGCTGGTATAATGGTGAAACACCCCTCCCTTTTTCATCGAGATGTTGAGTTATATCAAGACTTTTACTTTTGTCAGGCGGGTGATGGATTGCCCGTGTTTATAGGAGGTCGAAATCAGAGCGGTCGAGGAATCGGTAGTTTCTTTGGGGGAATCGGGAGGGCTATTTTACCCTGATTAAAGACCGGCGGTAAGGCCTTGCTCATAGAAGGATTGGGGACCGGTCTACAGGTCGCACAGGACGCATTAGCCGGGAAAAAATTCGGTGAAGCTTTCAAAGAACGAGCTAAGGAGGCCGGTCAGCGGTTGATACACGGGGCCGTAGACCACCTGAGTGGTAACAACCAATCAGGAAGTGGTTTACGACAAAGCAGAAAGCGAGTTATGAAGTTACCTCCACCTGGAGAACCCGTTACGAAGAGGATAAAACCGACAGCTAGACAGTTCCCACTTCATTCGGTGCACAACAGCAAGAAGACGAGGGTGGCAAAGGATATTTTCGATTAATAATGTCTCTCATTCACCCTAAGTCGTGTGAATGTCTTCACTCTGGTTTGGATTTATTGAGCGTTCCACCCACACAGACATCTCTAGACTCTGGCCAATTTATTGAAATTCGTCCGATCGCAGCCTTGTCGCCTCGGACACCCATCGAGTTTTTCATTTCTGGAAACAGTGAAGAGTATTTAGATCTTTTGCATCTGCGGGTCAAGATCTCCTTCCCCAATGGGGATAGTGTACCATCGGATGTTGAGGTAGGACCAGTCAACAATTATCTTCACAGTCTATTTTCACAAGTCGACGTATCTCTAAACGACACGTTGGTTACACCATCGGAGAATACCTATCCTTTTAGAGCGGTGTTTGAGGCTACACTAAACTACGGGGAGGATGCGAAAACGTGATACTTGACGGCCGCTCTGTTCTACAAAGACACAGCTGGCCACCACGATGATTTGAAAGAAAATGAAGGTTTTAAAACACGGCGCGATTTGACTTCGGGTAGTAAAGAGGTTGAAATGATGGGTCGACTGCACTCTGATGTCTTTGTGCAGGATCGTTACATGTTAAACAGAGTCGATGTAAAGATCAAACTCACGCCCTCTAAGGATGTGTTCAACCTCGTTGCTCACGATAGCTCTGTAGGTTATAAGAGTGTTATCATCTATGCCGCGCTCGTGGTCAGGAAAGCTAAGCTAAACCCCGCGATTTTTCTGGCCCACGAAAAGGCCCTTTTAAGCGGGAATGCTCGGTACCCGATCAAGAGAGTTACCATCAAAACATTTTCCATCGCTAGCCGGATGTTCTCCCACAGTCAAGACAATTTATTTTTATCTCAAACACCAATCCGTATAGTGATTGGTCTGATTACGGCCAGTGCCTTTAATGGTGTTTATACCGCTAACCCTTTCAGTTTTCAATACTTTGGTCTGACTTATATGAACTTGACGGTCAACGGGAAATGTATCTCGGGAAAGCCTCTAACTATGGACTTTGAACGAAATCAATACGCGAGAGCTTTCTTTGGTACAAATCTGGCCATGGGTATGATTGGTAAGGACGCTGGGAATAACGTTGATTATCGAGAGTTCAAGGACGGATTTTGTCTATTTGGTTTTGACCTCTCGTCCAGCCTACTGGACGGCTCCCATTTTGAGCTAGCTACAAGCGGACCCTTGTCGATAGAACTCAAGTTTGCCACCGCCACAACTACTCCCCAACAAGTTATCGTCTACGACGAGTTGGACTCAGTACTCGAGGTGTCCAAGGCACGGCAGATTCTAGCAGACTTCGCCGTTTCAGAGAAAGAAGATGAACACGAAGGAGATTTACAACCTTTTGATGTCGGATATTTTCGTTCGACGCTGTTCCCTTGTTAGAGTCCTTCCACGAAACCACTTACCGCCCAGCATTGACACAACCGCGACCGCAGCCTTTGTCATAAACACCGACCTTGCCCACGAACCTGGTGAACATTGGGCGGCCCTCTTTTACAACGGTCACGGAGAATGTGAGTATTTCGATTCCTGCGGTTTACCTCCCAGACACGTGGATATTTTAAACTTTATCGATCGGAACTCCCACGTTCCATTCGTCTACAACCCACGGGTGTTGCAAAATTTGTTTAGCAACACGTGCGGTCTATATTGTGTTTATTATATTCTTTTTAAGTGTCGTGGCTCGAAACTTAACATAATTCTCATGTCTTTTTCATCGAGACAACACATTAACGACCGTATCATTTATCGTTCGCTCGCCCTGTGGATACGTCGGCTTCGAGGGGCCCATGGATGCCCAAATTCAACAACCGGACAGTAATATATTTTAAAATATTTGTTGTATTAATAAAACTGTGAAATATAGAACACATTTGTTTTTTATTTGCTTTACATTGAATTTGAAAGAGCGAGAGAGAGAGAGAGAGCGAGAGAGAGAGAGAGAGATGTGAAATTTAATATAGAACGAATTTGTTTTTTATTTGCTTTACATTGAATGTGAAAGAGCGAGAGAGAGAGAGAGAGAGAGAGAGCGAGAGATCGTCACTATTTAATGTTAGATTGTTAGCACAATCTTACTTTTAAACAACCGACACATGATGCTAACGATGTAACGTGTTAGCGATACTACTTCTAATAACACACTCGACCATTCAAAAAAAGGCACCCTTTCCCCAAGTTTTAGAACCGCTACACCGTCAATAACACGTCAGCATTTACATGTAGCACATCGGCCCCCCCTCCCCCCCCCCCCCCCCCAGTTTTAGAATCACTACACGTCAGTACCTGTCCCGCACACCGAGATAATCCCCGAGCCGCCGACTAGCCACGAGATAATCCCCGACCCGCCATGATCCGCCGACCCGCCGAGCCGAGATAAGCCGATTACCCGGACAAAAAAAAATGTTAAGCAACATTTTTTAACATGCGGCCTAACAATCCACATGCACATTTGGCTTAATTTTTATGCACTTAATATCCCCTATATAACTACTGCTGAACCAGTCAGCGACAGAATAATACAAAAGCGAATAATACGGGTAAAAAAAATTAATTCCAAACAATACTGAACATTACGGTCCACGTCTTCATTAGCATATTAAACAAATAAAAAAAAAAACAAAAAAAAATCAGTTATAACGTATCTGATGCTACAGCGAGTGTCAGTATTGACGTCATCTCACGTCACGTGACGGCACCTGGACTGATTATAAAGCTGTAAAAGAGGCAAAATGTGTTACTGGAAGGTCATGAGTGGAGACAGCTCATTTCAATAGGTCTAGTTTTCACCTCTTTCCATGTCAGGATATTTATTATTTTTGTCTTCTATTGTCTTTATTTCCTTCTGTTTTCCATTTCACAATATTTTAAGTATTCCCTAATCTCACTAATCTTTAATGTATGGTTATAATTGATTATTTTTCTTCTAAAGCGCTTCTCACACTCTCTTTGTACACTATGAACTTGCCTTGCAGATTCTAAAATATTCATTTTAAAACTCAATTATTATATATGTACCAGTTAATCGCAGGAGAATAACATACTTGTATACATAATTTACTCACTAAATGAGCTATTCTGTTCACGTGTTGTGTATAGCTTTGTATATAAATGTAGTTCTATATGTTCGTGGCCATGTGTTCCGTTCTAGTAGTTGTTAGTTTAGTGTCGCTGTAGGTTTTATGCAATTTCTATCATTACAGTTTTAAAATCAGATTGTTAATTGTATTTTAGAGCGGAACAAACACTGGCTGGGCTCCTTTCTTATCAAGTGGATAACAAATCATGGTTGATCAATAAATAATAAAGGTCATTTGCAGTTGATTTACAGCTAAGAAGAGTAATGAACATGTTCTGAATGAGGTCAAAGCAAAAAGAGAGCTAATTTCCAATATTAGGAAGAAATAATCATCATTTTTCGGCCATGTAATGAGAAGAGAACAACTGGAATGTATTGAAACAACTGGAAAAATTGAGATACGAAGAGATATAGGGAAGCAAAGAGAAAAAATAACAGACAGCTTAAGAGAATGGCTTGCTGAAGGTCAACAACAGAAATGATAAATAGCTGCTGAGATTGAAAGTTGTAGAGAGACATGATCACCTACG
This sequence comes from Megaustenia siamemsis, assembly GCA_032433765.1. Taxonomy (NCBI): domain Eukaryota; kingdom Metazoa; phylum Mollusca; class Gastropoda; order Stylommatophora; family Ariophantidae; genus Megaustenia; species Megaustenia siamemsis. The sequence continues at coordinate 41,411,113 of JAVIAB010000046.1, forward strand.
CCAGCAGGCCCGGTACTTGATGATGATGAATAGAAATGCCCAGCCCGAATGTACAAAGTCTGTGACGGTGGATGGCACGGAGGAATCAGAAATCATCAACGGCTCAGAAAGCGAAAACAGCAAAGTGTGTGGTATACAAGAGACATATTCAGGGCACGAAAGACGAATATGGCCGACCACCGCGATATAGATTTGAGCTTCATCACGTACTATTACAAAGAAAGCCAATATGTTACCAGATGTTCAAAAGTCAACAAAACAAAGATAAATAAACAAATTACAGCTGATGGAATGGGTCCATTATTTGTACACACAATTATCTCTCTCTCTCTCTCTCTCTCTCTCTCTCTCTGCGATCAGGACTCAATCAGAGTAGGATTCCAGACTCTCACATGAAGACAGCTGTCAGGTTAAGTGTGTTGATCGCCCCCACAGACAGAACATCACAATTAGAGTCTGCCAGATCCACTCTGATTGAACACCCGTTAAAACGTTGCACTGTGTTCTGCGCCAGTGGCCCAGTTCATCCGATTTCAGCCAGCATTTTATTCAGGTTTGCTTTCCTTAGCCTTTGATCGTCCCCAATCTTCATGCAAGGCAGCAGATTGTCTTTTTTGTAGGGGGATTCTGCCCTTAGATGGTCGGCCCTCCCAGGTTTGCGAGCACCATCTGCCCGAGTCACCAGGGATGACTAACAATTATATAGGAAGAATTCTGTGACAATTACTTGTAACTTGGGCAAATTCTTCCCTGGAATGATGACGCAACGCATGCGTCATAATCACTTGGAATGTCTAGTTGAGTTAACTAACCTGGAGTCACTTTATGAACTCATCATTGAGGCTTTGACTGGTGAAAATGTGTACATGCCATATCTAGAATTAAGTATTTTAATACAATGTAGCTGTAACTCAACATAACTATAGAAGGCAGGCAACTAAAACAAGTAGAACAATTCAAATACATAGGAAGTCTAATGACAAACGGTAATTCTTAAACAGCAGAAATAGAATCAAGATGCAACAAAGCTTGTCAAATCATTGGACAGTTATCACCACTATTGTCCAACAAGAAAATAACTGTAGAGGCAAAACAAGCACCATACATTACAATCTTGATCCCAACGTTGTGCTACCAATGCCAGACCTGGACCCTAGATGCAAGAACAATAAGAAAATAACCACTACAGAGATCAAATGGAGTTAGACGAATGACATGAAACAGTCTAAGAGATAAGATCAGAAATGAAGAACTGAATAAAAGCTAGGAATAGCCCCGCCATAGGATATATAAGGAAAGAACAGATAAAATGGTTTGGCCACGTGACAAGGCAGAAAGATCAAAACACAACACAACGAGCCTTCAACAAACATAGTGAGAACACCAGACCCAAGGGTCGACCACGTAAAAGATGGGTCGATGGAATATTAGAAGCACTAGGAAACATAACAGCAGCAGTGGCGAACAGAAGAGCAAAAGATCGCAAACCTCGACGCTGAAAGGCAGATGAGGAAGGAAAGAGGAAGAAGAAGGAGTAGCTGTAATTGTAATCCTTATCCAACGCTTTTACTTATAGTAGCAAAAAAAAAATTGTTTCCATTTTAATAATTGCGATTGGAAACGACATTTCGCTACTTGAGCTCTGTAGATCATTGCTTCTAATAAGCTCTTCCTGAGTCTCTTCAGCAAGACTCCTTGTCTCTTCTCTCATTATTAGTACCTTCGAACCTAATCCCAAAGACACCAATGACAAGCGAAGATTTCAGATCTTGTATCCACTATCCGGTCATGTCTCAGACATCCAATCTACATCTATTTCGAAGTTCACTTGAGATGTTTAATACGATCATTTGGGTAGATCAATATATAGGTTATACACACTATCAAAGTAGACCGTCCGGTGATGAAGACAAATAACAATAAATGAATATTATTATGGAGGGAAACTTCCGAGGCGATAAATCACCCCAATTCAGGGAAAATGGTATGTTTACAACACTCGGGGAAAAAAAATCACAAATAATGAACAACATAAAAAAATAACAGAAAAAACACCCCCCAAAAAAACACCAGAAACTAAGAACACCATCTATTTTTCCTAATTTTTCTGTTGATTATTTGTGATTTTTTCGAGTGCTTTAAACAAACCTCTTTCCCTGAAATGATTCGCTTGTCCGGTGAGCACACTTCCTATTGCAAATTTGAAAATTCTAACACCATCTAGCTGTGCGAACACATCCTTCGTGATAAGCTACACTAGGACATTGCTGTATTATGTTTCTCTACCAGCTACACATCATAGACGACTAATTATTTCACAATTGATGTTTAAATAAACAAATAATATGTATGGCAAAAAGTAATTTTGATGCCATGAAAAATATACTCATCATCAAGTGCCACGCCTAGTGGCGTAGGTGATCATGACTCTCCACAACTTTCGATCTCGGCAGTTATTTTATCATTTCTGTTGTTGACCTTCTGCCAAGCCATTCTCTCAAGCTGTCTGTTATTTTTTGTCTTTGCTTCCCTCTATCTCTTCGTCCCTCAATTTTTCCAGTTGCTACAATATATTCCAGTTGTTCTCTTCTCATTACATGGCCAAAAAATGATGATACCGACCACATTACCCCAAAAATCAAGTGCCGAAGGTCTGTAAAATTTATGGTCACTAACACAATTTTCCATATAAGCCACTTGGCGTGACGGGGGTACTTTACTTTTTTTTAAACTATTTTATTTATACTTCTCTAGTGCCGTTCGTATGGGTTTTAGCTTCCGTTATTTATACTTCTCTAGTGCCGTTCGTATGGGTTTTAGTTTCCGGTATTTATACTTCTCTAGTGCCGTTCGTATGGGTTTTAGCTTCCGTTATTTATACTTCTCTAGTGCCATTCGTATGGGTTTTAGCTTCCGTTATTTATACTTCTCTAGTGCCGTTCGTATGGGTTTTAGCTTCCGTTATTTATACTTCTCTAGTGCCGTTCGTATGGGTTTTAGCTTCCGTTATTTATGCTTCTCTAGTGCCGTTCGTATGGGTTTTAGCTTCCGTTATTTATACTTCTCTAGTGCCGTTCGTATGGGTTTTAGTTTCCTTTATTTATACTTCTCTAGTGCCGTTCGTATGGGTTTTATTTTCCGGTATTTATGCTTCTCTAGTGTCGTTCGTATGGGTTTTAGTTTCCTTTATTTATACTTCTCTAGTGCCGTTCGTATGGGTTTTAGTTTCCTTTATTTATACTTCTCTAGTGCCGTTCGTATGGGTTTTAGTTTCCTTTATTTATACTTCTCTAGTGCCGTTCGTATGGGTTTTATTTTCCGGTATTTATACTTCTCTAGTGCCGTTCGTATGGGTTTTAGTTTCCTTTATTTATACTACTCTAGTGCCGTTCGTATGGTTTTAGTTTCCGGTATTTATGCTTCTCTAGTGCCGTTCGTATGGGTTTTAGTTTCCTTTATTTATACTTCTCTAGTGCCGTTCGTATGGGTTTTATTTTCCGGTATTTATGCTTCTCTAGTGTCGTTCGTATGGGTTTTAGTTTCCGGTATTTATGCTTCTCTAGTGCCGTTCGTATGGGTTTTATTTTCCGGTAATTATGCTTCTCTAGTGCCGTTCGTATTGGTTTTATTTTCCGGTATTTATGCTTCTCTAGTGCCGTTCGTATGGGTTTAGTTTCCGGTATTTATACTTCTCTATGCCGTTCGTATGGGTTTTAGTTTCCGTTATTTATACTTCTCTTGTGCCGTTCGTATGGGTTTTAGTTTCCGGTATTTATGCTTCTATAGTGCCGTTCGTATGGATTTTAGTTTCCGGTATTTATGCTTCTCTAGTGCTGTTCGTATGGGTTTTAGTTTCCGGTATTTATGCTTCTCTAGTGCCGTTCGTATGGGTTTTAGTTTCCGGTATTTATGCTTCTCTAGTGCTGTTCGTATGGGTTTTAGTTTCCGGTATTTATGCTTCTCTAGTGCCGTTCGTATGGATTTTAGTTTCCGGTATTTATACTTCTCTAGTGCCGTTCGTATGGGTTTTAGTTTCCGTTATTTATACTTCTCTTGTGCCGTTCGTATGGGTTTTAGTTTCTGGTATTTATGCTTCTCTAGTGCCGTTTGTATGGATTTTAGTTTCCGGTATTTATGCTTCTCTAGTGCTGTTCGTATGGGTTTTAGTTTCCGGTATTTATGCTTCTCTAGTGCCGTCCGTATGGGTTTTAGTTTCCGGTATTTATGCTTCTCTAAAGCCGTTCGTATGGGTTATAGTTTCCGGTATTTATGCTTCTCTAAAGCCGTTCGTATGGGTTTTAGTTTCCGGTATTTATACTTCTCTAGTACCATTCATGGACACGTGATGAGAAGAGATAATAACCGAATAGCAAAGCAAGCACTCATGTGGGAAACAACAGGTAAGAGAAAAAGAGGAAGACCAAAGAGACACTGAGAAGAACATTGCTGAGAGAGGCAAAAGCTGCAGGAATCGGCTCCCTCAATGAGATAGAGCTGCTTGCACAGAAAAGAGACAAATGGCAAGATTTGATAAAATATATTTAAAAGAATTGAAAACTGCTAAAATAAAAATACAGATAAGAGAAGGAGTATCTTGGTCTAAGCCCTATGGGCCGGCTACGGCTCGAAAGGGCAATAGATAGATAGTAACATTCGTATAGGTTTTAGTTTCCGTTATTTATGCTTCTCTAGTAATAATTTGTATTGGTTTTAGTTTCCGTTATTTATACTTCTCTAAAACTATTCGTATAGGTTTTAGTTTCAGGTATTTACGCTTCTCTAGTACCATTCGTATAGGTTTTAGTTTCCGTTATTTATGCTTCTCTAGTACCATTCGTATAGGTTTTAGTTTCCGTTATTTATGCTTATCTGGTAACAATTTGTATTGGTTTTAGTTTCCGTTATTTATACTTCTCTAGTAACAATCGTATGGGTTTTAGTTTTCGTTATTTATACTTCTCTAGTAACAATCGTATGGGTTTTAGTTTTCGTTATTTATACTTCTCTAGTAACATTCGTATGGGTTTTAGTTTTCGTTATTTATACTTCTCTAGTAACATTCGTATATGTTTCAGTTTCCGTTATTTATGCTTCTCTAGTAACACTCGTATGGGTTTTAGTTTCATTATTTATACTTCTCTAGTAACAATTTCTATTGGTTTTAGTTTCCATTATTTATACTTCTCTAATAACAATTTCTATTGGTTTTAGTTTCTATTATTTATACTTCTCTAGTAACATTCGTATGGGTTTCAGATTTCGTTATTTATACTTCTCTAGTAACATTCGTATGGGTTTTAGTTTTCGTTATTTATACTTCTCTAGTAACATTCATATGGGTTTCAGATTTCGTTATTTATACTTCTCTAGTAACATTCGAATGAGTTTTAGTTTCTGTTATTTATGCTTCTCTAGTAACATTCGAATGAGTTTTAGTTTCTGTTATTTATGCTTCTCTAGTGCCGTTCGTATGGGTTTTTATGGACTTCATAATGAAGAAATGCTGCACTGGTAATAAAGGCATCGAATGGATACAAGGAGACCATTTGGAGGACCTGGACTTTGCTGATGACATAGTTCTCATCAGCAATCAGATAAAAACGATGCAGGAAAACACAAATGAACTATCATCAATAGCCAGCAAAATTGGGCTTGAGGTCAATCATGAAAAGACTAAAGTCATGAAAAGTTTAATTCCAACAAGTGACAAAATATACATGGAAAACAAACCAGTAGAAGAGATCGATCACTTCATCTATCTTGGAAGTCACATTGATCGAGAAGGGGATACGAGCAAAGAAATTAGAATCAGACTGGCTAAAGCAGCAATGTCTTTCAGAAGCCTTGAAAAGTTGTGGAAATCAAAACTCATTAGCACAAACACAAAACTTAGGCTATTCAAATCAAATGTACTATCAACCCTTACGTATGCGTGTGAAAGCTGGAAAACAACAAGAGATATAGAAACAAAGTTGAACGCATTCGAAAATAAATGTCTAAGGAAAATACTTGGTATAGAATGGAACGAATTCAAAACAAACGAGGAAATTAGAGAAATCGCCAATCAACCACTAATATCTTCAGTAATAAAGAAAAGACGATGGTCATACGTTGGACATGTGATGAGAAGAGATAATAATCGAATAGCAAAGCAAGCCCTCATATGGGAAACAACAGGTAAAAGAAAAAGAGGAAGACCCAGGGAGACACTGAGAAGAACATTGATGAGAGAGGCAAGAGCAGCAGGAATCGGCTCCCTCAATGAGATAGAACTGCTTGCACAGAACAGAGACAGATGGCGAGATTTGATAAAATATCTTTAAAAGAAAACTGCTAGAACAAAAATTCATATAGGAGAAGGTGTATCTTGGTCTACGCCCTATGGGCCGGTTACGGCTCGAAAGGTCAATAGATAGATAGATAGATAGTAACATTCGAATGAGTTTTAGTTTCTGTTATTTATGCTTCTCTAGTAACATTCGAATGAGTTTTAGTTTCCGTTATTTATGCTTCTCTAGTAACATTCGTATGGGTTTTAGTTTCCGCTATTTATACTTCTCTAGTAACATTCGTATATGTTTCAGTTTCCGTTATTTATGCTTCTCTAGTAACATTCATATATGTTTCAGTTTCCGTTATTTATGCTTCTCTAGTAACATTCGTATGAGTTTTAGTTTCTGTTATTTATGCTTCTCTAATAACATTCATATGGGTTTTAGTTTCCGTTATTTATGCTTCTCTAGTAACATTCGTTTGGGTTTTAGTTTCTGTTATTTATGCTTCTCTAGTAATATTCGTATGGGTTTTAGTCTTCGTTATTTATACTTCTCTAGTAACATTCGTATTTGTTTCAGTTTCCGTTATTTATGCTTCTCTAGTAACATTCGTATGAGTTTTAGTTTCTGTTATTTATGCTTCTCTAATAACATTCGTATGGGTTTTAGTTTCCGTTATTTATGCTTCTCTAGTAACATTCGTTTGGGTTTTAGTTTCTGTTATTTATGCTTCTCTAGTAATATTCGTATGGGTTTTAGTCTTCGTTATTTATACTTCTCTAGTAACATTCGTATATGTTTCATTTTCCGTTATTTATACTTCTCTAGTAACATTCGTATATATATATATATCAGTTTCCGTTATTTATGCTTCTCTAGTAACATTCGTATATATTTCAGTTTCCGTTATTTATGCTTGACTGGTAACATTCGTATATGTTTCAGTTTCCGTTATTAATGCTTCTCTAGTAACATTCGTATGAGTTTTAGTTTCTGTTATTTATGCTTATCTAATAACATTCGTATGGGTTTTAGTTTCCGTTATTTATGCTTCTCTAGTAACATTCGTTTGGGTTTTAGTTTCTGTTATTTATGCTTCTCTAGTAATATTTGTATGGGTTTTAGTTTTCGTTATTTATACTTCTCTAGTAACATTCGTATATGTTTCAGTTTCCGTTATTTATACTTCTCTAGTAACATTCGTATATGTTTCAGTTTCCGTTATTTATGCTTGACTGGCAACATTCGTATATGTTTCAGTTTCCGTTATTTATACTTCTCTAGTAACAGGCTGGGTTTAGAAAAGGGAGAAGCTGTCTTGACCACATTTTCACTCTACGACTTATATTGGAGGAACATATTGAAAAGCAAAAACCTTTGTACTTAACTTCATCGACTTCAAAAAAGCATTTGATAGTATTCATAGAGATTCTTTGTGGAAAATTCTGAAGCAATATGGTTTACCATCAAAAATCATAAAAATTATCAAAGACATGCATGATGGTTACACATGTGCAGTTCGAACAGAGGAAGGACTGAGCGAATGTTTCCCAATAGAAACTGGGGTTAAACAAGGATGTATTTTATCGCCCTTGTTATTTGGAATTGTTATGGACTTCATAATGAAGAAATGCTGCACTGGTAATAAAGGCATCGAATGGATACAAGGAGACCATTTGGAGGACCTCGACTTTGCTGATGACATAGTTCTCATCAGCAGTCAGATAAAAACGATGCAGGAAAACACAAATGAACTATCATCAATAGCCAGCAAAATTGGGCTTGAGGTCAATCATGAAAAGACTAAAGTCATGAAAAGTTTAATTCCAACAAGTGACAAAATATACATGGAAAACAAACCAGTAGAAGAGATCGATCACTTTATCTATCTTGGAAGTCACATTGATCGAGAAGGGGATACGAGCAAAGAAATTAGAATCAGACTGGCTAAAGCAGCAATGTCTTTCAGAAGCCTTGAAAAGTTGTGGAAATCAAAACTCATTAGCACAAACACAAAACTTAGGCTATTCAAATCAAATGTACTATCAACCCTTACGTATGCGTGTGAAAGCTGGAAAACAACAAGAGATATAGAAACAAAGTTGAACGCATTCGAAAATAAATGTCTAAGGAAAATACTTGGTATAGAATGGAACGAATTCAAAACAAACGAGGAAATTAGAGAAATCGCCAATCAACCACTAATATCTTCAGTAATAAAGAAAAGACGATGGTCATACGTTGGACATGTGATGAGAAGAGATAATAATCGAATAGCAAAGCAAGCCCTCATATGGGAAACAACAGGTAAAAGAAAAAGAGGAAGACCCAGGGAGACACTGAGAAGAACATTGATGAGAGAGGCAAGAGCAGCAGGAATCGGCTCCCTCAATGAGATAGAACTGCTTGCACAGAACAGAGACAGATGGCGAGATTTAATAAAATATCTTTAAAAGAAAACTGCTAGAACAAAAATTCATATAGGAGAAGGTGTATCTTGGTCTACGCCCTATGGGCCGGTTACGGCTCGAAAGGTCAATAGATAGTAACATTCGTATATGTTTCAGTTTCCGTTATTTATACTTCTCTAGTAACATTCGTATATATTTCAGTTTCCGTTATTAATGTTTGACTGGTAACGTTCGTATATATTTCAGTTTCCGTTATTTATGTTTTACTGGTAACGTTCGTATATATTTCAGTTTCCGTTATTTATGTTTGACTGGTAACGTTCGTATATATTTCAGTTTCCATTATTTATGTTTGACTGGTAACATTCGTATATATTTCAGTTTCTGTTATTTTTTGCTTGCCTGCTAACATTCGTATATGTTTTAGTTTCCGTTATTTATGCATCTCTGTTAACATTCGTATATGTTTTAGATGTCGGTATTTATGCTTCTCACTAAAAGTATTTTACAAACTCTAACAGTGACTAATGATTAAATGTTTGCTCTTTAGTGAACTGTCTCCTTTATTAAGTCCCAGCCGATCTATTTCATTACATGACCTGTCCTCTTTTATGAACCTCTTCAATTTCAGCATCTCCAATTAACTCTTTCCGTACGTTTCGACGCACCATGCGCCGTGCCGATTTCTGTCATGTACATTCAGCCGCACAGTGCGTCACTCTTAATTTGATTAATGTAAACTGTCATCAAACTATAACCTTTTTATATATCTTGTATCTTCTTGGTATTGGTGAAATCTAATTCCGTGTTTAATTACCTAAAAATGTATTTATAATATGTTTAGTGCTAGATAAATATAAACATTAAGATTAATATTTAAAAACATGAAAAATTTTGTTTCTGAAATCTCTACCACTAAAGTGATAAACACCTTTCGCACTGAAAGAGTTAACAGAACGTTTCCTTCTGAAATATGCAGAAAATATTGATTACATAGAACATTCTTCGTAAAATTCTCAGCGATTGTGACAATAAAAAATAAAGTTGTAGAATATATATAGAACTGGTGATCGGAACAGCCAAATGATTAATGCCGTCAAGTTATGAGAAGAACAAACAGATGCCTGGGCTCATACACTTCATACTGTCTAATTAGAGGCTGATGGACAAACATTAATACATTCGTTCAATACGTTGAGCTTTTGATCATGTGACCATTGACTGACGTTAGACTCAAGAACACTAAGAAAAATAACCACTACAGAAATGACATGTTTTAGATGAATGACGGGAAACAGTATGAGAAATAAGATCAGAAATCAAGAACTGAGAAGAAAGATAGGAATAATTCACGCTTTCAAAATATAAAGAATTACAGATAAAATTGTCAGGTCACGTGAGAAGACATATTAAAACACAAAACAGGTAACTTTTAATAAACTTTGCACTAGATCCAAGTGCCGGCCACGGAAAAGATGGATTGATGGAATATTAGAAACACTAGGGAAATGAACAGCGGGAGTAGTCAACAGAAGAGCAAAAGATGGATTGATGGAATATTAGAAACACTAGGGAGCTGAACAGCGGGAGTAGTCAACAGAAGAGCAAAAGATGGATTGATGGAATATTAGAAACACTAGGGAACTGAACAGCGGGAGTAGTCAAGAGAAGAGCAAAGGATGGATTGATGGAATATTAGAAACACTAGGGAACTGAACAGCAGGAGTAGTCAACAGAAGAGCAAAAGATGGATTGATGGAATATTAGAAACACTAGGGAACTGAACAGCAGGAGTAGTCAACAGAAGAGCAAAAGATGGATTGATGGAATATTAGAAACACTAGGGAACTGAACAGCGGGAGTAGTCAACAGAAGAGCAAAAGATGGATTGATGGAATATTAGAAACACTAGGGAACTGAACAGCGGGAGTAGTAACAGAAGAGCAAAAGATGGATTGATGGAATATTAGAAACACTAGGGAACTGAACAGCGGGAGTAGTCAACGGAAGAGCAAAAGACCGCAAACTTTATCTCGATATATGAGCTGTGTCTTGTCAGTGTTTCGATCTCAATTACTGATCAGCCTTCATTGCAGCGATAGTAACTAATAAAGTGCACACCCAACCACCGGCGAATGATTCAGTGACATAGAAAAACATGAGACTCCAGCATTAGTAGATGTGTTTGTGAGGATATTTAACATTACCAATACGGCACTGGGTGTCCGGTTAGCGCAATCGATAGGCGGTTGGCTTACCACGGCAACAGCTGGGGTTCGTACCCTGGCGAGGACACCTGGGTTTTACTAATTCCCTAAAAATTAGTGGGAGCCGCGATAGCTCAGTGGTTAGTGAACTGGACTACTACGGACAAGGGGTAGGGTTCGATCCCAACCGACGGCTCCGGGTTCACCCAGCCTTAAAAGGGTACCGGATTTTTTCTGGGAAAGTAAAGCAGCACGGGCGTAATACCGACCACATTACCCCAAAAATCATGTGCTGAAGGTCTGTAAAATATAGGGTCACTAACACCATATTTCCCTATACGCCACTTGGCGTGACGGGGGGTAAAAAATAAAAATAAAAAAAAAAAAAAAAAAAAAAAATACGGCACTGACAGCGCAGGCAAGGTTGGACAGGTTAACATTGTACCTGGCAAATCAAACGAAGTGTGTTACCTATTGGGAAGCCAGTAGTGGGAAGTAACGTACACTCCTACAAGGTATGGTAACAGCTTTACAAAAAAGGAACACAACAAAATACTGACGTTTCGGCCTACATACGGGCTTCTTCAGAGAACGAGAACAACAAGAACAAACGATTTCACCTCACTACTGGCTCCCTGTTACCAGCTTTACCGCAGTCCTGCATTTATTTGATTACTGGCTCCCTGTTACCAGCTTTACCGCAGTCCTGCATTTATTTGCCCGTTCCCTGTATCACCTGTTCAGTAACAAATATGTGGGATGTCTTCTTGTTCTACAGCGTTCACGTTGTATGATCATGCGAATATGACTCTTTGCTTGTTTCATGATGGCGGGGTAGGTACACATGACACAAAATGAGTTGGTCACAAGGTCAGTAAAGAGATCCGCGAAAGCACAGTGGTTAGTGAACTGGGCTAAAAAGGACAAGAGGTATGTTTCGATCCCAACCGACGGCTTCCGGTTTTATCCAGCCTTAAATGGGTACCGGATTTTTCTGGGAAAGTGAAGCGGCACGGGCGTAATACCGACCACATTACCCCAAAAATCACGTGCCGAAGGTCTATAAAAATTATGGTTACTAACACCATATTACATACGCCACTTGGCGTGACGGGGCTCTTTACTTTTTTCACACGGTCAGTAGTACTTGAATGTATGTGTGTGTTCTAATTGTTCCCCTAAACCTGCACCCTGGCTGACACACTCCGCCTTCGGTAGGCTGGATCTTGATTTGACGCAGGAGTTGTCCAACTTGTAAGGTGGATGCCGGTCAGGGTTTTAGCCAACATGCCCGTGGTTTCTGTCTGGGTGTTCTCCTATAGCCTTTTCTTCTCCCGATGGTAACTGCTAGACAGCAGTGGTTTGTTTCTCGGGGTGTCCTTCCCCGTGGATAGAGCTTTGAATGAGGCTCTTACTCGCATGGTCTGTCCCGTCGTTGGAGGTATGAGACGCTTTTCAACTCTCTCAGTACGGAAGCTTTTATTGCAATGGAACAAAAACGTTTACAGAAACAAAAATTTTCATGGTTTTAAGAATCAATCTACATAGTTATATTTATCTAACATAACACATATTTTATATGAATTTTTAGATAATTGAACAAGGTATTATATTTCACCAATACCGAGATGATACAAGACGTGTAAAAAGAGTATGATTTAATAATGGCTAGCACTAATCAAGGTGGGAGTGACGCACCATGCGGCGAAACGTACGGAAAGAGTTAAGTAACAGTTCCACCTGTTGCATCCACCACGTCCTAGACGAGGAACCTTCCATCCGGTCTTTAGTTCGTGAGGTCATATATGCAGACTTGTGCGATGTCACACGAATTCATGTCTTAGAGAATGATGTAATTAAATTTTTCGTTCAGGGCTTCAGCAATATGGAGGCCGGGGGTGGGGGGGGGGGTGCGGGAGAGTGCTCTTCTACGTTACTATTTGTCTTACCCAATTAATTGAACCATGTACTACTTTTTCCATTATAGTAAAAGAAAGCATCAAGAAAGGTCTCAGTCTGAATAGTAAGAAAACAGAAGTAATGGTCATATCGAAGAAACAATCATCACCAGCAAGCAGCATAAAAATAAATAGTACAAATTTGAAACAAGTGCAACGCGTCAAATACTTGGGAACAATAATAACATCGGATGGAAGATGCACCACAGAAATAAAAAGTAGAATAGCTCAGGCAAAAATAGCATTTCTGAAAATGAAAAATATCTTATGCAACAAATCTATGTCAATATAAATGAGAAAGAGAGTTCATCGGTGCTATATAGAACCAATTCTGACCTATGGAAGCGAATCATGGACAATAGACAAACAAATGAAAAGACGATTAGAGGCCACAAAGATGGGATTTCTCAGAAGAATGTTGAAAGTTCCCTGGACAGCTAAAAAGACCAATGAGGAAGTTCTCAAAGAGGCCAACACAAAAAGGCAGCTCCTAAAAAAACATCAGAAAGAAACAATCAACATATTTCGGGCACATCATGAGAAGATGAAAGTTGGAATACTTGGTTACAACTGGCAAACTAAAAGGAAAGAGAGATCGCGGACGACAAAGAGAGAAAATACTGGATAGCTTGGTGTCATGGTATGGAAAACAGTCAACAACAGAACTGATACGATGCACTGTAGATAGAAGATTGTGGAAGGACATGATCACCTACGCCAACCGGTATGGCACATGATGCTGATGACTTACTTTTACTTATCTCAGTGGACTGGAGAGTGTTAAGTAGCGGCTGAACACACGATCACTCTTTCACCAAACCAACGCGCTACCACAAAGCTTTTGACGATAGTAAAATCCATCACTACATCACTGGAAACCATCATAGCTAGCGTTCATCAACAAGTACCGTGCCTGCTGGTGTAGGTGATCATGTCTCTCCACAACTTTCGATCTCGACAGTTATTTATAATTTCTGTTGTTGACCTTCTGCCAAGGCATTCTCTTAAACTGTCTGGTATTTTTTTTTCTCTTTGCTTCCCTCTATCTCTTCGTCCCTCAATTTTTCCAGTTGTCACAATGTATTCCAGTTGTTCTCTTCTCATTACATGGCCAAAAAATGATTGTATCTTCCTAATATTGGAAATTAGCTCTCTTTTTGCTTTGACCTCTATCAGAACATTTTCGTTACTTTTCTTAGCTGTCCATGGTATTCTCAACATTCTTCTGTAAAACCACATTTCTACAGACTCCAGTGATTTTCTTTTGTCATATTGTCCATGATTAATATAAGTTAAAAGAGTGGAAAAACTGCTATGTACAATCATGTGACGTCATCTAGCAGTAGAATTGATAGGAATTGCACTTGTCGTAAACCGGTTGTCAAAATACTGCATCTGGACAAGATAATAGACAGCCTAGAATACCAATATAAAACAAACCTCTTACAAGGCTCATAAACAAGAATGTAGAAATACTACAACTAAACACAGATTACAAACATTTGTAGAGAACTGTTTGAGGGAAACTCTGAGCATCAGATGGTAGGACACGATCAGAAATAAAAAGTAAATGGAAAAGCAGATTATGAACAGAAAATGGAACTGGATTGGGCAAACACTAAGAAAACCTAGTCAGAGTAGTAAGACAGACACTCTGTTGGAACCCACAGGGAAAGAGAAAGACAGGAAGGCGTTGAACTTGTGTATAGAAAATAAATGAAAAAAATGAGGAAAAAAAAACGGTAAGGTTACAGCTTCACGTAACATGAGAACAACACAAACCAGAACGATGTTTCGGCTAAATAGGCCTTCAGCAGGAACAGTCACACAACACACACACACACATACACACAAATATGTATTTAAAATAAAAATGTTATGCATTTGTGTGCATTGACCCCATAAAGAAGATAAGTCATGAACACTTTCAAGAGAATTGGCTTCAACCTCAGAGAGAAGAAGAGGAAATGTCCGAGAATTGGGTTGGATAAAGACACCATGCCAATGGTCCAATAAGAGCTCTAAAAGACTTTGATTTGATTGATTTGTGTTTATGCTGACGGGGAAAAGCTGCATCTTTTCTGGAATTCCATGACACACGTTCTGAAGGTCTTGCCAACTTTAAACTGCTGAACTTAAATTATGATGAGAATGACGCAATTGTAATGATGGACCAGTTAGAAGAGAACTGAAATCAATAAGGGGATGTTCTGCTGGGTTAAGATGATAAAATATAATGTAACAAGGTATAAACTATGTACTAATAAGATGTATACTATCACATGTACTAATAAGATGTATACTATCACATGTTCTAATAAGATGTATACTATCACATGTACTAATAAGATGTATACTATCACATGTACTAATAAGATGTATACTATCACATGTACTAATAAGATGTATACTATCACATGTACTAATAAGATGTATACTATCACATGTACTAATAAGATGTATACTATCACATGTACTAATAAGATGTATACTATCACATGTACTAATAAGATGTATACTATCACATGTACTAATAAGATGTATACTATCACATGTACTAATAAGATGTATACTATCACATGTACTAATAAGATGTATACTATCACATGTACTAATAAGATGTATACTATCACATGTACTAATAAGATGTATACTATCACATGTACTAATAAGATGCATACTATCACATGTACTAATAAGATGTATACTATCACATGTACTAATAAGATGTATACTATCACATGTACTAATAAGATGTATACTATCACATGTACTAATAAGATGTATACTATCACATGTACTAATAAGATGTATACTATCACATGTACTAATAAGATGTATACTATCACGGGCTCTTAATATATAGTAGCCCTCGTCTGTCACAGTTAGACTATTGATTCTGCAGCACCCCTAGAAATGTTATTTTTTTTCTTTTCTTTCACCGTGTATTCTCTCTTTTTTTTTATGAATCTGTCTGCTTCTTGTTTGAATTGGAGCTTCAGGGTGTGTTTGCAGTCTGCAGCAATTTATTCCCAGGCTGTAGGGTTTATATTCAGTTTTCATGTCACGTTTAAACACATCTATAAATCAAAGTTTTGGGCGCCCCCTAGACCTTTTGCCATCTGCTAGTTATACAAAGAACATATCTTTTAATGATGTATAAGCGAAGTTCATATTGTGTCCCCTAAAAATGCTTAAATTATTTATAATTTATAATTTTCTTGTTTACTTTAACCCTTCAGCCTGGGAAGAAATAGCAGCAGACAGCAATCTTTGGAAACACACACTAAAGCTCCAAATCAAACAAGAAGCAGACAGATTCATAAAAGAAGAGAATACACTGAGAAAGAAAAGAAAAAAAATAGCATCTCCTAGGTGCGTTGCAAAATCCATAGTCAAGTACGACTGACGGAGACTAGACTACTACTTTTTTTTTCCTCTTAGAATGGTACGCAAAAAACAGCGACTATCTCAAATAACACTTCTCTCCCACCTTTTTCGCCCCCTCTATGACACGCCACTGATATTATTTTCGACCTTAGAAGAGCGGGGGTGTTTTTTTTTTTCATTTGATATTCCTTATTAGGCAAGGCTTATAATCTGTGTGCCCAAAGTGGCGTGATGAAGGTAATAACATTGAGAAATACACTGGCTTGTTAATCTCGACTAGTCAAGTCCCAAGTACGGTAAGAAGTCAGATAGCCCAGTGGCAAAAAGTTAGCTTGGCTTTAAGGCTGATACGAATTTGTTCCCAGCTTGAAATTCTCTAATCGACTCAGCTGGAAAAGGAATGGGTACCTGACTATTTGAGTTGAGGGAGGTAATGACAACGAGAAACAGCACTAGCCCCCTCAGACTAAAATGCAGTGGTGTAGTACTGTAAAATGCAACATTACTTCGAAATTATAAGTTACAAGTCATCATTTATATCTAGTATAGTGATCTACAATTTCTTAACTATCAACGACAATATATAATATAATACAGCCTTAGGAAAACGGGTGGCCGAATCAATAACTTGTCAAGCTCCAAACCAAGAAAATGCGGGTTCGAATCCCGGTAGAAACAAACTGTATTTTATTCTATCAGGGTGAAGTAAAATCTCAGACCCGAACATCTAGCGGCGACAAGTCAGAACAAGCGCTCTTTATTCTTCAGTTGTAAGTGTCCCCCCGGGAGACCCTAGTAATGAGATACCATCGTAAAGATGGTTTTTATTTGTTTATATATCCTTTAACTTCATCATACTTTACTTACATCACGACAAGTTATTTCCAACTTTGCGTACTCGATTTTTTGTTTCTTTCTCAAAGACGGTAGGTTTTAGTGAGACGAAATATCATCCTTTTCAGCACCATCTGTAGATTATTATGTTTACATCATTTGTACACTCACCCACGCTCTAATAGATAAAAGTTGCAACAAGTCTAATGGGTATGAATATTTCTATTTTTAAAACAAAGTAGGAACTTATTTAGACTTCCGGCGTGATGAACGTGGAAGGATGTGGTCATCACTGGCACCATACCAGGACAAGCTGTGTGGTGATGTCATAAACCTTGTGCTGACGAAAGCTTTCTTCGAACTTATTAATAAGACGTATATTGGGAAATGAAAGAGCGGACATGTTGGCTAGCTGTGCTGTCGTTGATGACGGCCAACCAATGGATAGGGTGGACGTGATCAATATCCTCCGAGATGTGGGAAGGGGACAATGACTTCGACAACCATGAGTCCACATAACTCCTTCGGATGAAAGAGATGGGGTTAAGATAGGCACAGCTAGAAACGAGAAACTTAGTGGGCGTATAAGAAGACTTATCAACCAACACAGAACTGGAGTCGTCAGTCGCTGGACACTGCGGGACTTGCTGAAGAGAGGATCTGAGCACCAATGGACATGTTCGGAGTGCAATGATGATGACCCACAAATAAATCAATATCAATAACCCAATAATAACAATATTGACCCAAGGTTTACGCAACTCTACTCCAACTTTATTCCAATTCTCCGCTATCAATGTCAAACATGGACTCTGACTAAAGATCAAGACAGAAAACTGACATCCTGTGAGATGAGATGCCTCAGAAAGGCTGTGGCCAAAACACGAAGAGATCATGTCAAGAACGATGTAATCAGAAACACCATTAGAATTTTACAGCTACAATTGAATACATAAAGAGACAAAGATTAAAGTAGTTTGAACATTTAATGCGCATAACCCCTCAGCAACAGGCTCAAGAGTCTATAACAACAAACCAGAACCTATGGATATGTTCGGAGTGCAATGATGATGACCCGCAAATAACTCAATAACTCAATAACTCAATAACAACAAAATGAAACAACCAAGATACAGAGGTAGACCAAGAAGAAGATCGATTGAGGGAATTTACGACATAATAAAACAATACAATATCACTATGTACCAAGTCACAGAAAGTGTCCTTGATAGAAAACATATACTTGAACCTGCTACGCAGAAAAGGATACAAGAAAAAGAAAGAAGAAAAGTTTACGCAGAAGAAATCATACTTAGATATTGATTGATCAACTCGCTAATTAATGTCAAAGATGTTTTGATAATTGTTTAATATTATGCGAGTCTTTATATTTAGTTTAGCAAGAGCGGGCCTAGATAAACGCTTAGGGAACACCTTTCGTTATATATTTGATGTATCACTACCGTCCCTCTTGAACCCACTCATTTAATTTATTTTGACACCCACTCTATTAAGTGTGACATATCCTGTCAGGAAACTGAGCTGACAAAGTCTTCTTAATACCCAACTCCCACTCCCTGTTAGTACGCATGTGATCGCAAAATGTCACAATTAAAAGAAGAAAAAAATATACCGACTCGGAATTAAGTCTTTTTAGTGTTTCATAGAAATCTGTGATGTAAAGAGAGAACTGGCACCCGTCACGTCTTCCGGTGTATGGAGAGAATGGCAGTGGCGGATATTCACAGTAAGTAATGGAGGTCACAACTCTTGCAATAATTAATCACAATCACACTCCAGCTCAATGAGTTAGGTGTGAGTGTATAACCAGCAATCGTAGTCCCTCGTATAGCCGTAATATAGTTGAAACAACTCAAGCCGTTACTAATAAATAGGCTTCAATGTCTATAGGGGTCAAACCTACTACAACCGTGCAACGGCATTTGTCGACCTCGTAACGTGTATGAAAACTAGGTCGACCAGTCTGCATTCAGATCCTCGTTACTGTGGCAACAGATGAGCAGCTAATATGATGGAATTCTATCACCTTATCGAAACGCATAGAAGTAGTGCCAATGGGAGGTAATCTTTTCTGGTGCCTATTTATAATAACTGCGCTGTGTCTTTATATATATAAAAAAAAGTAATTAGAACAAAACTGTAAAAAATTGAATTTACAAAAAAAACTTTTTTTTTCACAATTTAAAATGCTAATAACTAAGACATACTATAATTATAATAATGTTGATTTATGGAAAAGAAATTAAGGAGCTATTTTTCATAGCATAAATTGTAGTAATGTTGATATCACAAATTATCAGATTAAAGATCAACATATAGTTAAGCCTCATGTCCTGTCCTCCTCAAGTTTCGAACTCTCTGTCGGCAGCTGGATGATTTTTAATTTACAATAGCCGTGGTTGTACTTTTGGGTAATGTGGTCAATATTTGCTCAGACCAAATTTCTATCCGAAACATGCTGAAATCGGATGTCTTGGACATACAGGTGCAGATACGACAATTCGGTCCAAAAAAAGACATCTATGCACACTTAACGTTTTTTTTAAAGAGCGGCCACACAATTCAACCGTAATGAAGCTGGAGGTGGTATTGCAGTCAAACATAGATCCCAGGGCAACAGTAGGGCCGGTACCATTCTATTTCAATCAGGGGTCGTTGGCAGCAGCACAAACGATCTTCAAGCGCTGGCGCTGGATCCGCGTTGACTCAGTGAGCGAGCGAATACGACCGGACCAAAGCTGTCACTAGTAATATTATAAATAAATTAATATAATATTTTCACAGAATATTAGACAGTTCTTAAACGGGGAAATCGGAGTTATCTGCCTGTGCGGCGAGGGACTCCTGTGCACACGGCTGCCGGGGAAAAATGGATTGACAAGCAAAATTGAGTTCCTAGTCTCTGGGGACTTCATCAGTGGTAAAAGCTGACGAACGAAAAATAAAAAACGGGGAATCTTGAGGTCAAGGGCGCTTCAGACACCAGAGCTGATCGCGATCAGCCACTCATAGCTGACATCTTAAGCCTGGACCGGTGAACCAGAAATATGCATATCCTACTCCACCGCTTCGAAGTGCGCAACAGACCCATCAGTCTGGTCAAGTGAGTAGAGATCGAATGGTACGGCAAGCCGGTATTACAAAACTCAATGCTGATGTCGGATGTATTGGGCATTAAGGAGCAAATGTCAGAGGTTCACCACAGAACCAACGCATCAACTTATCGTCCTTATAATTGCGGATGGCGAAGGGGATTATACCTTCTTTTAGCCGTCGTCGATTCAAGGTTAGAAAGAGAGAAGGGAAAGAAAAAAAAAACTATCTATACCGGCATGTTCCTCCTTACTGGAGTCTGCCGTGGATGGGGGGGGGGGGGGAGGAACTGCAGCACCGGAGAATAAAGTACCGCTTATCCAGTGCAGTCGCTGCGAGGTGTTCAGGTCTGAATTTTTATTTAATCCCCGTTACAAAAAAAAAAAAAAAAAAACTTAAGACCCTACCGGGATACGAACCCACGTTCTCCTGGTTTGGAGCCCGACAAGTTATCGATTCGATCACCCACTCTCCTGTGAAAGAGAGAACAGAGAACGTCAAATTATGAAACAAAATAAACATTTACATTTGATACCGAACAACCCCAAGAAGGAATATTTAAAGGGACGTAATCGCTTACTCTAGTTAACATATCAAATGGTGACATTAATGGTAATGACGAAGTATATTAAATATATAAAAATACACATTTCCATTTTATCATCTATTTTAAAATAATTCAGGAATAGACCTGCCATATTACGTAGAGCAAACTTCAGTATGTTATTGATTACTGCAATTCTTAGCCAAATATGAAGCCAAAGAGACACGCTCAGGGGAGATGATCGCGATAAGAAATGATGACGCCACTATTTATAATTATCCAAAATAAAATCATTATGAATTCGAAGATATATTTATGCTGTTAAAACGTTCAGAAATTGATGTGCCGTTCAGACATTAATGTACGTGTTAAAGTTAATCACGTTCATTTTGTGCGTCATGTGCACATTGTGAATAGATGTAATGTACACGAATAGTTAAATATATCTCTATATATATATATATATATATATATATATATATATATATATATATATATACAGACGTATATACCGTCATCGTTCAATGAGTGCCGTCTCCGCATCGAAGGTTGACTACTATGGAGAGCCATTCTGCTCTGTCTCTTGCTTTGATAGTGCAAGTAGTCATAGGCTGACTTGTCCATGTTTTGATGTTACTCGCCCCTGTTAGTCTTGGTCTGCCTCTCCCTCATTTACCCGGCATTTCCCCCCCCCCCCCCAAGATTGCATTAGTAAGTTGGTGTGTCTTTTAACATGTCCCAAAAATCTCATTTGTCTAGTTTGAATTGTATTTAGTAGTTCTCTTTTCAATTTTAGTTGCTTTCAATCTACATCGTTTGTTTTCTTTTCTTTCCATCCAATTCCTCCTATTTTTCTATAAATTCACAGTTCAAAAGCTTCAATTTTCTGTTTCTTTTTCTCGTGTAATTTCCATATTTCAGCACCATAAAGGAATGTTGATAAAAGACAACATTTTGTTATTCTTATTTTTAGCTCTGGTGTTATTTGTTTTAATGTTGTATGTGTATTAAAAAAAAAGTAAAGAGCCCCGTCACGCCAAGTGGCGTATAGGGAATATGGTGTTAGTGAACATAAATTTTACAGACCTTCAGCACATGATTTTCGGGGTAATGGGGTCGGTATTACGCCCGTAACGCTTTACTTTTTCAGAAAAAATCCGGTACCCATTTAAGACTGGTTGAACCCGGAAGCCGTCGGTTGGGATCAAACCCTACCCCATATCCTTTGTAGTCCAGTTCACTGACCACTGAGCTATCTTGCTCCCTATATATATATATATATATATATATATGCAAGTGAGAGTGTGTGTATGTATAGATTCACCAACACTTCATTTACCTAACTCAAAGACAGTTGCTATTATATTACCTTTACCATTGTTTATTGCAAAGATTATAAATGCTACACGAGTTATTACTAATATTTTTCCATTGACATTTTCACTGAAGCTTTATGGCGAGTTGTAGTATTATATTCTTGACCAGGTGTGTGGTGGTGGTAGCTAACTACCACATCTATTTTTTCCTACTACCACTAATTCTAGTTCCTCCCTGCGTGTTCTTTATCTCTCTCTCTCTCTCTCTCTCTCTCTCTCTGCTTCCTCCTTGCCATCCCTATCCTATATATCTCTCTTACTCTTCTTTCGTTTTATTCGTACCCTATGGGGCATCTCCTTTAATATTTCACATTTGGGGGACTGGTTGGTCTCGAGGCAAGACGCCGGCCTCGAGACAGAGAGATTGTGGGTTCAAATCCCGGCTGCATCAGTTAGGATTTTTATTTCTGATTTCTCTCTGCGGCTACCACTGGTCTCAACAGCGAGGCCCGGCATGAAACGTCAATTGCTCATCGAGGGAAAAAATATGAGTACCTCCGAAATTGGAGTTATCTGCCTGTTCGGCGAAAGACCCCTTTGCACACGGCTGCCAGGTGAAAAATGGATTAACACGCAAAATTCAGTTCCTCGTCTCTATGGACTTCGTCAGAGGTAAAAAGCTGGTGAATGAATAAAAAAAAAAATATTTCACATTTTTCCCAATTTGTATTGTTTGGTTCATTTGCTTTAATTAAATCCTACCTGCCATATTGTCTATTAATCTTTCAACCAGACTCTACGTCAATCCTGGCCACCGTCTTTTTCCGCCATTTTGTAGGGTTGTGTCGTTGTGTTTTCAGGTTTAATATGTTTGGTTGTTTGGCATACCTGATATAGGCTTTAGCAGAAACGTTGGAGTTCATCTTGTCTTTCAGTTAGTCTACCTGCCTAATAACATTTTATGTCTATTTTAAATATACTATTACTACAATACTTCGTATTATCCATCAATACGAGCCACACCGATTTACGGGTATGCGATTATGTCCTTACTTCTAGAATCTTCAATCTACTGTGCATCGTATCAATTTTGTTGTTGACTGTTTGCCATGCCATGACACCAAGCTATCTAGTATCTTCTCTCTTTGTCGTCAGCTATCTCTCTTTCCCTGTATTTTACCAGTTGTAACCAAGTATTCCAAATTTCCTCTTCTCATGATGTGCCCGAAAAATGTTGATTGTTTCGTTCTGATGTTTTTTTAAGAGCTCCCTTTTTGTGTTGGCCTCTTTGAGAATGTCCTTATTGGTCTTGTTAGCTGTCCAGGGAACTTTCAACATTATTCTTGAGAAATCCCATCTCTCTAATCGTCATTTCATTTGTTTGTCTACTGTCCATGATTCTCTTCCATAAGTCAGAATTGACTCTACATACAGCATCGATGAACTCTCTCACTTCTATTGACATAGACTTGTTTTATAATACGTTTTTAATTTCCTGCAATGCTAATTTGGCCTGAGCTATTCTGCTTTTTATTTATGTGGTGTATCTTTAATCTGATGTTATTATAGTGCCCAAGCATTTGATGTGTTGCACTTGCTTCAGATTTGCCCTGTTTATTTGTATGCTGCATGATGGTGATGATTGTTTCTTTGATATGACCGTTGCTTCTGTTTTCTTACAACTCACGCTGAGACCTTTCTTATTGCTTTCTTTTATTATTACGTCTATCATTTCTTGTAGTTCGTTCTCTGTTTCTGCTATTAAGACTGTGTCATCCGCATATTGCCAATTGTTTATGATGTGATCGTTGACATTAAATCCTTTTTTTTTTTTTTGTCTACTATTGATCTCATAATATTTTCGTTGTAAAGTGAGAACAAATTCGGCGACAGAACACAGTCTGGTGATTATTATCTTTATATTTTGAGAAATAACGTCGACAAGAGCCAAATAAATCATACTTTAATTTGTTTCCAAATTTTAGATTGTCTCTCATTTGGCGAGCATGTTATGTTTAACAAAAATTATGAAATTAATTTAGTTTGGCTGAAGTCAAATGGCATCCTGGGATTATGATTTAATTTTATTTTATGAATGACCAAATTCCTTAATCCGTGTGAGACAAATTGTGTGTCTTTTTAAATTTATCTGTTTTATATACATTTATTGTGTGTCTTTTTTACAGTAAAATATATATTGTATAAATATATTGTGTGTCTTTTTTTAGAACACTATCTTTATTTTATTCGCCCAGACATAGTGAGCAAACTTAATTTTCAGTGATTGGTTCAACCATTTAGTTCAATGAACTAGTTCTTACCAACCTTTGTTTCAATGAACTAGTTCTTAACCAACCATTGTTTCAATGAACTAGTTCTTAACCAACCATTGTTTCAATGAACTAGTTCTTACCAACCATTGTTTCAATGAATTGGTTCTTACCAACCATTGTTTCAATGAACTAGTTCTTACCAACCATTGTTTCAATGAACTAGTTCTTAACCAACCATTGTTTCACCGAACTAGTTCTTAACCAACCATTGTTTCACCGAACTAGTTCTTAACCAACCATTGTTTCACCGAACTAGTTCTTAACCAACCATTGTTTCAATGAACTAGTTCTTAACCAACCTTTGTTTCAATGAACTAGTTCTTACCAACCATTGTTTCACCGAACTAGTTCTTACCAACCATTGTTTCACCGAACTAGTTCTTACCAACCTTTGTTTCAATGAACTAGTTCTTAACCAACCAACGTTTCAATGAACTAGTTCTTAACCAACCAACGTTTCAATGAACTAGTTCTTACCAACCATTGTTTCACCGAACTAGTTCTTACCAACCTTTGTTTCAATGAACTAGTTCTTACCAACCATTGTTTCACCGAACTAGTTCTTACCAACCATTGTTTCAATGAACTAGTTCTTACCAACCATTGTTTCAATGAACTAGTTCTTACCAACCATTGTTTCAATGAACTAGTTCTTAACCAACGATTGTTTCTATAAACTAGTTCTTAACCAACCATTGTTTCAATGATCTAGTTCTTACCAACCATTGTTTCAATGAACTAGTTCTTACCAACCATTGTTTCAATGAACTAGTTCTTACCAACCATTGTTTCAATGAACTAGTTCTTACCAACCATTGTTTCAATGAACTAGTTCTTACCAACCATTGTTTCAATGAACTAGTTCTTAACCAACGATTGTTTCTATAAACTAGTTCTTAACCAACCAACGTTTCAATGAATTAGTTCTTACCAACCATTGTTTCAATGAACTAGTTCTTACCAACCATTGTTTCTATAAACTAGTTCTTACCAACCATTGCTTCTATAAACTAGTTCTTACCAAATATTAGTTGGATGAACTAGTTCTTACCAACCATTGGTTCAATGAACTAGTTCTTACCAACCATTGTTTCAATGAACTAGTTCTTAACCAACCATTGTTTCAATGAACTAGTTCTTACCAACCATTGGTCCGATGAACTAGTTCTTACCAAATATTGGTTAGATGAACTAGTTCTTACCAACCATTGGTTCAATGAACTAGTTCTTACCAACCATTGTTTCTATAAACTAGTTCTTACCAACCATTGGTTCAATGATCTAGTTCTAACCAACCATTGGTTCAATGGACTAGTTCTTACCAACCATTGGTTCAATGAACTAGTTCATACCAAACATTGATTCTTTAAACTAGTTCTTAACAACCATTGATTCGATGAACTATTCTTACCAAACATTATTTCTATAAACTAGTTCTTACCAACCATTGTTTCTATAAGCTAGTTCTTAACAACCATTGATTCGATGAGCTATTCTTACCAAACATTATTTCTATAAACTAGTTCTTAACAACCATTGTTTCTATAAGCAAGTTCTGACCAACCATTGGTTCAATAAACTAATTCTTACCAATCATTGGTTCAATGAACTAGTTCTTATCAACCATTGCTTCATGGGCTAGTTCTTAGCACCAATTGGTTCGATGAACTAGTTCTTACCAGACATTGTTTCTATTAACTAGGCCTTACCAACCATTGTTTCAATGAACTAGTTCTTACCAACCATTGTTTCAATGAACTAGTTCTTACCAACCATTGTTTCAATGAACTAGTTCTTACCAACCATTGTTTCAATGAACTAGTTCTTACCAACCGTTTTTTCAATGAACTAGTTCTTACCAACCATTGTTTCAATGAACTAGTTCTTACCAACCGTTTTTTCCAATGAACTAGTTCTTACCAACTACTGTTTCAATAAACTTGTTTTCGTAAATTATTGTTTCAATAAACTAGTTCCCATCAACAATTATTTAAACAAACTAGTTCTCATCAACCATTGTTTCAATAAACTAGCTCTCATCAACAATTAGTTCAACAAACTAGCTTTCATCAATCATTGTTTCAATAAACTAGTTCCATCAACCATTGTTTCAATAAACTAGTTCCCATCAACAATTAGTTCAACAAACTAGCTTTCATCAATCATTGTTTCAATAAACTAGTTCCCATCAACCATTGTTTCAATAAACTAGCTCTCATCAACAATTAGTTCAACAAACTAGCTTTCATCAATCATTGTTTCAATAAACTAGTTCCCATCAACCATTGTTTCAATAAACTAGTTCCCATCAACAATTATTTAAACAAACTAGTTCTCATCAACCATTGTTTCAATAAACTAGCTCTCATCAACAATTAGTTCAACAAACTAGCTTTCATCAATCATTGTTTCAATAAACTAGTTCCCATCAACCATTGTTTCAATAAACCAGTTCTCACCAACCACTGTTTCACTAAACTAAGTTCTCACCAACTATTGTTTCAATAAACCAGTTATGTGGAAACCACCAATATGTAGAAACCATAAATTATGTGGAAACCACCAGTTGTGTGGAAACCACACCGTTATGTGGAAACCACCAATATGTAAAAACCACCAGTTATGTGGAAACCACTAGTTGTGTGAAAACTACCAGTTATGTGGAACCCACCAGTTATGTGGAAACCACCAGTTATGTGGAAACCACTAGTTATGCGGAAACCACCAGTTATGTTAAAACCACCAATTAAAACCAACCAATCACAAACGATTCTAAGGCAATAACCGCCACTGCAAGTCACTTGAGAAAAAGCCTCATCCACTCACCATTGTTTCCCTATATAGAATCGTTTTTCTCTATCGTTTTGTAACAGAGAACGTTATTTCATATCAGGAAGCTCTTAAATTGGTTGACTATCGAGTTCGTTGAAATCCGTCAGTGGAAGTGATTTGCCTACAATTATTATCGCTATTTATACAGAGGGAAAAAAAGACCGCATCGTGACAGTACTTTTAGGATTGTATTTGAATTGATTAGATTGTGTGTAAAAATAATATTTAAAGAGCAATTTAAGATTGTTAGGGTTTGAGTTTTTCTTTCACTCTAGGTGATCTCTGCAATATGTGCCGTCTTCGGCTCGAAAAGACAATAGATAGATAGATGTAAAACAATGTATGTAGAACTAGCTATATAAAACAATCTATGTAGAACAATGTATATAGAACTAGCTATATAAAACAATCTATGTAGAACAATGTATATAGAACTAGCTATATAAAACAATCTATGTAGAACAATCTATAAAGAATGAAATAACAACTCAGACCCTAACAATCTTAAATTGCTCTTTAAGTGTTTTTTACACACAGTTTATTACTATATAAATAGATATAATTATATATACATATATATTATGTTGATGTTCAGTTTCACTTTTCATGACTTCTGTCAAGTACAATAATACTAATTATTATTATTATTATTATTGTTATGGTTATTATACTTGACAGAAGTCCTGAAAAACACAACACAAAAGAGAAACAGAACATCAACATAAACTATCTATAGAAGGCAGACAACTAAAACAAGTAGAGGAATTTACCAACCAAGGAAGTTTAGTAAAATAAAAAAAAGTAAAGTACCTCCGTCACGCCTAGTGGCGTATAGCGAATATGGTGTTAGTGACCATACATTTTACAGACCTTCGGCACATGATTTTTGGGGTAATGTGGTCGGTATTACGCCCGTGCCGCTTTACTTTCCCAGCAAAAAATCCGGTACCCACTTAAGGCTGGGAGAACCCGGAAGCCGTCGGTTGGGATCGAACCCTACCCCTTGTCATTTGTAGTCCAGTTCACTAACCACTGAGCTATTGCGGCTCCCGAGGAAGTCTAGTGGCAAACGACAATTCGCAAACATTCGCTGAAATATACTCAAGATGCAATAAAGCTTGTCAAATTATTGGACAACTATCACCACTGTTGCCCAACAAGGAAATAACTGTACAGGCAAAACCAGCACTCTACATCACAATCTTCATCCCAACCTTGTGCTACCAATGCTAGCCCTGGACCCTGGATGCAAGAACAATATGAAAAATAACCGCTACTGTGATGAAGTGTTTTAGACGAATGACAGGAAACAGCCTGAGAGATAATTTCCGAAATGAAGAACTGAGAATAAAGCTAGGAATAGCCTCCGATATAAAATGTATAAAGATAGAACAGATAAAATGCTTTGGTCAATTAACAAGGCAGAAATATCAAAACACAACTCAATTAGTCTTCAATAAACGTTGCGAGAACATCAGACTCAAGGGCCGACCACAAAAAAGATGGATTGACTGTATATTAAAACACTAGGAAACATAACAGCAGCAGATGCGAACAAAAGAGTAAAAGACCGCATATTATATCACCACGCTGAAAGTCAAATGAGGAAGAAAAGAAGAAGACAGGAACATCTTTTGACATTACCGAGATTTGAACCCGCTTGCTATTGGATTGGTGCACTGCCATTTATTGATTCGGCTACCCACTCTCCTAAAAGTGGTAAAATTGTAATACTAATAATGGTAAAAGCAAAAATAACGGTCTCAATAGCAAAAAGGCAGAAGAAATGGTTGCACGAAAGAAAAGACATTGCAAGGCACAATAAAGACAAGTGGAACCATATTAAAACATGTAAATGAATTTAAATATCTGGGAACAATGTTAACCTCAGATGTTAAGATGTACAACAGAGGTGAGATGCAGAATGGCTCAGGCAAAAGTAGTTTTCTAAACAAATTAGGAAGACACTGTGCAATTCATTTGTGACAATAGAAACAAGAGAAATAGTTTTTAAATGTTATTTAGAGCCAGTTTTAACATATGGATATGAATCATGGACAATAGGACAACAAACAAGCGAATCACTGGAGCCTATAGAAATGTGATTTTACAGAAGAATGTTGTGAATACCATGGACGGTTAAGAAAAGTAATGATAACGTTCTGAGAGAGGCCAAAACATCTGAGGACAAATGGTTGCGTTCGATCCCAATCAACGGCTTCTAGACTCAACCAGTTTTACAATGGGGTAGTGGATGTTTCTGGGAAAATAAGGCGACCTTGCGTGATACCAACCACATGACCAATACTATGTGCTGTTGTTAAATTTAAAATACGAATATGAACACCATATTCCTCATACATTTTAAGACGTGAAAGAACAATTTTTTTTAATTTTTTTATTTTAACAGTTTGAATAACGATCTACACTTTTGTTTGTTTGTTTTAACGTAAATGTTTTAAAAATAAAATCAAGTAAAGAGATTGAAGAGTTCTACATTTTATGTTTCCGGTTTATACAATCAAACAAAATGGATGCCTGGCGACCAATGATCTGAAGCTCACCGACTCATAGCTGATGGCTTACACCAGGAAAGGTGAACCAAAACCATACTTGTGTCTCTAGTAACAAACTACCCAGTATTGTCTAGCCGTACGAGTAGAGGTCGCAGAGGGAATGCCAACCCGGTATTAATAACGCCTTGCTGAATTGGGATGTGTTGGGCAGAAAAACCGCAAATAGACCACATCACAACGCATCTACGGCCACGTAACTCTTTCCGTACGTTTCGACGCAGTGCACATCACTCTCAATTTGATTAGTGTAAACCATCACCAAACCGTGTTCTTTTGACAAATCATCTATCATTTTGGTGTTGGTGAAATCTAATTCCTTGTTCAATTATCTAAAAATTTCATATATATGGTAGTTATTAGATAAACATAATCATGAAGAATGATATTTAAACCCATGAAAAGTTTTGTCTCTGAAATCTCTGCTATGACATTGATAAAACCCTTCCGTACCGAAACAAGTTAACTTCCTGTTAAGGATGGTTGGCGAGGAGGTCTATCAATTCCTTTAGTAGTCATAGAGTGAACGTTAGAAACACACACACACAGAGAGAGAGAGAGAGAGAGAGAGAGAGAGAGAGAGAGAGAGACAGATATAAATAAACTAAACAGCTGTAAAAATGAGCATCTAAAATGTTAACTGAAGATTTTTTTTTAAATGGCGATCTCCCCCAACAAATTTGTCGTATCTCCACAGAAAACGGCTTTCATGGAAATATTTTTTTCCAAGCAATTCTCTTTTGCTTTGTTTGTTTTCAGCAGCCTTGTGCACGTAAAACCGCAAAACGGGTTTCAATGTGCACAGCCACGCGCACCAATACTTCAAACACAGAACTGAACATCTAAAATTGATCGAAACATGAAAGAGTTTGAATTCTGAGGAGCAGTGGTTGTAATGATTTCAAGCAAAAGGAAAACAAAAACGCAGGCAGCGCCCTGAAAGACAACTATCAGTTTCCAAACCGTGCTCAACAAGAAGCCACGAAAACCTCTCATTTTGGAGGAGATAAGAACAACATTTTAAGACTAGTTTGTTGTTAAACACAACTTCGGGCCTTGAAATAAACAGAGTGGTTGCAAATTCGTTTACGTCCTCATGCGAGCTGTTTTCCCCGTTTTATTTCATGATGTTCTTGAGTGCGGGGCCAAACGAGTAGTCAGTGGCTAGCAGATTTTATGGCTTATGTCAAGTACAGTAAAAATAAAAAATAAACATTTCTTTGTTTCCTTTGTAAATGTTTTTCGTAGAGTGCCAAAGTCTGGCACACACTTTCAATGATTTCCTCTATTGTTTTCTATGTCATGTTTGTTCATCATTTATGCATCTTTCTTCATAAAAGAGTCAGTAGCGTATTGGTGAAGTACTGGCATAACAATGAAGTGAGCATGGGTCTCAAGATCAGCTTGGTGCTCTCCAGTGGACCAGTAGATCCAGCTGCTGGGTACCACTGGGCTCACTGAATTAGTGGTAA
The DNA here is from genome assembly GCA_032433765.1 of Megaustenia siamemsis. Taxonomy (NCBI): domain Eukaryota; kingdom Metazoa; phylum Mollusca; class Gastropoda; order Stylommatophora; family Ariophantidae; genus Megaustenia; species Megaustenia siamemsis. The sequence goes on from JAVIAB010000046.1 coordinate 41,442,372, forward strand.
TGTAATGACAGCGTGGACAATCTCTGGCCCCCTCACCTTCAAATGCAGCGACTTAGTTCAGTGGTAACTCATAGTTTACTGCACAACGATTATGGCGACGGGTCTTTACTATCTTCCTCTGTTCGACAAACAATAACCACTCCTGAGCGTCCGCCCTTAGAAGGGCGTTAATTTGACGTAAATTAGATCTTATGAATCTAAAAGGCTATTGTCAGCTTTCCTATCTGTTCATTCATTTTTCTCTTGAATCGAAGACCACACACAGGGCAGAAGTCATAATTCTCCATGACTAACGATTTCCTGCTTGTTCATGTAGTTCTTGGTTGCTCTTTGCCCCATGGTTGAACTTTCCTTGTTAATTGCTCAGCGACGTGATTCTCGTGGACTTCCTTATTTTCTTTTCCCATGTGGTTTCCACATGAATGCCTGATAGGGAAGTCTTTCTTCATTCATTCTCGCCATACATGACTGTCGTCTCAGTTCATTTGAAATACATTCGTTCCAGCTTATGTTTGAGATCATCATCATCATCGAGTGCCGTCTCCGCAACGAAGGTTGGCTACCATGGATCGTATTCAACTCTCTTTCTTGCTTTGATGGTGCAGGTTGTCATAGATTGACTTGTCCATCTTTTGATATTACTCGTCCATGTTAGTCTTGGTCTGCCTCTGCCTCTTTTACCTTGTATTTTCCTTTCCAATATTACTTTTAGTAGGCTGTTGTGTCTTTTAACGTGTCCCAAAATTTCATTTGAGATCCAACGAAGACATTTGTTTTTAAAGTCATTTAATTTCCTATCTAAAGTCAATGTGCATTTCAAACTTTTACAATCACATGTTAGCACTAGTATCACATGTTAGCACTAGTATCACATGTTAGCACTAGTATCACATGTTAGCACTAGTATCACATGTTAGCACTAACATCACATGTTAGCACTAGTATCACATGTTAGCACTAACATCACATGTTAGCACTAGTATCACATGTTAGCACTAGTATCACATGTTAGCACTAGTATCACATGTTAGCACTACTATCACATGTTAGCACTACTATCACATGTTAGTAGCATATGTTAGCACTAGTATCACATGTTAGCACTGGTATCACATGTTAGTATCACATGATAGTATCACATGTTAGTACTACTATCACATGTTAGCACTAGTATCACATGTTAGCACTAGTATCACATGTTAGCACTAGTATCACATGTTAGCACTAGTATCACATGATACTATCACATGTTAGCACTAGTATCACATGTCAGCACTAGTATCACATGTTAGCACTAGTATTACATGTTAGCGCTTGTATCACATGTTAGTATCACATGTTAGCACTAGTATCACATGTTAGTATCACATGTTAGTATCACATGTTAGCACTAGTATCACATGTTAGCACTAGTATCACATGTCAGCACTAGTATTACATGTTAGCACTAGTATCACATGTTAGCAATAGTATCACATGTTAGCAGTAGTATTACATATTAGCACTAGTATCACATTTTAGCACTAGTATCACATGTCAGCACTAGTATTACATGTTAGCACTAGTATCACATGTTAGCACTAGTATCACACAGGAGTTAAACAGTTTAAATTTTGTTCGTTTGCTGACTGCTTTGAATCTCCAGATGTTCGTCAGTTTGCTCAATGCATTTAATGCTTGTGTGAAGCAATCTAGAATCGTTGATGTATTTGTTACTGTTAGGTCTTTCTTCTTGTTAAGACCTTGAAGGGCTCCTTACCATTACATTCAAAATGATGAACAGAGATCCATTTTAAAGTTACAATAAAACAAAATAATTTGGCAAAAGTAATACACTTTTCTCAACTCTTTCCCTTTTTTGCGTTGAGATCCCCTAGAACTATAATGTTTTCATGCGGTTTGCATTGAGGAAGTGTCATATTAAGCTCGTCGTAAAATTAAGAGAATGGCTTGGCAGAAGGTCAACAACAGAAATGATAAATAGATGTGGAGATCGAAAGTTGGGGAGAGACATGATCACCTACGCAAACAGGCTTGCCCGTGTGTTACCGGGGCCTCATTATGAGGGAAGTAAAGAATAGTGACACTGTGACCTTCCAGGCATGTCGTAAGAAGCGACTAAGGAGGTTGATTGATGGCTTGACAAGCTCTCATTGCAAAAAAGTATTGTTATGGAAACAGAGTCATACATTTTAGAAGCAGTGATCTCTGCAATATGTGGCATTTTGGCACGCAAGGTTTCTGTTTTTTAGAAATTGTGGTTCTGCCCTATGTGCCGTCTTTGGCTCGAAAATACAATAGATAGATAGATAGATAGATAGATAGATAGATAGATAGATAGATAGATAGATAGATAGATAGATAGATAGATAGATAGATAGATAGATAGATAGATAGATAGATAGATAGATATATAGATAGATAGATAGATAGATAGATAGATAGATAGATAGATAGATAGATAGATAGATAGATAGATAGATAGATAGATAGATAGATAGATAGATAGATAGATAGATAGATAGATAGATAGATAGATAGATAGATAGATAGATAGATAGATAGATAGATAGATAGATAGATAGATAGATAGATAGATAGATAGATAGATAGATAGATAGATAGATAGATAGATAGATAGATAGATAGATAGATAGATAGATAGATAGATAGATAGATAGATAGATAGATAGATAGATAGATAGATAGATAGATAGATAGATAGATAGATAGATAGATAGATAGATAGATAGAGAGAGAGATAGATAGATAGATAGATAGATAGATAGATAGATAGATAGATAGATAGATAGATAGATAGATAGATAGATAGATAGATAGATAGATAGATAGATAGATAGATAGATAGATAGATAGATAGATAGATAGATAGATAGATAGATAGATAGATAGATAGATAGATAGATAGATAGATAGATAGATAGATAGATAGATAGATAGATAGATAGATAGATAGATAGATAGTTAGATAGATAGATAGACGACGGACAGACAGACAGACAGACGGACGGACGGACGGACGGACGGACGGACGGACTGACAGACAGGCAGGCAGGCAGGCAGGCAAGCAGGCAAGCAGGCAGGCAGACAGACAGACAGACAGACATACAGCCAGACAGACAGACAGGCAGACATACAGACAGACAGACAGATAGATAGAAACAGGCTTGGTACTTGATGAAGAATACACTTGCGATATATGTAAATAGACCAGAGCTTCAAATGCATGGTACGTCAATACTGTCCCCTTCAATTTGATGAAGAGAAAGAAAGGTAGAGAACGAAAAAGAGAGAAGATACAAGATAGCTTGGTGTCATGGTATGGTAAACAGTCAACAACAGAATTATACGATGTACAGTAGATAACTAAAAATGAAAAGAGAACTACTAAGCATAATTCAAACAGGACAAATGCGATTTTTGGGCCATATTAAAAGACACAACAGCCTATTAAAATAAGTTCCTGGAGGGGAAAATACAAGGTAAAAGGAGACAGAGGCAGACCAAGCCTAATATGGATGAGTAACATCAAAAGATGGACAAATCAGCCTATGACAACCTGCACCATCAAAGAAAGAGACAGCAGCATGGCGCTCCATGGTAGCCAACCTTCGTTGCGGTGACGGCACTCGATGATGATGACTGTGGATAGAGAATTGTAAAAGGACACAATCGGTATGGCCCATGATGTCATTCAAGTCGTTACTAATAAATAACCTGTAATGTCTACAATTCAGATATGAGAAGGTGTATCTTGGTCTACGCCCTATGGGCCGGCAACGGCTCGAAAGTTCAATAGATAGAATGTCTACAGAAGTAAAACTTTCTACAGTAGCCCAACAGCATACATCGACCTTGCAATGTGTTCGAAATCTTGGTAGTAATTTCTGCAGGCAGCTCCTCGTTGACATGACAACAGAAAAACGATTAATAAGATGACGTTCTATCTCTTTATTGAAACATATAGAAGTATAGCCAATAGGAGGCGACCTTATCTAAAGTCTTTTTAAGATCACTGTGCTGTGTCTTTACATGAGGAAAAATACCTTGATCAAAACTGTAAGATATGTTTATTAATAGTGAAACCGAGTTTTTTTCCCTCATTACTTGTAACCCAGATAACTACGATATTATGTTGTAATTATAATTATATATATTGAAGGCAATATTTGAAAGAACGATTTCACATACCGTAATTTGCTGTAAAGTTTATGTCGCAAATTATCAGGTTAAACCTAACGTTCGGTCTCAATTCCAGGCCTCTTCAAGTTTCGAACCCACCGTCTGCCACTGGGTACGGAACATGTATAACGTTACTTTTAAAATCTGAAATGTTATCACAACTACCGTTCTCAAAACACTGTAACAGGTAATGTTTTATCACAAAGTCCGTTTCGTGTATAAGATAATCTTAGGGGTTTGTAAGATCCACCATAACTTTTCCCCTAAAAATAAACAAGAAGGAAAATAAAGACTAATCAATGTCATACACTGGGGAACTTTGTCAGGTAAATAGTTTACACGAAACGTTAGCACTTGGGCGTAACATACGAGTTGATAGCGACTAACAAGCCATATCTGGATCGTGACGTTTGGGTCAGACCCCACTTAACCTATACGCGGGTGTTCAAGGAAATAGTTTGAGTCTGATAAAGTGTACAGCTGGAGATAGCGTAATATTAAACGCCTTGAAAAAACACGTGCCACAACAAAAGCAAGGCAGTAAAATAAAACTTACAGATGACATGTTTCGTCCGGATTGCAACTTCCGGTCGTGAATCATGGACAATATATAAAACAGTAAGAAAGAAAATCAAATCTTTCGGAACAAAATGCTACAGAAAAGTCATTAAGATACCTTGGATAATGAAAAAGATCAATGAAGACATATTTAAAGATTTAGACTTTCAAAAGATCTGGATATGAACACAATTCTACTGAGGAAATTAAAATATTGTAGCCATGACACGAGACACAGCGGGCTGGAAAGAACAATAATGGAAGGCAAAGTTCATGGGTGACATATCAGGGGCAGACCAAGAAGAAAGTGGTTTGAGGACATCAAGGAAACAATGAAGATGATAACAGAAGAAGTGAGAGAACAAGCTGGTTACAGATTCTTTCTGACGGACTGTGGTGAATGCAACGTTCTGTGGGAGATCTGGCTAGTGACAGGTTCTTTCAGACGGGCTGTGGTGTATGCAACGTTCTGTGGGAGATCTGGCTAGTGACAGGTTCTTTCAGACGGGCTGTGGTGTATGCAACGTTCTGTGGGAGATCTGGCTAGTGACAGGTTCTTTCAGACGGGCTGTGGTGTATGCAACGTTCTGTGGGAGATCTGGCTAGTGACAGGTTCTTTCAGACGAGCTGTGGTGTATGCAACGTTCTGTGGGAGATCTGGCTAGTGACAGATTCTTTCAGCCGGGCTGTGGTCAATGCAACGTTCTGAGGAAGATCTAGCTAGAGACAGATTCTTTCAGACGGGCTGTGCTGAATGTAACATTCTGTGGGAGGTCTAGCTAGAGAAAGACTCTTTCAGACGGGCTGTGGTGAATGCAACATTCTGTAACGAACATGCGACCTGATGATGATAATAAGCGTTGGGCCAGTGCCATTCACCTGACCACAAAGTCAACATGGTCGTATTGTCGATGCTCAGGTAATGCTGCCGACGACTGACATTCTAATTCATTGAAGTGGAACGGTACCATGCCACAGCTTTGCATAAGGACGGGATGTGTGATCAGTGTTTGACTGCAAATGCGGCACCAGCTGGACAAGGGTCGGATCGAGTATTTCACGGAAGTGAAAAGAGAACTAAGCACAATTCAAACAAGACAAATGCGATTTTTGGGCCATGTTAAAAGACACAACAGCCTACTAAAAGTAATCATAGAAAGGAAAATACAAGGTAAAAGAGGCAGACCAAGACTAACATGGACGAGTAACATCAAAAGATGGACAAACCAGCCTATGACAACCTACACCATCAAAACAAGAGACAGAGCAGAATGGCGCTCTATGATAGCCAACTTTCGTTGCGGAGACGGCAATCGATGATGATGATGGTGAACGCGGAAACAGTCGGTTGGGATCGAACCCTACCCCTTGTCCTTTGTAGTAATTCACTATGACCACTGAGCTATCGCGGCTCCAATACTTGTACTGGTGACAGGTAAATGAAAGGTTTCATCGACGTCTAGATATGCGTTTGGGATTAGTCTTTTATTCACCATGCTTTTCTCCGTGATCAAAAACACGGGTTTTGCTATGTGGTCAGTATAACATCAGTCCGCATTTACTTCACTGAAAATAATATCTGGTACCTACTTTTTAATTGGTTAGTGTGCTTGCCTTCTCACCAGAAGGGCTCATGTTCAGTTCCCAGCAGTGGCGGCTTTTTTTTGGACTGACAAGACTCCGGGGTTCACAAAGCCTCTAAAAACGGGTACCAGAGATAGAGATTCTTTTGGGAAGTAAAGGCGGCCTGGAGTGATACCGACCACATTACCCAAAAATATACCGTAGTCATAGAAACATAAGGTCACTAATACCGTATTCCCACACGCCGAACAAGGTGTAGAAGGAATCTTTACATTATTTTTACATTTTAACTTCTTCCGTACTTTAGCCGAACAGTGCGTCACTCTCAATTTGATTAGTGTAAACTGTCATCAAACTGTGTTATTTTTATAGGTCTTGTATAATCCTGGTGTTGGTGAAGTCTAATTCCTTGTTCAATTATCTACATTTTATATATTATTGGTGTTGGTGAAGTCTAATTCCTTGTTCAGTTATCTACATTTTATATATTATTGGTGTTGGTGAAGTCTAATTCTTTGTTTAATTATATAAATTTTATATATTATTGGTGTTGGTGAAGTCTAATTCCCTGTTCAATTATCTAAATTTTATACACTATTGGTGTTGGTGAAGTCTAATTCTTTGTTTAATTATATAAATTTTATATATTATTGGTGTTGGTGAAGTCTAATTCCCTGTTCAAGTATCTAAATTTTATATATTATTGGTGTTGGTGAAGTCTAATTCCTTGTTCAATTATCTACATTTTATATATTATTGGTGTTGGTGAAGTCTAATTCTTTGTTTAATTATATAAATTTTATATATTATTGGTGTTGGTGAAGTCTAATTCCCTGTTCAATTATCAACATTTTATATATTATTGGTGTTGTTGAAGTCTAATTCTTTGTTTAAATATATAAATTTTATATATTATTGGTGTTGGTGAAGTCTAATTCCTTGTCCAATTATCTAAATTTTATATATTATTGGTGTTGGTGAAGTCTAATTCCCTGTTCAATTATCTAAATTTTATATATTATATTTTAGGTGTCAGATAAACATAAACATGTAGATTGATATTTAAAATCATGAACAATTTTGTCTCCGAAATCTGTTCCGTTGCTTTGATAAACACCTTCCGTACTGAAAGAGTTAAAGGCTGGATTACCTCCGGATCCTTGACGGCCCGAACAAATTGCAGCCCGCTTCAGAAACGCTTCAGAAATGTACTAAAGTCATAACTCCAATTGCGCAGATCAGCAATTGAGATGCGTACTAGTTCATGTAATCATCATCATCGTCGTGTGCCTTCTCCGCAACGAAGGTTGGCTACCATGGATCGCCATTCTACTCTGTTTCTTGTTTTGATGGTGCAGGCTGACATAGATTGACTTGTCCATCTTTAGATGTTACTCGTCCATATTAGTCTTGGTCTGCCTCTGCCTCTTTTACCTTGTATTTTCCCTTCCAATATTACTTTTAGTAGGCTGTTGTGTCTTTTAACATGCCCCCAAAATTTCATTTGTCTTGTCTTAATTGTATTTAGTAGTTCTCTTTTTATTTTCAGTTGTTTTAAAACTTCATCGTTTGTTAATTTCATGTAAAGACTACATTAAAAAAAATTGATATCAAACAATCAATTTATATCAATGAAAAAGAGTTCTTCACTGTTGTGTAGAACTAATAATTACATATGGAAGTGAATTATGGACAATTTGACAATAGGGAAATTGTTGAAGTTCAAATAAGTGTTGTTTTACAGAAGAATGCTTGGATACAGGCGACAGTTGGAACGAGTAATGTGGGTGTTCTAAAAGAGGACAGTTAAATGAGAGGGAAAAGAAAGCTTATTTTTAACACTAGGAAGAAAGAGTCATCATTTTGTGGTCATGTTGTTGGTTGTCTTCATCATCAAGTACCGGGCCTGCTGGCGTAGGTTGATCATATCTCTCCACAACTTTCGATCTCGACAGTTATTTATCATTTCTGTTGTTGACCTTCTGTCAAGCCATTCTCTTAAGCTGTCTGTTATTTTTTCTCTTTGCTTCCCTCTATCTCTTCGTCCCTCAATTTTTTTCCAGTTATTACAATATATTCCAGTTGTTCTCTTCTCATTACATGGTCAAAAAAATGATGACTGTTTCTTCCTCCTTCCTCATTTTCCTTTCAGCGTCGAGGGGAGATATAAAGTCTTTTGTTCTGTTCGCCTCTGCTGCTGTTATGTTTCCTGGTGTTTCTAATATTCCGGTCATCCATCTTTTTTATGGTCGGCCTTTGGATCTGGTGTTCTCGTAAAGTTTATTGAAGCTTCGTTGTGTTGTGTTTCGATCATTATGCCTTGTCAGGTGGTCAAACCATTTTATCTGTTGTTTCTTTATATATTTTATGGCGAGAGTTATTCCTAGCTTTTTTCTCAGTTCTTCATTTCTGATCTTATCACTCTGGCTGTTTCCTGTTATTTTTCTGACACATTTAATCTCAGTCGAGGTTATTTTCTTATTGTTCTTACATCTAGAGACCAGGACTAGCATTGGTAGCACAACATTGTGATGAAGATTGTATTAAAGAGTGCCAGTTTTGCCTCTAGTTATTTCCTTCTTGGACAAAAGTGATGATAGCTGTCCAATGGTTTGACAAGCTTTGTTGGTCATTTTATTATTGGTGATTAATTACAATACGTTCTTGACAGCTGGGAAACAAATGAAGGGAAATAGAGCGACTGAAACAGAGTAAAGATCCAGCCAATGAAAGAGTACAGTATGACAGGAGGTCTAAAATAGAAAGGATTTACAAAAACAAACCCAGAGATATAACATAGTTAAGGTGTCACGCCAATGCCAGAAGACACAGAACTTGATTGATTCATTGTTTGGCAATTGACAGTCTTTGTCGATTAGCGGCAAGTTACAGAATAAACCATTCTATGAAAAATATACTAACATCAAACCAATTAACATCAGGGCTCAAAGCTAAGAATAGCAAAATGTAACATCTTCTCAATATTCCTGTATGGTGCAGAAACATGGAAAATTAGACCAGAAAAACAGAACAGAAAATTGAAGCCTTTGAAATGGGGATCTATAGAAGAATAGGTCGAATTGGATGAATGAAAGAAAAGAAAACAAACGATGAGGTTTTAAAACAACTAAAAATGAAAAGAGAACTACTAAACACAATCAAAACAAGACAAATGAATTTTTTGGGTCATGTTAAAAGTAAAAGGCACAGCAGCCTACTAAAAGTAATCTTGGAAGGGAAAATACAAGGTAAAAGAAGCAGAGGCAGACCAAGAGAACATTGACGAGTAACATTAAAAAATGCACAAGTCAGCCTATGACAACCTGCAGCATCAAAGCAAGGGACAGAGCGGAATGGCGCTCCATGGTAGGCAACCTTCGATGCAAAGACGACACTCAATGATGATGAACAGTATGTTTAGCCAGTCCATTCATTTGTACCAGATTTAATTCTAAAGATTATTATTTTCAAACAACCTCTTTTATTTCCACTACGCTTAATTCTAAATATCAGACTCTTTAATCAACTTGTGCCATGCACAATTCTAGATATCAGACTCTTTAATCAACTTGTGCCATGCATAATTCTAAATATCAGACTCTTTAATCAACTTGTGTCATGCTTAATTCTAAATATCAGACTCTTTAATCAACTTGTGTCATGTTTCATTCTAAATATCAGACTCTTTAATCAACTTGTGTCATGTTTCATTCTAAATATCAGACTCTTTAATCAACTTGTGTCATGCTTAATTCTAAATATCAGACTCTTTAATCAGCTTGTGTCATGCTTCATTCTAAATATCAGACTCTTTAATCAACTTGTGCCATGCTTAATTCTAAATATCAGTCTCTTCAATCAGCTTGAGCCACCCTTAATTCTAAATATTATTCTCTACAATCAACTTGTACCACCCTTAATTCTAAATATCATTCTCTACAATCAACTTGTACCACCCTTAATTCTAAATATCATTCTCTACAATCAACTTGTACCACCTTTAATTCTAAATATCATTCTCTACAATCAACTTGTACCACCCTTAATTCTAAATATCATTCTCTACAATCAACTTGTACCACCCTTAATTCTAAATATCATTCTCTACAATCAACTTGTACCACCCTTAATTCTAAATATCATTCTCTACAATCAACTTGTACCACCTTTAATTCTAAATATTATTCTCTACAATCAACTTGTACCACCCTTAATTCTAAATATCATTCTCTACAATCAACTTGTACCACCCTTAATTCTAAATATCATTCTCTACAATCAACTTGTACCACCCTTAATTCTAAATATCATTCTCTACAATCAACTTGTACCACCCTTAATTCTAAATATCATTCTCTACAATCAACTTGTACCACCTTTAATTCTAAATATTATTCTCTACAATCAACTTGTACCACCCTTAATTCTAAATATCATTCTCTACAATCAACTTGTACCACCCTTAATTCTAAATATCATTCTCTACAATCAACTTGTACCACCCTTAATTCTAAATATCATTCTCTACAATCAACTTGTACCACCTTTAATTCTAAATATTATTCTCTACAATCAACTTGTACCACCCTTAATTCTAAATATCATTCTCTACAATCAACTTGTACCACCCTTAATTCTAAATATCATTCTCTACAATCAACTTGTACCACCCTTAATTCTAAATATTATTCTCTACAATCAACTTGTACCACCCTTAATTCTAAATATCATTCTCTACAATCAACTTGTACCACCCTTAATTCTAAATATCATTATCTACAATCAACTTAGCCGCGATAGTTCAGTGGTTAGTGAACTGGACTACAAAGGACAAGAGGTAGGGTCGATCTCAGCAGACGGCTTCCGGGTTCACCCAGCCTTAAATGGGTACCGGATTTTTTTTCTGGGAAAGTAAAGCAGCACGGGCGTAATACCGGCCACATTACCCTAAAAATCATGTGCTGAAGGTCTATAAAATATAGGGTCACTAACACCATATTTCCCTATACGCCACTTGGCGTGACGGGGGTACTTTACTTTTTTTTTTACTTACAATCAACTTGTACCACCCTTAATTCTAAATATCAATAATTTTAACCATCACTCAATCAACATCTCCTACTTGTTCCACGCTGTCAGACTATATAAGACAACTCCATCAATTTTCCTAACTTTCAAATACAGATAAAGAATGACCACAAATAACTTCGCTTTAAGGTAATGAGTGCTTCAGATACGATGTGCTCTTAATGCTAGTCTGCCAAATCATCCGCCGTCCGAGACTCAGGAATGTCAAAGAGAGTAGATCCACGCAAATCCCCGCAGATTTAAGAACTCTACAAATTTCATTCTAAAATGGTCTCTTTCATTCACTTTAAATCTTACTTGTTATCCGTGACATTTATTGCAATATGTTTTGTCCGGAAGTGTTTCCGTTCAGACTAATGCTGTATCAATCATTAATTACTGACTCCTACTGAACTGATGTTTCATTTACTGACGGCTAGACTGGTCTATAGTTACTTTCGCTTACTATACTGTGTTCAGTTATTGACTCTTATTAGACAACGCCAGTTATTGACTCTTATTAGACAAGGCTAGTTATTGACTCATAATTTAATAACTGAAGACAATCAAGAAAAGAGTTAGATTAGAGTGTCCCCAGTTATTGAATCTTACTTGAGTGTCCTCAGTTATTGACTGTTATTAGACAACGCCAGTTATTGACTCATAATTTAATAACTGAAGACAATCAAGAAAAGAGTTAGATTAGAGTGTCCTCAGTTATTGAATCTTACTTGAGTGTCCTCAGTTATTTAATCTTACTTGAGTGTCCTCAGTTATTGAATCGTACACGAGTGTCCTCAGTTATTGAATCTTACACGAGTGTCCTCAGTTATTGAATCTTACACGAGTGTCCTCAGTTATTGAATCTTACACGAGTGTCCTCAGTTATTGAATCTTACACGAGTGTCCTCAGTTATTGAATCTTACACGAGTGTCCTCAGTTATTGAATCGTACACGAGTGTCCTCAGTTATTGAATCTTACACGAGTGTCCTCAGTTATTTAATCTTACTTGAGTGTCCTCAGTTATTTAATCTTACTTGAGTGTCCTCAGTTATTGAATCGTACACGAGTGTCCTCAGTTATTGAATCTTACACGAGTGTCCTCAGTTATTTAATCTTACTTGAGTGTCCTCAGTTATTTAATCTTACTTGAATGTCCTCATATATTGAATCTTACTTGAGTGTCCTCAGTTATTGAATCTTACTTGAGTGTCCTCAGTTATTGAATCTTACTTGAGTGCCCTCAGTTATTGAATCTTACTTGAGTGTCCTCAGTTATTTAATCTTACTTGAATGTCCTCAGATATTGAATCTTACTACGCCCAATTCTACCAATTGTTCTATAAATCCACATTTCCAAGGCTTCAATTTTCTACTAGTTTTCTTAGATAATGTCCATGTTTCTTCACCATACAGGAATATTGAGAAGATGAAACATTTTGCTATTCTTAGATTTACCCCTGGCGTTATTTCTTCTGATGTTAGTATATTTTTGATGACATTAAACTTACTTTTTGCCATACCTATTCTTTTGTTTATTTCAGTTTTAGTTTTCAATCACTGGTTATATCATGTCCCAGGTAGTTGTAGCTCTAAACTGTCTCCAGATGTATTCTTAATCTTTGATATTTATTTGTAGGTCTTGAGAATTTACTTTGTTTAAGATCATAGTTTTAGATCGTATAGATCTTAAGTTACTTATTCCTAGCAGAGTCTTCAATGATTGAATCTGGGGGACTGGTTGGTCTCGAGGCAAGACGCCGACCTCGAGATAGAGAGGTTGTGGGTTCAAATCCCGGCTACATCAGTTGGGATTTTTATTTCTGATTTCTCTCTGCGGCAACCACCGCTGGTCTCAGAAGCGAGGCCCGGCTTGAAACGTCAATCACTCATCGACGGAAAAAAATATGAGTACTTCCGAAGACGGAGTTATCTGCATGTGCGTCGAGGGACCCCTGTGCACACGGCTGTCAGGAAAAAATGGATTAACACGCAAAATGCAGTTCCTAGTCTCTAGGGACTTCGTCAGAGGTCAAAGCTGGCGAACGAAAAAACAAAACAAAAAAAATCTAACACTAGAATAGTCTTCATTTATAAACAGTTACTATAGATCTGGAATTATTTATTTTTAGCAGTCTTCAATTACAGACTCCAACTAGACCGACCCTCAATTATAAACAATTACTAGACCAATCGTTAATTAATGGCTCAAACTGGCATGTTCTTCAGTAACTGACTTGTATAAAACTTGTTTTCAATTACTGGCTCCATTTTCGTTCAACATACATTTTATATTGCACTCTCATATTTGGCTCCCTACGATCTTCACATTCACTCTTTGTAATTGAATAACCACCGTTAACGTATCACAAGCGGACATACCACATTTGTAACAATCTTGCTGGATGCGGCCGTTCTCCAGCACTTAAGGGCCCCTCGGGAGGTATCGCGTCTACTCGGGAGGCAGTTACGCCTCTAAGCCCTTCTGTTTCAGTGGTCAATTTCAATACTTGGTTAATTTCGAAATCGATACTAACACAACCTCTCATTTTATTTCCCTACAAATGGGATTCGATTTTAAGAAAATCTATTGGCGATTATTCAATTGTCCCAAGTGAAAGAACAACGGCTGTTTTCCATAAAACGGTGTCAGGCACAGCATGTGTTACACCATTAAGAGAACACGATTTAAGTTTTATAGTTTTAAAATTGAATTACACTTGACAGATCTAGTTATAGAGTAATTCATTTTTTGTGTTGTTTTATTTCCGTAACTTGATATATTTCGTGCTTTCCCACGAAGTCTGAAATAAAGAATACATATTAGGAGCAGTGTTTTCCAGTCTTTTTTTTTTTTAGAGGTGCAACTCCATTGTTTTGTGATTAACAAGTAACATCCCACATATTTGACATAAATCAAGTAATGTCACTAGTTGCTTCAAAACCTATGCACAATACCAGCAAGGCAGTAAGATTAATATTATTGAGTACCTGTATATTTCCTATAGAAACATATGGTTGTGGAGCAATGACAATCTCGCAAACAACAAGGAAAGATTATCGATTCACTCGAAACAAAACGCTACAGAAAAATAATTCAGATACCTATGATAATGAAAAAGATCAATGAAGACGACATGTTAAAATAATTAAACTTCAAAAAGAACTGGCATATAAACACCATTCTACAGAAAACAAATTAAAATAATATGGCTACGTCAAAAGACACAGCGGGCTGGAAAGAACAATAATGAAAGGTGTGGTTCCTAGGCGATGGATCAGGGGCAGACCAAGAAGAGGGTGGTTTCAAGACAACAAGGAGACCTTGACCATTACAAAAGAAGAAGTGGGAGATCTGGCTAGAGACAGAGATTCTTTCAGACAGGCTATGGTGAATGTAACGTTCTGTGGAAGATCTGGCTAGAGACAGAGATTCTTTTAGACAGGCTGTGGTGAATGTAACGTTCTGTGGAAGATCTGGCTAGAGACAGAGATTCTTTTAGACAGGCTGTGGTGAATGTAACGTTCTGTGGAAGATCTGGCTAGAGACAGAGATTCTTTTAGACAGGCTGTGGTGAATGTAACGTTCTGTGGAAGATCTGGCTAGAGACAGAGATTCTTTTAGACAGGCTGTGGTGAATGTAACGTTATGTGGAAGATCTGGCTAGAGACAGAGATTCTTTCAGACAGGCTGTGGTGAATGTAACGTTATGTGGAAGATCTGGCTAGAGACAGAGATTCTTTTAGACAGGCTGTGGTGAATGTAACGTTATGTGGGAGATCTGGCTAGAGACAGAGATTCTTTCAGACAGGTTGTGGTGAATGTAACGTTCTGTGGGAGATCTGGCTAGAGACAGAGATTCTTTCAGACAGGCTGTGGTGAATGTAACGTTATGTGGAAGATCTGGCTAGAGACAGAGATTCTTTCAGACAGGCTGTGGTGAATGTAACGTTCTGTGGGAGATCTGGCTAGAGACAGAGATTCTTTCAGACAGGCTGTGGTGAATGTAACGTTCTGTGGGAGATCTGGCTAGAGACAGAGATTCTTTCAGACAGGCTGTGGTGAATGTAACGTTATGTGGAAGATCTGGCTAGAGACAGAGATTCTTTCAGACAGGCTGTGGTGAATGTAACGTTCTGTGGAGATCTGGCTAGAGACAGAGATTCTTTTAGACAGGCTGTGGTGAATGTAACGTTCTGTGGAAGATCTGGCTAGAGACAGAGATTCTATCAGACAGGCTGTGGTGAATGTAACGTTCTGTGGGAGATCTGGCTAGAGACAGAGATTCTTTCAGACAGGCTGTGGTGAATGTAACGTTCTGTGGAAGATCTGGCTAGAGACAGAGATTCTTTTAGACAGGCTATGGTGAATTAACGTTCTGTGGAAGATCTGGCTAGAGACAGAGATTCTATCAGACAGGCTGTGGTGAATGTAACGTTATGTGGAAGATCTGGCTAGAGACAGAGATTCTATCAGACAGGCTGTGGTGAATGTAACGTTATGTGGAAGATCTGGCTAGAGACAGAGATTCTATCAGACAGGCTATGGTGAATGCAACGTTATGTGGAAGATCTGGCTAGAGACAGAGATTCTATCAGACAGGCTGTGGTGAATGTAACGTTCTGTGGAAGATCTGGCTAGAGACAGAGATTCTTTCAGACAGGCTATGGTGAATGCAACGTTATGTGGAAGATCTGGCTAGAGACAGAGATTCTTTCAGACAGGCTATGGTGAATGCAACGTTATGTGGAAGATCTGGCTAGAGACAGAGATTCTTTAGACAGGCTATGGTGAATGCAACGTTATGTGGAAGATCTGGCTAGAGACAGAGATTCTTTCAGACAGGCTGTGGTGAATTCAACGTTATGTGGAAGATCTGGCTAGAGACAGAGATTCTTTTAGACAGGCTGTGGTGAATTAACGTTATGTGGAAGATCTGGCTAGAGACAGAGATTCTTTCAGACAGGTTGTGGTGAATGTAACGTTCTGTGGGAGATCTGGCTAGAGACAGAGATTCTTTTAGACAGGCTGTGGTGAATGTAACGTTATGTGGAAGATCTGGCTAGAGACAGAGATTCTTTCAGACAGGCTATGGTGAATGTAACGTTCTGTGGGAGATCTGGCTAGAGACAGAGATTCTTTCAGACAGGTTGTGGTGAATGTAACGTTCTGTGGGAGATCTGGCTAGAGACAGAGATTCTATCAGACAGGCTGTGGTGAATGTAACGTTATGTGGAAGATCTGGCTAGAGACAGAGATTCTTTCAGACAGGCTGTGGTGAATGTAACGTTATGTGGGAGATCTGGCTAGAGACAGAGATTCTTTTAGACAGGCTGTGGTGAATGTAACGTTCTGTGGAAGATCTGGCTAGAGACAGAGATTCTTTCAGACAGGCTGTGGTGAATGTAACGTTCTGTGGGAGATCTGGCTAGAGACAGAGATTCTTTTAGACAGGCTGTGGTGAATGCAACGTTCTGTGGAAGATCTGGCTAGAGACAGAGATTCTTTTAGACAGGCTATGGTGAATTTAACGTTCTGTGGAAGATCTGGCTAGAGACAGAGATTCTATCAGACAGGCTGTGGTGAATGTAACGTTATGTGGGAGATCTGGCTAGAGACAGAGATTCTATCAGACAGGCTGTGGTGAATGTAACGTTCTGTGGAAGATCTGGCTAGAGACAGAGATTCTATCAGACAGGCTGTGGTGAATGTAACATTATGTGGAAGATCTGGCTAGAGACAGAGATTCTATCAGACAGGCTGTGGTGAATGTAACGTTCTGTGGAAGATCTGGCTAGAGACAGAGATTCTATCAGACAGGCTATGGTGAATGCAACGTTATGTGCAAGATCTGGCTAGAGACAGAGATTCTATCAGACAGGCTATGGTGAATGCAACGTTATGTGAAGATCTGGCTAGAGACAGAGATTCTATTAGACAGGCTATGGTGAATGCAACGTTATGTGGAAGATCTGGCTAGAGACAGAGATTCTTTCAGACAGGCTGTGGTGAATTCAACGTTATGTGGAAGATCTGGCTAGAGACAGAGATTCTTTTAGACGGGCTGTGGTGAATTCAACGTTATGTGGAAGATCTGGCTAGAGACAGAGATTCTTTCAGACAGGTTGTGGTGAATGTAACGTTCTGTGGGAGATCTGGCTAGAGACAGAGATTCTTTTAGACAGGCTGTGGTGAATGTAACGTTATGTGGAAGATCTGGCTAGAGACAGAGATTCTTTCAGACAGGCTATGGTGAATGTAACGTTCTGTGGGAGATCTGGCTAGAGACAGAGATTCTTTCAGACAGGTTGTGGTGAATGTAACGTTCTGTGGGAGATCTGGCTAGAGACAGAGATTCTATCAGACAGGCTGTGGTGAATGTAACGTTATGTGGAAGATCTGGCTAGAGACAGAGATTCTTTCAGACAGGCTGTGGTGAATGTAACGTTCTGTGGAAGATCTGGCTAGAGACAGAGATTCTTTCAGACAGGCTGTGGTGAATGTAACGTTCTGTGGGAGATCTGGCTAGAGACAGAGATTCTTTTAGACAGGCTGTGGTGAATGTAACGTTCTGTGTAAGATCTGGCTAGAGACAGAGATTCTTTTAGACAGGCTATGGTGAATGTAACGTTCTGTGGAAGATCTGGCTAGAGACAGAGATTCTATCAGACAGGCTGTGGTGAATGTAACGTTATGTGGGAGATCTGGCTAGAGACAGAGATTCTATCAGACAGGCTGTGGTGAATGTAACGTTCTGTGGAAGATCTGGCTAGAGACAGAGATTCTATCAGACAGGCTGTGGTGAATGTAACATTATGTGGAAGATCTGGCTAGAGACAGAGATTCTATCAGACAGGCTGTGGTGAATGTAACGTTCTGTGGAAGATCTGGCTAGAGACAGAGATTCTATCAGACAGGCTATGGTGAATGCAACGTTATGTGGAAGATCTGGCTAGAGACAGAGATTCTATCAGACAGGCTATGGTGAATGCAACGTTATGTGGAAGATCTGGCTAGAGACAGAGATTCTATTAGACAGGCTATGGTGAATGCAACGTTATGTGGAAGATCTGGCTAGAGACAGAGATTCTTTCAGACAGGCTGTGGTGAATTCAACGTTATGTGGAAGATCTGGCTAGAGACAGAGATTCTTTTAGACGGGCTGTGGTGAATTCAACGTTATGTGGAAGATCTGGCTAGAGACAGAGATTCTTTCAGACAGGTTGTGGTGAATGTAACGTTCTGTGGGAGATCTGGCTAGAGACAGAGATTCTTTTAGACAGGCTGTGGTGAATGTAACGTTATGTGGAAGATCTGGCTAGAGACAGAGATTCTTTCAGACAGGCTATGGTGAATGTAACGTTCTGTGGGAGATCTGGCTAGAGACAGAGATTCTTTCAGACAGGTTGTGGTGAATGTAACGTTCTGTGGGAGATCTGGCTAGAGACAGAGATTCTTTCAGACAGGCTGTGGTGAATGTAACGTTATGTGGAAGATCTGGCTAGAGACAGAGATTCTTTCAGACAGGCTGTGGTGAATGTAACGTTATGTGGAAGATCTGGCTAGAGACAGAGATTCTTTCAGACAGGCTGTGGTGAATGTAACGTTCTGTGGAAGATCTGGCTAGAGACAGAGATTCTTTCAGACAGGCTGTGGTGAATGTAACGTTCTGTGGAAGATCTGGCTAGAGACAGAGATTCTTTTAGACAGGCTGTGGTGAATGTAACGTTCTGTGGAAGATCTGGCTAGAGACAGAGATTCTTTTAGACAGGCTATGGTGAATTTAACGTTCTGTGGAAGATCTGGCTAGAGACAGAGATTCTATCAGACAGGCTGTGGTGAATGTAACGTTATGTGGGAGATCTGGCTAGAGACAGAGATTCTATCAGACAGGCTGTGGTGAATGTAACGTTCTGTGGAAGATCTGGCTAGAGACAGAGATTCTATCAGACAGGCTGTGGTGAATGTAACATTATGTGGAAGATCTGGCTAGAGACAGAGATTCTATCAGACAGGCTGTGGTGAATGTAACGTTCTGTGGAAGATCTGGCTAGAGACAGAGATTCTTTCAGACAGGCTATGGTGAATGCAACGTTATGTGGAAGATCTGGCTAGAGACAGAGATTCTATTAGACAGGCTATGGTGAATGCAACGTTATGTGGAAGATCTGGCTAGAGACAGAGATTCTTTCAGACAGGCTGTGGTGAATTCAACGTTATGTGGAAGATCTGGCTAGAGACAGAGATTCTTTTAGACGGGCTGTGGTGAATTCAACGTTATGTGGAAGATCTGGCTAGAGACAGAGATTCTTTCAGACAGGCTATGGTGAATGTAACGTTCTGTGGGAGATCTGGCTAGAGACAGAGATTCTTTTAGACAGGCTGTGGTGAATGTAACGTTATGTGGAAGATCTGGCTAGAGACAGAGATTCTTTCAGACAGGCTATGGTGAATGTAACGTTCTGTGGGAGATCTGGCTAGAGACAGAGATTCTTTCAGACAGGTTGTGGTGAATGTAACGTTCTGTGGGAGATCTGGCTAGAGACAGAGATTCTATCAGACAGGCTGTGGTGAATGTAACGTTATGTGGAAGATCTGGCTAGAGACAGAGATTCTTTCAGACAGGCTGTGGTGAATGTAACGTTATGTGGGAGATCTGGCTAGAGACAGAGATTCTTTTAGACAGGCTGTGGTGAATGTAACGTTCTGTGGAAGATCTGGTTAGAGACAGAGATTCTTTCAGACGGGCTGTGGTAAATGCAACGTTCTTTGGAAGATCTGGTTAGAGACAGAGATTCTTTCAGACGGGCTGTGATAAATGCAACGTTCTGTGGAAGATCTGGTTAGAGACAGAGATTCTTTCAGACATGCCGTGGTGAATGCAACGTTCTATAAAGCACATACAACCTGATAATTTGTAAAATAAAACAAAAAGATTAAGTAATCTACAACCTTTTTGATTTAATAAAGTATTCGTGGGTCATCATCATTCACACCGAACACGTCCATAGGTGCTGAGATCCCCTCCTCAGCGTCCAGAGACAGACGACTCCAGTTCTGTGTCGGTTTATAAGTTCTCTATAACACCAATGAAGACTCTCAATTCAGGCTGTACCCATTTTTACTCCCCTCTCTTTTATCCTGTAGGCTTCACCCATCTTTACTCTCTTCACTTTTATCCTGTAGGCTGTACCCATCTTTACTCCCATCTCTTTTACCCTAAAGGCTATACACATCTTTACTCCTCTCTCTTTTATCCTATAGGCTGTACCAATCTTTACTCCGCTCTCTTTTACCCCGTATTCTGATGATGATAATCCTGCTAGGACCTTTCACAATAGCAAAATCAATCTCCTATAACCTTTTATAACAGCCAGGTGATCTGTTATTAAATTTTACTAGACCTAGATATACTGCTAATTGCCTTTTCTAAATAGCGAAACTGCCTGCTAGGTCTTCTGATTATGACTAGACACAATGCAAGGACCTTCAGTAATAGCAAGTAACCTGAGATAAGCTTTCACAATTTTAAAATAATTTAATAGAAAAGAAAGTTAGAAAAATGTAAAGGTTACATTTCCAATACAAACTACTGTGATTAAATATAAATCTTGTATTCAAGTACTGGGACAATTAGTCTCACACTTCGCCCAACTCATCGCTAGGGTATTTGGGCTATGTCGGCTCAGTCTGCTTGCTTTTCACCCTCATGGATCCTCTGTCTTTCCA
This sequence comes from Megaustenia siamemsis, assembly GCA_032433765.1. NCBI lineage: Eukaryota > Metazoa > Mollusca > Gastropoda > Stylommatophora > Ariophantidae > Megaustenia > Megaustenia siamemsis. The sequence goes on from JAVIAB010000046.1 coordinate 41,463,516, forward strand.
CCATTCCTCTGGCATTCGAGATCCATCTCTCACGGTGAGCGGACGGATCCCGACAACAAGGTAAGTCTCACTTTTATATATTATCATTTATTTATATATATATACTTATGCTTTCATATTTCCGCAATTCACCTATTCTTCCAACATGTAGCACATCTCTTTTACAATTACTCATCGACGGAAAAAAAACATGAGAACCTCCGAAGACGGAGTTATCTGCATGTGCGGCGAGGGACCCCTGTGCAGACGGCTGTCAATTGATTAACATGCAGTATTCAGTTCCTAGTCTCTAGGGACATTGTCAAAGGTAAAAGCCGGCGAACGCAAAAAAATAGGAGTGTACGTTACATCTCAGTACTGGCTCCCCACTCCAACAGCACAAGAGAGTGCAAATCAGCACGCAGGAAATCGTATTCAAAGCAAATTGATCCCCACTCTACATTACCAATGACAAACAAGGTCACTCACAGAAAGTCAGAAAACAAATGTAACAACCACGGAAAAAAGTAATAAGAACCAAAAAAAATGTGAGAGAAAATGAGTACATTTATAAGAGAAAATGTGGACATAAAACCAATGTTGAACTACACACAAAGATAACAAATAAAATGGAGTTTGCCCAACTGGAGAGAGTGTCTAGCGATGCCGTACAATAGAAGGCATACAGATAAAGAGGGGAACAATAGAGAGCTTGAGGCAAACCGAGACTATGTTGAAGTGACATCACAGAAGCCCGACAAGACCATCAAGTGTAAAAGGCTGAGCAAGAACCAGAACTGTGTATTTTCCCAGACAACGGAAGTGATACAAGGAAGAAGAAGAATGAATAAAAGGGAGAGAAATAGGGTGAAGGCAAGTTTCTTCTTTAATAATACACTTCCGACGGAAATACTCTGTTGGGGTTTATAAGTCTTGCAAGAGATACACATAGGGAGCCGCGATAGATCAGTGGTTAGTGAACTAGACCACAAGGGGGTTCGATCCAGATCGATGACTTTCGGATTCACCCAGTTTTAAATGGGTACCGGATTTTTCTGAGAAAGTAAAGCTGCTCGGGCGTAATACTGACCACAAATACCCCAAAACCCATTTGTGTCGAAGGTCTGTACAAATTATGGTCACCAACATCATATTGCCTATATAAATCATATCTTCGGCACATGATTTTTGAAGTAATATGGTCGGTATTACGCTCGTGCCACTTTACTTTAACAGAAAATATCCCGTACCCATATAAGGCTAGGTGAACCCGGAAGCCGTCGGTTGAGATCGAACCCTACCTCTTGTCCTTTGTAGTCCAGTTCATTAAACACTGAGCTATAGCGGCTCCCATAGTAATGTATAGTAAGTAAAAAGAGTAAAGAGTCCCCGTCATGCCAAGTGGCGTATAGGGAATATGGTGTTAGTGACCATACATTTTACAGACCTTCAGCGCATAATTTTTTGGGTAATGTGGTCGGTATTACGCCCGTGCCGCTTTACTTTCCCAGAGAAAATTCGGTACTCATTTAAGGCTGGGTGAAACCGGAATCCGTCGGTTGGGATTGAACCCTACCTCTTGTCATTTGTAGTCCAGTTCACTAACCACTGAGTTATCGCGGCTCCCACAAGTTTATGTATAACCTAGGACAAATGTTTAGTATTTATGTTGAAATATTAATTTAATGATTCTAGCAAATTCAACCCATTGATATTTCTATCACGGCTCCCCATAATAATATATATTGCACATATAATACCAAGTGTACAACTAATTTGTGTGTGACAGTGTGATGGTGGGGGAAGTCTGCATGGACAATTTTGAGACCATTTCTCACCAACTCATCCCTCCCGTCCACCCCTCAACCATCACCACCCCACCTCAAGGAAGCCTTGAATATACCCACACAACAAGGACTGTCTTACCTAAGACTGGTATTCGGTATCGATTATTCAGGAGAACTTCAAACTCTGTTGTTCAATGTGACCATTCTCGGTATAAACAAAAGGACGAGTGGAATCAGACCCATAGTAAAATGTGACAACACCAACGAAACTCTAAAACATCAAGTGACAGTGCTAGAGTCCTCAAAACGAGACCTAGAAATGTGTACTTCACCCCACACTCGAGAGAGTAAAAAAGGTATTGAAGAAGAACACTGTAAACCGTGGGAAAAAAGGGAATGTGTTCATTATTTTGAGAGGATAGAATATGGCATTACAGACTGTTCTCTGAGCACACTACTTCAGTACTACACCAACGATACAAACAACGCACTTCATCTTTTAATAATTCAATACATAATAGTGTATTTTACTTTGTTATTACGAACATCACTTTTTCTGATTTTTCACATCGGCTCAGGTGTCCCTCGCCATACAGGCAAATATTCACATACTCCAGAGATACTCTGTTGTTTTTTTTTTTATCGTCGAGTGTTATGACGTTTTGTGGTAGATTTTTTTTTTTTTTATCTGATTATTTTTGTCCGTGCAGCGGGTTACTTGTCTACAACGCCCTAACTGTCAAGGTATCTTTCTAGTGTGCAGCGGGCGCCTCCTGTTTTGCCATTGTCCGTGAGAAATAAACATTGGGTCTCACCTTATAGCGACCAGGAAAGGAAAGGTTCAGTCACGAATAAATCACAGATTGCAACTGAAAGACTCGCATCGCCTGTGGTGGGAATTGAACCTTGCACCTTCTTGTCCAGAGGCCGAAGTCTTACAACTTCTAGACCACCCAGCCTCCATCCCCCCCCCCTTTTTTAAATGTATATATTCTTCAGTTAAGCGAAAAAGAATTTGCACGATCTGTATGAATTGAAATTGTAACTTCTTGCTGTTTGAGCTCAATTGTTCATTAAGAACATCATCACCACTGAGTGCCGTTTTCGCAACGAAGGCTGTCTACCACAGAGCGCTATTCCGCTCTGTCTCTTGCTTTGATGCTGCAGGTTGCCATAGGCTGACTTGTCCATCTCTTGATGTTACTTGTCCATTTTAGTCTTGGTCTGCCTCTGCCTCTTTTACCTTGTATTTTCCCTTCCAAGATTACTTTTAGTAGGATGATGTGTCTTTTAACATGAGCACAAATCGCATTTGTCTTGTTTGAGTTGTGTTTAGTAGTTTTCTTTTCATTTGTAGTTGTTTTAAGACTTAATCGTTTGTTTTCTTTACTTTCCAACAAATTCTACCTATTATTCTATATATATATATATCCACATTTCAAAGGCTTCAATTTTCTGTTCTGTTTTCTAATCTAGTGTCCATGTTTCTGCACCATATGTTGAGAAGACATAACACTTTGCTATTCTTAGTTTTAGCCCTGGTGTTATTTGCTTTGATGTTAGTATATTTTTCATGACATTAAAATTACTTTTTGCCATTCCTATTCTTTTGTTTATTTCAGTTTTACATTTTCCATCACTGGTTATAGTATGTCCAAGGTATTTGTAGTTCTGAACTGTCTCCAGGTCTATTCCTTCAATTTTGATATCAACTTGTAGGTTTTAAGTATTTTCTTTGTTTATGATCATAGTTTTAGTCTTTTTGATATTCATATTTAATCCATATTTTTTGCTTGTCATGTTTATTTAATTAAGTAATTGGTGTAGATCGTTAGGATTTTCTGCTAGTAGAACAGTATCGTCAGCATATCTTAGGTTATTGATTATCTTTCCATTAATGTTTAGGCCTGGCATTCTGTGATGTTTTTGAAGGATTTCTCAGAGTATAGATTGAACAAGCTTGGTGATAGGATGCATCTCTCTCTTCCTCCTAATTTTATATCAATGGGTGTAAAGTTCTCTTTGTTATATTTTATTATTGCTGTTTGCTCCCAGTATATATTACATATTAGTCGTATGTCCATGCCATCTAGATGTATGTCTTTTAGGCATTCTATAACTTGTTAGTAGTGTAATCTAAGAAGCAGGCATATATTGGTTTGTTTACTTCTGCGTACTTTTCGATTAATGTTCTCATGCAGAATATGGGCTTCTTTTGTACCGCTATTTTTCCTAAATCCAAATTGCTGCTCATCTAATTCAGTATTGATTTTATTCTGATTCCTTCCTTGTATAACGTTTAGGAAGATGATTTTAACATGGCTCATTAGGCTTATTGTTCTAAAGTCACTGCATTCAACTGCACCATTCCTTTTAGGCAATCCAATGAAAGTTTATGTTTTTAGTTCATTTGGTATGTATCCTGTATGGTATATGTCGTTGCATATGTCTGTGATCACTTCAATGCCAAAGTCTTCTAGTATCAATCATCTCTATCTGTATGCTGTCATTTCCTGCTGCTTTTCCCTTTTTCATTGTTTGTACAGCTTTTTCCACCTCAGATTTTAAGATTTTATAGCCTGTTGTACATTTTATAACTGGTTTCTTGTCCCTTTGATCATGAAATAGTTCTGTTATATATTCCTGCCATCTATCTATTATATCTTTATTATCTGTTAGCATTTTTCCTTTTTTGTCTGCAATGCATCCGCTTTCTGTGACATTTTTATTTGTATTAGTCACTCTCTTTATTTCTGTGTGTGTATTCCTCATAAGTCTTATTTTCTTTCCATAGTTTCTATTTCTATACATTTTTGGCTGAGCAAGTCTACTTTTACCGTTTTGCACATTTTGTGTGTTTTTACAGTTTATATATCTATAGATAGATAGATAGACAGACAGACAGACAGACAGACCGACAAACAGATAGATAGATAGATACAAATATTACCCTAGCTCGAAAACATAAAAAAAATGAATCATGAACTCGATAGCGCACAGATTTCTTAAGCTAGCAAACAAAAATGACATTAACAAATGGGCGATATAAGAAACAGACATTAACCAATGGGCGATATAAGAAACATACATTAACAATTGGGCGATATAAGAAACATACATTAACAATTGGGCGATATAAGAAACAGACATTAACAATTGGGCGATATAAGAAACATACATTAACAATTGGGCGATATAAGAAACATACATTAACAATCGGGCGATATAAGAAACATACATTAACAATTGGGCGATATAAGAAACAGACATTAACAATTGGACGATATAAAAAACAGACATTAACAAATGGGCGATATAAGAAACAGACATTAACAATTGGGCGATATAAGAAACATATATTAACAATTGGACGATATAAAAAACAGACATTAACAATTGGGCGATATAAGAAACATACATTAACAATTGGGCGATATAAGAAACAGACATTAACAATTGGACGATATAAAAAACAGACATTAACAAATGGGCGATATACGAAACAGACATTAAGAAATGGGCGATACAAGAAACAGACATTAACAATTGGACGATATAAGAAACAGACATTAACAAATGGGCGATACAAGTAACAGACATTAACAAATGGGCGATATTAGAAACATACATTAACAAATGGGCGATATAAGAAACAGACATTAACAAATGGGCGATATAAGAAACAGACATTAACAAATGGGCGATACAAGAAACAGACATTAACAAATGGGCGATATAAGAAACAGACATTAAGAAATGGGCGATATTAGAAACAGACATTAACAAATGGGCGATATAAGAAACAGACATTAACAAATGGGCGATATAAGAAACAGACATTAACAAATGGGCGATATAAGAAACAGACATTAACAAATGGCGATATAAGAAACAGACATTAAGAAATGGGCGATATAAGAAACAGACATTAACAAATGGGCGATATAAGAAACAGACATTTACAAATGGGTCATATAAGAAACAGACATTAACAAATGGCGATATAATAAACAGACATTAACAAATGGGCGATATAATAAACAGACACTAACAAATGAGTGATACAATAATCAGACATTAACACATGAGTGATAAAATAATCAGACATTAACACATTAGTGATAAAATAATCAGACATTAACACATTAGTGATAAAATAATCAGACATTAACACATGAGTGATAAAATAATCAGACATTAACACATTAGTGATACAATAATCAGACATTAACACAGGAGTGATAAAATAATCAGACATTAATACATGAGTGATAAAATAATCAGACATTAACACATGAGTGATAAGATAATCAGACATTAACACATGAGTGATAAGATAATTAGACATTAACACATGAGTGATATAACAAACAATTTAAATGATTACGTCCAAGTAAAACAGAATTTCCATGAACAAAATACTTAACAAATTTTGAGTTCGCCAACGAAAAGAGAGTCTGTGCTACCAAAAGAGAAAATAGAACATAGCATAACAACAACAACAACAAACACATTTCATAACATATCAGACATTACTACAAGAGTTGTTTCCCCTGCAGCATAATTGTATTTTAAAATATTTCTGCAATAAAATACTAACAATACGTGTTAATGGACTAGCAGATCGTCTTCAAAGACAACTGGAACATTTAGCAAACAACGCGGTAATAAAATTCACTTACCGTATCTATTTGTTCAGCGTCAGCAATAAAATAACTTCAAGGTGAAAACACTCTCTGGGACGATTTTACAGGCAGTGTATAATGGTCACGATCTCAAAAGTGATAATCTGCGTTAAATCACAGCGGTACGACTAGCCACACCATGTGGAACTGGTGGTCTCAAATAATAATGGTGACCTCCGTTTTGTGCAGACATTTATCATGCCTCGCCACCTCTTCATTATCTGCAGTGTTATCAGCACTTTCCTCCACTATTGCGAAAACAGCAAACACTGATTGGGGCGTGGTAAACGTTTGTTTTCATTCTTTATCTCCAGGGGAACAATCCCGTCGACGTTAGATTTTTTTAAAATAAAAAGAAACGTTATATTGTTTTTGAAACGGTTAGTTCTCATACATGATAGGACTATCAAAGAATTGTCTCCATATTATTGGCCCAGGTATAGCAAGCAAGCTGAAATGTCAGTTCCATCCTCGTTAGGACACAGCAGAAGGAAGACACAATCTCTCATACTCGGCACATGGAACGTTAGGACACAGCAGAAGGAAGACACAATCTCTCATACCCGGCACATGGAACGTTAGGACACATTAGAAGGAAGACACAATCTCTCATACTCGGCACATGGAACGTTAGGACACAGCAGAAGGAAGACACAATCTCTCATACTCGGCTCATGGAACGTTAGGACACAGCAGAAGGAAGACACAATCTCTCATACTCGGCACATGGAACGTTAGAACCATGTGTCCTGGATTAAATAACACCAACCTCACGAATGTAGAAAACATAAGGAAAACAGCCCTCATCGACATGGACCTGCAGAGACTAGATGTTGATATTGCAGCCCTTCAGGAAACAAGGCTTGCAGATTGTGGTTCAGTCAGGGGAAAACATGACACCTTTTTCTGGCAGGGGCTAAAGCCTGAGCAGCCTCTCTTACATGGAGTGGGTTTTGCTGTGCATAATAAGATCAAACAAATACTGTATGGCGAACATAGGGACGGAAAGAGACCTAAGCGCATACCAGTGCTGAGATATAAGGATGTTTGCAGGGCTTCCTTGAGGGAATTTTCTATCAGTGACAGAAACTGGGAAAATGTGGCTGCGGATCGTAGCACATGGAGAGCAAACATAAAAATTGGCACAGCAACTTTCGAGACAGTGCTGATGTCAAATTCAGAAGACAAAGGCGCAAGTGAAATAAGTCAAGGCTGGGTACCGCGGGTACACCTTGCTCGTTCCGTGGATGGATCTGTCTGTCCAGGATTGGCAAATTCAGCCACGAGAAAAGATGTTCAGTAAAGCAGCACCCAGTATGAGACACTAATGCTTTACGAAACTACAGACTTATCATGATTGCTTGCTAACAACCGTCTGTCAAGACGCCAAAGGCCCTATACATGATATCATGAGTCCATGTCACTCCTTCGGATGAAAAAGATGGGAGTTAAGATGGGCACAGCCAGAAACAAGAAAATTAGTGGACGTGTAAGAAGACTTATCAACCAACTCTCTCTCTGTCTCCAGATCTGTGAGACTTGTGACCATCTGTGAGACTTGTGACCATCAGACTTGTGACCATCTGTGAGACTTGTGACCATCTGTGAGACTTGTGACCATCTGTGAGACTTGTGACCATCTGTGAGACTTGTGACCATCTGTGAGACTTGTGACCATCTGTGAGACTTGTGACCATCTGTGAGACTTGTGACCATCTGTGAGACTTGTGACCATCTGTGAGACTTGTGACCATCAGACTTGTGACCATCTGTGAGACTTGTGACCATCTGTGAGACTTGTGACCATCTGTGAGACTTGTGACCATCTGTGAGACTTGTGACCATCTGTGAGACTTGTGACCATCTGTGAGACTTGTGACCATCTGTGAGACTTGTGACCATCTGTGAGACTTGTGACCATCTGTGAGACTTGTGACCATCTGTGAGACTTGTTGAGGACTGGATCTGAGCACATATAGACATGTTCGGAGTGCAGTGTTGATGACCCGCTAATAACTCCATAACTCAATAATAAAACACCCATTACGTAGAGCTTCGCAAAAGAAGGCAATCTGATCATCAGAAAAGGACCCTTCAAGTAAGTGTTTCGGAACTTTAGTTTCTTGACACTCTGAAAGGTAATGGTGGGGGGGGAGGGGTTTTGCACCTATTTTATGATTCCAATACGACAGCTTCAAGAGCCGCGATAGCTCAGTGGTTAGTGAACTGGACTACAAAGAACACGAGGTAGGTTCGATCCCAACCGACAGCTTCCGGATTCACCCAGCCTTAAATGGATTTTTTTTCTAGTAAAGTAAAGCTGCACGGGCGTAATACCGACCACATTACCCCAAAAATCATGTGCCGAAGGTCTATAAAAATTATGGTCACTAACACCATATTCCCTATACACCACTTGGCGTTACGGGACACTTTATTTTACTTAGACATCAGTATAATTAACTCTTAATAGTTAAGCTCTTAATAGATAAGCTCTTATTTGATAAGCTCTTTTCAACACAAAGCTTCTGATCGAATCTACGGTCCATGTCCAGTTGCTAAATGATGTCACAGCCATAGCATGGAGTGATTTCTTTCCGGTAAAAACGGTCTTAAATATATGCTGCCGGTATGTCTACATGTACGTCCATTCATCCATGTTCATCTATTCATTCATGTACATACATTCATCCATGTACATCCATTCATACATGTACATCCATTCATACATGTACATCCATTCATCCATGTTAATCCATTCATTCATGTACATACATTCATCCATATACATCCATTCATCCATATGCATCCATTCACACAAGTACATCCATTCATACATGTACATCCATTCATCCATGTACATCCATTCATACATGTACATACATTCATCCATATACATCCATTCATCCATATACATCCATTCATCCATGTACATCCATTCATACATGTACATACATTCATCCATGTACATACATTCATACATGTACATTCATTCATCCATGTACATCCATTCATTCATGTACATCCATTCATCCATGTACATCCATTCACACACGTACATGCATTCATACATGTACATACATTCATACATGTACATCCATTCATCCATGTACACCCATTCATACATGTACATACATTCATACATGAACATCCATTCCTTCATATACACCCATTCATACATGTACATACATTCATCCATGTACATACATTCATACATGTACATACATTCATCCATGTACATACATGTACATTCATTCATCCATGTACATCCATTCATTCACGTACATCCATTCATACATGTACTCCCATTCACACATGTACATCCATTCACTCATGTACATCCATTCATCCATGTACACCCATTCATACATGTACATCCATTCATACATGTACACCCATTCATACATGTACACCCATTCATACATGTACATCCATTCATACATGTACACCCATTCATACATGTACACCCATTCATACATGTACATCCATTCACTCATGTACATCCATTCACCCATGTACATCCATTCATCGATTCATACATGCCTCTATTTCTCTATTACTCCTTTTCTCGTTTTAATTACACCCTAAGAGACACCGCCCCTTTAATCTTCCTCTGTTTGGCTCATTTTGGTCCTGTTAAATTCTGCCTGACTTATTGTCTATTAATCTTATAACCAAACTCTACGTAAATCCTAGCCACCATAGTATCATCTTTGTTGTTCACTGTTAACCGTGGTGCAATACCACCAAGCTATCTAGTGTTTTCTCTCGCTGTCGTCCACGATCTCTTTTTCCCTCTATTTAGTTAGTTATACCAACGTTTTCCAAGTTTCCATTTTCCATAATGTGCCAAGCAGGTATCAATTGTTTCTTTTGATGTGTTTTTTACGAGCTCCAATTTTGTGTTGACCTCTTTTAGAATTTCTTCCTTGGTTATTTTAGCAGTTAAGAGAACTCTCAAAATATATTATCATCAAGTACCATGCCTGCTGGCATAGGTGATCATGTCTCTCCACAACTTTCGATCTCGGCAGTTATTTACCATTTCGTTTGTTGACCTTTTGCCAAGCCATTCTCTTAAGCTGTCTTGTATCTCTTCTCTTTGCTTCCCACTATATCTTCGTCCCTCAATTTTCCCAGTCGCCACAATATATTCCAGATGTTCCTGTATATTACATATTCAAAAAATGATGATTGTTTCTTCCTAATTTTGGAAATTAGCTCTCTCTTTGTATTTGGCCTCTTTCGGAACGTTTTCATTACTGTTCATAATTGTCAGTTGTATTTTCAACATTCTTCTGTAAAACCATATTTCTACAGCCTCCAGTGGACTTACTTGTCTGTTATTCTATTATCAATGATTCACATCCATATGCTAAGACTGGCTCTAAATAATATTTAAGATTTCTTTTTCTTGTTTCTCTTGACAAAAATGGATTGCACAATATCTTCCTCAATTTTTGAAAAGCTGTTTTTGATTGAGCTATTCTGAATCTCACCTCTATTGTATATTTATCATCTGAGGTTAACATTTTCCCCAGATATTTAAAATAATTTAGTAAAATAAAGTAAAGTACCCCCGTCATGTCAAGTGGCGTATAGGGAATATGGTGTTAGTGACCATTAATTTTACAGACCTTCGGGACATGATTTTTCGGGTAATGTGGTCGGTATTACGCCCGAGCCGCTTTACTTTCCCAGAAAAAAAATTCGATACCCATTTAAGGCTGGGTGACCCGGAAGCCGTCGGTTGGGATCGAACCCTACCTCTTGTCCTTTGTAGTCCAGTTCACTAGCCACTGAGCTATCACGGCTCCCAAAATAATTTACCTATTCTAATATTGTTCCACTTGTATTTATTATAGGCCAATATATATATATATATATATATATATATATATATATATATATATATATATATATATAGTTATCCCTGAAATAATATGTATCATAGGCTGGAAAGGAGCAAAATTTCAGAAGATGACAATTATTTTCAGAAACATAACTGTCAATAGGGAAATGAAAAGATCTCTTTAAAGTTAAGTAGATCCTGCCCTGTAGTATTATGCGTCATAAATAAATAATGAGCGAATAAAAAGACGATTTTACGCAATTTCGCCCTGGGTATTTTTTTTTTTTTTCATTTCCGCTTGTGAAACAAAGACTATAACAGCAGAGCTGCAGAGGAAAATACAAGCTGTGGGGATGAAATGTTTTCGTTAGGTTTTGGACATCTGTTACTTAGATCGTATCACAAATGTTATCGTTAGGTTTTGGACATTTCTTACTTTGATCGTATCACAAATGTTATCGTTAGGTTTTGGACATCTGTTACTTAGATCGTATCACAAATGTTATCGTAAGGTTTTGGACATTTCTTACTTTGATCGTATCACAAATGTTATCGTTAGGTTTTGGACATCTCTTACTTAGATCGTATCACAAATGTTATCGCTAGGTTTTGGACATCTGTTACTTAGATCGTATCACAAATGTTATCGTTAGGTTTTTGACATTTCTTACTTTGATCGTATCACAAATTTTATCGTTAGGTTTTGGACATCTGTTACTTAGATCGTATCACAAATGTTATCGTTAGGTTTTGGACATCTCTTACTTTGATCGTATCACAAATGTTATCGTTAGGTTTTGGACATCTCTTACTTTGATCGTATCACAAATGTTATCGTTAGGTTTTGTACATCTGTTACTTTGATCGTATCACAAATGTTATCGTTAGGTTTTGGACATCTCTTACTTTGATCGTATCACAAATGTTATCGTTAGGTTTTGGACATCTCTACTTTGGTCGCATCACAAATGTTATCGTTAGGTTATGAGGATCTGTTACTTAGATCGTATCACAAATGTTATCGTTAGATTTTGGACATCTCTTACCTAGATCGTATCACAAATCATATCGTTAGGTTATAGACCTTACTTAGGTCGTGTTACAAATGTTATCGTTAGGTTATAGACCTTACTTTGATCGTATCACAAATGTTATCATTAGGTTTTGGACATTTCTTACTTTGATCGTATCACAGATGTTATCGTTAGGTTTTGGACATTTGTTACTTTGATCGTATCACAGATGTTATCATTAGGTTTTGGACATCTCTTACTTTGATCGTATCACAGATGTTATCATTAGGTTTTGGACATCTCTTACTTTGATCGTATCACAGATGTTATCATTAGGTTTTGGACATCTGTTACTTAGATCGTATCACAGATTTTATCGTTAGGTTTTGGACATTTCTTACTTTGATCGTATCACAAATGTTATCGTTAGGTTTTGGACATCTCTTACTTTGATCGTATCACAGATGTTATCGTTAGGTTTTAAGCCTCCCTTATTTACTCGTAGATCGTACCACGAATGAACAAGTTTGCTACAGGAAATAGCAGACAACTGCAGTAGATGACTATCTTTGACTTCAGGGAAGAAAAGAGAGCCGCGATAGCTCGCTGGATAATGAACTGGACTACAAGGAACGAGATATCGGGTTTGATACTGATCGGGGGCTTCCAGGTTCACCCAGCCTTAAACGGGTATCGCATTTTTGTGGAAAAGTAAAGCGGTACAGGCGTAATATTGACCACATTACCCAAAAAAGCATGCCCCGAAGATCTATAAAAAAAATGATGGTCACTAACACCATATACCCAATACAGCACTTGGCTTGACGGGGTTGTTTACTTTTTACAGTGATGACGATGAAAATGAAATGGTGTAATCATTAATACAGATAATCTGGTCCGACAAAGACCATTCTGTCAGGGACTGCAGTAGGAGCTGGAAGGAAAGATATACAATGAAAGTGATAGGAAGATAACATTAAAGAATTAACATCCCTAGACTTTGCAACTGCAAAAGAAAGACTGAAGTTAGATGGAGAAAAATGATGTAGCCTTGAATAGTGTCCCAGCAATCCACAGTGCTGTGGAAAGAGGAGAAGAGTGATCTCCAAGCAAAATACACATGTTTGTGATTGTACAGATAATGTTGACAATACAACGGCAGCATACATTCTTCTCCGATCATGACGTCATTCAGACTTTGATTTCGAACTCTCTTATGAAGGCAGCTGTCTAAGTGATTCGGTTGCCCCCTATAGTTTCTCTTCCAGGGAGGTGGAAAAAAAAAAAAAAATTCCCATCACTGTGTGAGCCCCGGTAGCTATACTGGATGTTTTATGATTTCATTTGATTCGGGAACTTTTGAAATGATATTACCGATCGGTACATACAATTCTTGTCGACGGTACTTTATCTGCTAAAGTCAACTTCCTTATGCTCGCTTAATCAATGCTTAAATGTGAGGAGCCAGTAGTGGGGTGTAACGTACATGTGTGCAAGGTACGCCTATGTGTGCAAGGTACGCCTATGTGTGCAAGGTATGGTGACAGCTTTACAATAAAGGAACACAACAAAATACTGACGTCTCGGCCTACATACGGACTTCTTCAGAAAATGAGAACAACAACAACAAATGATGAGGCATAGATAAATATTGCTACATCTAGGATGATTGGGGTTAGGTAAGTGAAGGAGAAGTGGACGGAGGGATTAGCGATGAGATGATGAAACGAGAGAGAGAGAGAGAGAGAGAGAGAGATGTGCTACATGTTGGAGGATTGGTGAAATGTGGAAATCTATCTATTGACCTAACGAGCCGTAGCCGGCCAATAGGGCGTAGACCAAGATACTCCTTCTCTTATCTGAATTTGTGTTCTAGCAGTTTTCAATTCTTTTAAAGATATTTTATCAAATCTCGCCATTTGTCTCTGTTCTGTGCAAGCAGATCTATCTCATTGAGGGAGCTGATTCAAGCTGCTCTTGTCCCTCTCATCAATGTTCTTCTCAGTGTCTCTCTGGGTCTTCCTATTTTTCTCTTACCTGTTGTTTCCCACATGAGGGCTTGCTTTGCTATTCGGTTATTATCTCTTCTCATCACATGTCCAACATATGACCATCGTCTTTTCTTTATTACTGAAGATATTAGTAATTTAATGTCATCTCATCTTGTGTCATGATGTTGTTTCTACCGCTCCGTCATGATACAGGACAAAGAGTCAGGTAAGCATGATCGTAAGACTAGAAATCTAGAGAATCGCGGTCGACCCAGCCACTGGTAGAAATGGGTACCAGGGTAGTACTCTGGGAAGGTGCGGAATGCCGTCTCGCATAGCGAGTTCCGATGCTTGAAGCGACAATAGCCAGAAGTCTCCGAACACTTCTGGGTAGGCGGTAGGGCACATTTATGCGTGAAAACTCGCGTGCTACGACACCGATTCAAGTCTCGTACTTTACCATTACTTTACCTTATCTCACATTTATTTAACTGAAGAAGAAGAAGAAGAAGTATGAAGAAGAAGACGAAGAAAAAAGAAGACAAAAATGTGTGTGCATTTAGCTAAAAGAAAAGACCGCTAACACCATATAGACAATACGCTACTCGCCGTGGCGGGGGTATTTTCATCATCTAATAGAGTATGTATTTGGAAGTTTGAAACTTTTAAGAAATGTATTTTTCTAGATGTTCTGCCCTGGGCATGTCTGGCTTTACATAAAGAGCGGACAAGTTAGATTGAGAGCGTTTGTGGGGGACAATTGAAATGCAGATATTGGACAACGGTTCCGAGCGATTCGATCCTTGCATTCGTTGAGTGTTTGTGAGTTAGGAGGGATGTGTAACATGGACGAGTCGTGGACGAGACGTTTAGTGAGACGTATGGACAGGTCGTGTGGGTGTTTAGTGGGACGTATAACCGGGATAGGTCGTGTGGGTGTTTAGTGGGACGTATAACTGGGACAGGTCGTGTGGGTGTTTAGTGGGACGTATAACTGGGATAGTTCATGTGGGTGCTTAGTGGGACGTATAACCGGGACAGGTTGTGTGGGTGTTAGTGGGAAGTATAACCGGGACAGGTCGTGTGGGCGTTTAGTGGGATGTATAACCGGGACAGGTCGTGTGGGCGTTTAGTGGGACGTATAACCGGGACAGGTCGTGTGGGCGTTTAGTGGGACGTATAACCGGGACAGGTCGTGTGGGAGTTTAGTGGGACGTATAACCGGGACAGGTCGTGTGGGCGTTTGGTGGAACATATAACTGGGACAAATCGTGTGTACGTCTAGTACAACTTACTGTTGGGACAAGTAGTTTGTGCGTCTAGTGGGACATTATTGTTACAGGTCGTGTGTGCATCTAGTCGGATTTATTGGGACAAATAGTGTGGTCCGTCTAGAGGGACTTATTACTGGGACAAGTAGTGTGTGCGTCTAGTGTAACATTTTTTGGGACAGATCATGTGTGCATCTAGTGGGACGTATAACGGGAACAGATAGTGTGTTCGTCTACTGCGACATATTAATGGGACAAGTAATGTGAGTGTCTAGGAAGACTTGTTATTATTTGGACAAGTAATGTGAGCGTCTAGGAAGACTTGTTATTATTTGGACAAGTAATGTGAGCGTCTAGGAAGACTTGTTATTATTTGGACAAGTAATGTGAGCGTCTATGAAGACTTGTTATTATTTGGACAAGTAATGTGAGCGTCTATGAAGACTTGTTATTATTTGGACAAGTAATGTGAGCGTCTAGGAAGACTTGTTATTATTTGGACAAGTAATGTGAGCGTCTAGGAAGACTTGTTATTATGTGGACAAGTAATGTGAGCGTCTAGGAAGAGTTGTTATTATTTGGACAAGTAATGTGAGCGTCTAGGAAGACTTGTTATTATTTGGACAAGTAATGTGAGCGTCTAGGAAGACTTGTTATTATTTGGACAAGTAATGTGAGCGTCTAGGAAGACTTGTTATTATTTGGACAAATAATGTGAGCGTCTAGGAAGACTTGTTATTATTTGGACAAGTAATGTGAGCGTCTAGGAAGACTTGTTATTATTTGGACAAGTAATGTGAGCGTCTAGGAAGACTTGTTATTATTTGGACAAGTAATGTGAGTGTCTAGGAAGACTTGTTATTATTTGGACAAGTAATGTGAGCGTCTAGGAAGACTTGAACCCTGCCTCTTGTCCTTTGTAGTCCAGTTCACTAACCACTGAGCTATCGCGGCTCCCTATAAATCGAATATGTAACTGTTATAATCATGATAATGCTTTAGGAATTGGGACATAGACATACAACCAGCATTTTCATCTAATTTTGCCAAATACAAAACTTGTCCACACTTTGATGTTGTCTTCCCACCTCTTCTTTTGTCCGAATGTTTTTTTCTTCACTGACACTGTTACATGGCGACGAATGGGGGAGGACAGTTTGGAGCTGACGTTATGATGTATTATGATAAGTTATATTATGATAAGTTATATTATGATAAGCTATATTATGATAAGTTATATTATGATAAGTTAAATTATGATAAGTTATATTATGATAAGTTATATTATGATAAGTTATATTATGATATGTAATATTAACATTTCCCGTGATACCGGGCATCATTATGAGGGAAGTAAAGAATAGTAACTCTGTGACCTTCCAGGCATGTCGTAAGAGGCGACTAAAGAGATTGATCGATGGCTTGACAAGCTGTCATTGTAAAAAATGTATTGTTATGGAAACAGCGCCATAGATTTTAGAAGCAGTGATCTCTGCAATATGTGCCATTTTTGCACACAAGATTTCTGTTTTTGAGATTGTGGTTCTGCCCTATGTAACGTCTTCGGCTCGAAAGGACAATAGATAGATAGATTATTAAATTAGGGTCATCATCATAACACTTAGGAAACATCCATAGGTGCTCCGATCTTCTCCTCAAAATCTTCATCATCACACATCGACTCATCATCACCATCGTTGAGTGCTGTTTCCACATCGAAGGTCGGCTGCCATGGAGCGCCATTCCACTCTGTCTCTTGCTTTGATGGTGTAGATTGTCATAGGTTGACTTGTCCATGTTTTGATGTTACTCGTCCATGTTAGTCTTGGTCTGCCTCTGTTATCTTTTATTTTTCCTTCCAATATTACTTTTATTAGGCTATTGGTACAGCGTCTAATTGTACCATGTTGGTGTTGATTAACAAATCCTTTAATTTATCCAGAATATCGCTCTGTTCTAGCAACATCGATCTACACTCCCAGTTTATACAGTCTAGACAGCGACGTATTTGTACTTCTTAAGTCTTTTGCTTGACCAATCTCTAGTAGATCGGTAATGATATGTCTCCAAGTCAGAGCTGAAGTGTAATCTTAGTCACCTCTGAGTCGGCGATCAAGCAGTGAAAACCACAGGGTTGTTTCATCATCATCGAGTGCCATCTCTGCATCGAAGGTTGGCTACTATGGGGCGCCATTCTGCCCTGTCTCTAGCTTTAATGGTGCAGGTTGTCATAGGCTGGTTTGTCCATCTTTTGATGTTACTCGTCCATGTAAATCTTGGTCTTCCTTTCCCTCTTTTACCTTGTATTTTCCCTTCCAATATTACTTTTAGTAGGCTGTTGTGTCTTTTAACATGTCCCAAAAATTTCATTTGTCTTGTCTTAATTGTATTTAGTAGTACTCTTTTCATCTTTAGTTGCTTTAAGACTTCATCGTTTGTTTTCTTTTCCTTCCATCCAATTCTACCTATTCTTCTATAGATCCACATTTTATACTTTAATTCTCTGTTCTGTTTTCTTGTCTAATGTCCACGTTTCTGCACCAAATAGGAATGTTGAGAAGACATAACATTTTGCTATTCTTAGTTTTAGCCCTGGTGTTATTTGTTTTGATGTTTGTATGTTCTTCATGACATTAAAATTACTTTTTGCCATTCCTATTCTTTTGTTTATTTCAGTTGTACATTTCCCATCCAGGGTTGTTTTGCTGGAACTATACAGATTTGTGCCATCTCTACAACATGAAGAACTGTTTGAGAGAATTAATCTTATACAGTCAACACGGTGCAAATAAAATAATCTACGGGCATCTTCAACATTTTCTGAATAAATGAAATATAAATGTGTGTTTGTATTTTCAGATGAGAACAGGATAATAAAAAGCAGTGGCGTATTCTCTATGATACAGCAGCTACCGCCGGTAGCCTGAACATATTAACGAAATACAAAAGGAAATGATAATTTATTATATTTTTTTTTTAATTATTATATTTCAAATTTTCGAATATTCTATTACACATTTCGTAGGCCAATATGATTTATTTGCTTTGATTTGAATTTATTAAAGCAAGGTTTTCCTCTGGCCACTATAACGTTCGTGAATGAAACGAAACTATTCTACATTGAAACCTCTAGGAGCCAGCGGTACGTTTTTCCTCTATCCGAATCTAGTTTAACGACCTTGACATTCAAAAATTCCTGTCAAAATAATGTACCGGTTGTTGCCGCTCGATGCGGTTTCATGGGTTATTTTTAGCTCTAGCCAATCAGAATCATCAAAAAGTGAAAGTGAAACTGTCTGATTGCTGGAACGTCCTTAACTATTTATAACTACGTTATGCGCATCAGCGTCTGTACAAAGAACTTTTTCTGCTCTCAAGAGAATCAAATCTTATTGTCGCTCAACTCAGACACAAGAACACTTATCTGGTTTAGCATTAATGTCCAGTGAGAAATTATTCTCTCAGAAACTTAGAAACCAACCCAACAGTACTTTCAATGACAAAGTCATCGAGACATTTTCGTCCCAAACAAGACGGATAGAGTTTACATATAAATAAGTAAGTAATATAAAATGTAGTGAAGTCATTAGCAAATATTACTTCATGTATACTGAATATAATGTATGTTTTTATTTATTATTTCAGCGGTAGCCAATACCCCAAAACCAGTATACGCCACTGATAAAAAGTAATGTTCCACATCACGCCAAGTGGCGTATAGGATATACAGTGTTGGTGACTATAATTTTTACAGACCTTCATCACATTATTTTAGAGGTAATGTGGTTGGTAATCTTCCTATTATTTTGTGCCTTGTTTATTATTCGGCGTATGTATTTTTTTAATAACATCATTTGATCTCTTCGATTTACCTGTTATTGTCCAACAAGGACATAACTCTAGAGTCAAAACGGACACTCTACAATACAATCTTCATCACAACGTTGTGCTACCAATGTCAGTCCTGGATCCTAGATGCAAGAACAATAAGAAAAATAAACTCTACTGAGATTAAATGTGTTAGACGAATGTAAGTAATCAGCCTGAGAGATAAGATCAGAAATGAAGAACTGAGAAAAAAGCTAGGAGTAGCCCCGGCCCGGTCATAGAAGGTTTAAAGAAACAACAGATAAAATGGATAGGCCACGTGACAAGGCAGGGTAATCAAAACACAACACAACAAGTCCTCAATAAACGTTGCGAGAATACCAGACCCAAGGGCCGACCATAAAAAAGATGGATCGATGGAATATTAGAAGCACTAGAAAACATAACAGCAGCAGAGGCGAACAGAAGAGCAAAAGACCGCAAATTATATCTCCCCTTGACGCTGAAATGCAGATGAGGAAGGAAAGAATAAGAAGATTTAACTTTACTTGTAACCAGCGAGCTGATGGAGCCACTTGCATGCACTATTTCTAGCCATCTCTTAAAATAAAATAAAAATCATGGGATATTTCAGGAATACATCTTGTTATCAAAATTCGCAACAGCTCTATCCCACACACTCTAAGATACACAGCACTAAAGAGAGCCAGATTTATTACAAAAAAGTCACCAAACTGACATTTCACGTAATCATAGCGCAAACTGGCAGATGCGCGATAAATCAAATTGCTGTTATAATTGCACTTCTGCAATAAAACTTGAATAATTCATCCCAGGCACAAAAAACAATTGGACAAGTGAATCAGTAAAAATGCTTTAGAATCGCTTGCCCAGGCATCTAGCTGCTTAGCTACCACTTCCAGTTGCGTTTCTGTGGGATTAGTACTTGAAAAGCCTTATGGGATTCTCGAGAAAATCCCGATATCTGGAGTCGTATATCATATTGGATTCGCAATGTCTTTATGGAATATTAAAAGCAAAAATATTTTCTGCCAGCTGTATATATAAAAACGTTTGTAAAAGAATATAATTTTTTTCGTAAAATTAAATCTATTGATGATATGACAGCGGAAAAGTATTTCATTAAATAATTGAGAATAACTTTAGGGTTTTTGTTAAAAGTGGAGGTAACAGAAAAAGAAAAGATAATTAAATTTGAGAGGAAAGAAAGAAGCACGAATTTAAATCATAGAACTTGTAGACATATAAAATGGTTTAAATTAGAACATAGAGAACATAGAAAATAAGTTTCAATTAATGAAAAGAGATACATAGTTAATGCGCTAGATAATAAATAGAGAGCAATGAAAAGATAACATTTGTGAAGAGATATAACTGTAATAAAAAAAAGTACGTAAAGTACCCCCGTCACGCCAAGTGGCGTATAGGGAAATATGGTGTCAGTGACCCTATATTTTACAGACCCTCAGCACATTATTTCTGGGTTAATGTGGTCAGTATTACGCCCGTGCTGCTTTACTTTCCCAGAAAAAAAATCCGGAAACCGTCGGTTGGGATCGAACCCTACCCCATGTCCGTGGAAGTCCAGTTCACTAACTACTGAGTTATCGCGGCTCCCGATTCAAGTTTAAAGTAGTGACGATAAGAGATATATTTTTGATGCGGCAAAGAATAGAGAGCAATGAAAGTTTAAATTTGTAAGAGATATAATTGTAATGCGCTAGAGAATAGAGAGCAATTCAAGTTTAAATTTGTGAAGAGATATAATTGTAATGCGCTAGAGAATAGAGAGCAATGAAAGTTTAAATTTGTGAAGAGATATAATTGTTATGCGCTAGAGAATAGAGAGCAATGAAAGTTTAAATTTGTGAAGAGATATAATTGTAATGCGCTAGAGAATAGAGAGCAATGAAAGTTTAAATTTGTGAAGAGATATAATTGTAATGCGCTAGAGAATAGAGAGCAATGAAAGTTTAAATTTGTGAAGAGATATAATTGTAATGCGCTAGAGAATAGAGAGCAATGAAAGTTTAAATTTGTGAAGAGATATAATTGTAATGCGCTAGAGAATAGAGAGCAATGAAAGTTTAAATTTGTGAAGAGATATACTTGTAATGCGCTAGAGAATAGAGAGCAATGAAAGTTTAAATTTGTGAAGAGATATAATTGTAATGCGCTAGAGAATAGAGAGCAATGAAAGTTTAAATTTGTGAAGAGATATAATTGTAATGCGCTAGAGAATAGAGAGCAATGAAAGTTTAAATTTGTGAAGAGATATAATTGTAATGCGCTAGAGAATAGAGAGCAATGAAAGTTTAAATTTGTGAAGAGATATAATTGTAATGCGCTAGAGAATAGAGAGCAATGAAAGTTTAAATTTGTGAAGAGATATAATTGTAATGCGCTAGAGAATAGAGAGCAATGAAAGTTTAAATTTGTGAAGAGATATAATTGTAATGCGCTAGAGAATAGAGAGCAATGAAAGTTTAAATTTGTGAAGAGATATAATTGTAATGCGCTAGAGAATAGAGAGCAATGCAAGTTTAAATTTGTGAAGAGATATAATTGTAATGCGCTAGAGAATAGAGAGCAATGAAAGTTTAAATTTGTGAAGAGATATACTTGTAATGCGCTAGAGAATAGAGAGCAATGAAAGTTTAAATTTGTGAAGAGATAAAATTGTAATGCGCTAGAGAATAGAGAGCAATTCAAGTTTAAATTTGTGAAGAGATATAATTGTAATGCGCTAGAGAATAGAGAGCAATGAAAGTTTAAATTTGTGAAGAGATATAATTGTAATGCGCTAGAGAATAGAGAGCAATTCAAGTTTAAATTTGTGAAGAGATATAATTGTAATGCGCTAGAGAATAGAGAGCAATTCAAATTTAAATTTGTGAAGAGATATAATTGTAATGCGCTAGAGAATAGAGAGCAATGAAAGTTTAAATTTGTGAAGAGATATAATTGTAATGCGCTAGAGAATAGAGAGCAATGAAAGTTTAAATTTGTGAAGAGATATAAGTGTAATGCGCTAGAGAATAGAGAGCAATGAAAGTTTAAATTTGTGAAGAGATATAATTGTAATGCGCTAGAGAATAAAGAGCAATGAAAGTTTAAATTTGTGAAGAGATAAAATTGTAATGCGCTAGAGAATAGAGAGCAATTCAAGTTTAAATTTGTGAAGAGATATAATTGTAATGCGCTAGAGAATAGAGAGCAATGAAAGTTTAAATTTGTGAAGAGATATAATTGTAATGCGCTAGAGAATAGAGAGCAATGAAAGTTTAAATTTGTGAAGAGATATAATTGTAATGCGCTAGAGAATAGAGAGCAATGAAAGTTTAAATTTGTGAAGAGATATAATTGTAATGCGCTAGAGAATAGAGAGCAATGAAAGTTTAAATTTGTGAAGAGATATACTTGTAATGCGCTAGAGAATAGAGAGCAATGAAAGTTTAAATTTGTGAAGAGATAAAATTGTAATGCGCTAGAGAATAGAGAGCAATTCAAGTTTAAATTTGTGAAGAGATATAATTGTAATGCGCTAGAGAATAGAGAGCAATGAAAGTTTAAATTTGTGAAGAGATATAATTGTAATGCGCTAGAGAATAGAGAGCAATGAAAGTTTAAATTTGTGAAGAGATATAATTGTAATGCGCTAGAGAATAGAGAGCAATGAAAGTTTAAATTTGTGAAGAGATATAATTGTAATGCGCTAGAGAATAGAGAGCAATGAAAGTTTAAAGTAGTGAATAAAAGAGATATATTTTGATGCGGCAAAGAATAGAGAGCAATTCAAGTTTAAATTTGTGAAGAGATATAATTGTAATGCGCTAGAGAATAGAGAGCAATGAAAGTTTAAATTTGTGAAGAGATATAATTGTAATGCGCTAGAGAATAGAGAGCAATGAAAGTTTAAATTTGTGAAGAGATATAATTGTAATGCGCTAGAGAATAGAGAGCAATGAAAGTTTAAATTTGTGAAGAGATATAATTGTAATGCGCTAGAGAATAGAGAGCAATTCAAGTTTAAAGTAGTGAATAAAAGAGATATATTTTTGATCCGGCAAAGAATAGAGAGCAATGAAAGTTTAAATTATTAAAAAGAGATATATTTTTAATACGCTAAAGAATACAAAGCAATGAAATTTTAAAGCAGTGAAGACATATATAATCTGTAATACGCTAGAGAGTAGAGAGCAATGAAAAGTTTAAATTCGTGACTATTTTTTGTAGAGAAAAATCATGTACATTTTCACTACAAAAGAAACATAAAATTAAACTTAAAAAGTGTGTATGGCGTCATCACTCAGGGGAGATAATTTATCAATGATTTACAATTACTTTGGAGAAAGAAGATATGAAGGGAGATGCCGAATGGTGAGTTTATTTCGAACTAACTTTATTTGTTTCCTATTAATTTATGATTTCTAACTCACGCACTGTTGTGCAACGTCAACGTAATGGCACTTTAAATCGCAATCATCATCATCATCAAGTACCGTGCCTACTGGTGTAGGTGATTATGTCTCTCCACAACTTTCGATCTCGACAGTTATTTATCATTTCAGTTGTTGACCTTCTGCCAAGCCATTCTTTTAAGCTGTCTGGTATTTTTTCTCTTTGCTTTCCTCTATCTCTCCGTCCCTCCATTTTTCCAGTTTTTACAATATATTCTCTTCTCATTACATGGCCACAAAATGATGATTGTTTCTTCCTAATATTGGAAGTTAGCTCTAATTTTGCTTTGACCACTTTCAGAACATTTTCATTACTTTTCTTAGCTGTCCATGCTATTCTCAACATTCTTCTGTAAAACCATATTTCTACAGACTCCAGTGATTTTCTTGTCTGTTGTCCTATTGTCCATGATTCACATCCATATGTTAAGACTGGCTCTACATAACATTTAAGAACTCTTTTTCTTGTTTCTATTGTCAAAAATGGATTGCATAGTATCTTCCTCATTTTCTGGAAAGCTGTTTTTGCCTGAGCCATTCTGCATCTCACCTCTTTTGTTCATCTTCCGTCTGAGGTTAGTTAACAAAGTTCCCAAATATTTAAATTCATTTACATGTTTTAATATTGTCCCACTTGTCTTTATTTATTGATAAGCATCAATCGATGAGATTTTGGCAAAGTCATGTAGGGATAATTTGAAATACATAACAAAAGGTACTAAAGAATTGGATTGATGAATAACAATGACACAAAACTCAGTAGATACTGACCGGAGTAACACACTGAAAACTGCATCTGTCCTCGACGCTGAAAGGTAAATGAGCAAGAGCAGAAGAAGAGAAAGAAGGACAGTAACTAATAAGCGTCTCGGGAATTGCGATATCATCATCCCTGTTTCCGCATAGAAGGTTGTCTATCATGGAGCGCCATTCCACTCTGTCTCTTGATTTCATGGTGCGGCTTATCATAGGCTGACTTCTCCATCTTTTCATGTTACCCGTCCCGGTTAGTCTTGGTCTGCCTCTGCCTCTTTTACCTTGTATTTTCCCTTCCAAGATTACTTTTAGTGGGCTGTTGTGTCTTTTAACATGCTCCAAAAAATCTCATGTGTCTTGTTTGAACTGTATTTAGTAGTTCTCTTTTCAATTTGATTTGCTTTAAGACTTCCTAGTTTGTTTACTTTCCTTTCCATCCAATTCTACCCATTCTTCTTTATATCCACATTTCAAAGGCTTCAATTTTCTGTTGGAAATTGCGATAGAGTCCTCGTTATTGCTGATGAATCAAGAATTTACTTCGATGAAAAATCTGAGAAATAGGAGAGGAATGCAAAAAACATTGCTAGAATAGAGTCACGATTGTTTTACAGAAAAACGAATACATTATCGGAGCAATTAATAAATGTCTCTATTTAAAATACTTTTAGATAGTTCTTTGTGATTAAAATGTAAAGTTTATATGCGGTTTTATTACAATAACTTGGCCATTTGAAGTGTCATGACGTATTTGTTAATGCTGTTAATGAAAATAAGCCCTTCGTAAAAAAAAGGGGTGGGGGTGCCTGACTGGGCTACCGAAGTTCGGACAACCCATGTTTGATTCCCGCTGGAGCAGTGTGGGTTGTACTCGTGGTTGGAAAAAAAATACCCCCGCGGTCAACCAAGCCGCTGGCATAAATGGGTACCAGAGTAGTAGTCTGGAAAGGTGAGGATTGCCGCCTCACATCGTGAGATTCAATGCTTGAAGCGACACTAACCAGATGTCAAAACCTTTCATTTATTAGCATTACCTCTCTCAATGGGGGTTGAGTCACGGTCCAAGTCAAATCCCCTCCATTTATTAGCATTACCTCTCTCAATGGGGTTGAGTCACGGTCCAAGTCAAATCCCCTCCATTTATTAGCGTTACCTCTCATAATGGGGGTTGAGTCACGGTCCAAGTCAAATCCCCTCCATTTATTAGCATTACCTCTCTCAATGGGGGTTGAGTCACGGTCCAAGTCAAATCCCCTCCATTTATTAGCGTTACCTCTCTCAATGGGGGTTGAGTCACGGTCCAAGTCAAATCCCCTCCATTTATTAGCGTTACCTCTCTCAATGGGGGTTGAGTCACGGTCCAAGTCAAATCCCCTCCATTTATTAGCGTTACCTCTCTCAATGGGGGTTGAGTCACGGTCCAAGTCAAATCCCCTCCATTTATTAACGTTACCTCTCATAATGGGGGTTGAGTCACGGTCCAAGTCAAATCCCCTCCATTTATTAGCGTTACCTCTCTCAATGGGGTTGAGTCACGGTCCAAGTCAAATCCCCTCCATTTATTAGCGTTACCTCTCACAATGGGGGTTGAGTCACGGTCCAAGTCAAATCCCCTCCATTTATTAGCGTTACCTCTCACAATGGGGGTTGAGTCACGGTCCAAGTCAAATCCCCTCCATTTATTAGCGTTACCTCTCTCAATGGGGGTTGAGTCACGGTCCAAGTCAAATCCCCTCCATTTATTAGCGTTACCTCTCTCAATGGGGTTCGAGTCACGGTCCAAGTCAAATCCCCTCCATTTATTAGCGTTACCTCTCACAATGGGGGTTGAGTCACGGTCCAAGTCAAATCCCCTCCATTTATTAGCGTTACCTCTCTCAATGGGGGTTGAGTCACGGTCCAAGTCAAATCCCCTCCATTTATTAGCGTTACCTCTCTCAATGGGGGTTGAGTCACGGTCCAAGTCAAATCCCCTCCATTTATTAGCGTTACCTCTCTCAATGGGGTTGAGTCACGGTCCAAGTCAAATCCCCTCCATTTATTAGCGTTACCTCTCTCAATGGGGGTTGAGTCACGGTCCAAGTCAAATCCCCTCCATTTATTAGCGTTACCTCTCACAATGGGGTTCGAGTCACGGTCCAAGTCAAAACCCCTCCATTTATTAGCGTTACCTCTCTCAATGGGGTTCGAGTCACGGTCCAAGTCAAAACCCCTCCATTTATTAGCTTTACCTCTCCAATGGGGTTGAGTCACGGTCGAAATCAAAGCCCCACCATTTATTAGCATTACCTCTCACAATGGGGGTTGAGTCACGGTCGAAATCAAAGCCCCACCATTTATTAGCATTACCTCTCTCAATGGGTTTCGAGTTACGCTCGAAGTCAAAACCTCTAATTTATTAACACTACCTCTCTCAGTGAGGTTCGAGTAACGATGAAAGTCAAAACCTCTCGATATATTAGCACTACCTCTCTCAAAGGGGTTCAAGTCATGCTCGAAGTAAAAACCTTTTAATTTATTAGCACTACCTCTCTCAAAGGGGTTCAAGTCATGCTCGAAGTAAAAACCTTTTAATTTATTAGCACTACCTCTCTCAAAGGGGTTCGAGTCATGATCAAGGTCAAAACCTCTCGATATATTAGCACTACCTCTCTCTTTATGGGAAGCCAGTCACGGTCGGGTCAAAACTATGTTTATCTTTCTGGGATGTCATTTAAAAGTCCGACTAAGGATCGTTGTGTACACTACATAAGACGTGTAGACTACATAAGACGTGTAGACTACATAAGACGTATAGGCTACATAAGACGTGTAGACTACATAAGACGTGTAGACTACATAAGACGTGTAGACTACATAAGACGTGTAGACTACATAAGACGTATAGGCTACATAAGACGTGTAGACTACATAAGACGTGTAGACTACATAAGACGTGTAGACTACATAAGACGTGTAGACTACATCAGACGTGCAGTCTTTATGTCCTCCGATCCCAGAAAAGAAACGACAGATACACCCATTTAAGTTTGGCTGAACCCAAGAACCGTCAATCAGTCTCGAACCCAACCTCTTGTCCTTAATAGTCCAGTTCACTAACCACTTCTTGTCCTTAATAGTCCAGTTCACTAACCACTTCTTGTCCTTAATAGTCCAGTTCACTAACCACTTCTTGTCCTTAATAGTCCAGTTCACTAACCACTTCTTGTCCTTAATAGTCCAGTTCACTAACCACTTCTTGTCCTTAATAGTCCAGTTCACTAACCACTTCTTGTCCTTAATAGTCCAGTTCACTAACCACTTCTTGTCCTTAATAGTCCAGTTCACTAACCACTTGTCTATCGCGGTGTCCTAAGTTGATCATGTTGTCCACTAAAAACATTACTCAGCAACAGCACTGAACAGCAACAGCTTCTATAGTTAATATAATACTTGCGACATTAAAAACAAACAAACAAACAAACAAAAAACAAGAAAGACTCGACAGAATATATGAAACAAAACTTGGCAAGGTCAACGCATCAAGAGATTACATTTTCCATAACTCAAACAACACGACATAAAAAAAAACGGAATAAAACAACAATTAATAAATACGCTGTAACCCCTGAAGGGTAAAAAAAAAATCTAATGTTTTAACGCAAATGAGAGAAAGATAAGAACAAGGGAGATAAGATGTTTAGACAAACCATTAAAGTGTGCGGGAGAGAGAACTCAATGAGATATAATGGCCATAGACAAAAAATGATTGAAACTCGTTCAACATCAACCCCATAAATAAAAAAAAGTAATTCGCCCATTTAGTGAGCATGGAGCCTTGAAAACAGCCATAAAGTACACCCAAGAATCCGATGATCCTTCTTCAGTGCTCAGAGAAATCCTAGTTCGACAAAACAGAAGAGGTGAAGATAAATTAACTCTTTCCGTACGTTTCGGCGCACCATGCGCCATGCCGAGTTCGGTCATGTACGTTTAGCCGCACAGTGCGTCACTCTCAATATCATTAGTGTAAACCGTCATCAAACTATATTCTTTATATAGGTCTTGTATCATCGTGGTATTGGTGAAATCTAATTCCTTGTTTAATTATCTACAAATTCAGATATCGTATATTAAGTATTAGATAAATATAAACATGTAGATTAATATTTTAAAACATGAAAAATGTTGTCTCTGAAATCTCTACCGCTTCTTCTTCCTCTTCTATCCTTCCTCCTATGCGGTTGGCGTCGAGGGGAGATACAATCTGCGATTCTTTACTCTTCTGTTGGACTCTCCTGATGTTATCCCTCCTAGTGACTCTAGTATCCCCTTTATCCATCTCTTTCTCTGTCTTCCTTTTACTCTGGCGTTTTCATATCGTTTGTTGATGGCTCTTTGATTCATTGTTAGTTCTTTTTGTCTTGCTATGTGACCGAACCATTTTATCTGTTGTTTCTTTATGTATTCGATGGCTGGTTCAATTTCGAGTTTCTTCCTCAGGTCGGTGTTTCTTATTCTGTCCCTTAAGCTGTTTCCTGTCATTCTTCTGACACATTTCATTTCTGTGGTCGTTATCTTTCTTATTGTTCCAGAGTCCAGCGTCCAATTCTGGCACTGATAGCACAGAGTTGGTAAAAAATTAATTTGTAAATTACTAAATAAAAAACGATGAAAACCTTCCGCACTGAAAGAGTTAACAGACAGCGTGCATCGTATGGGCGAACCAAGTGTCAGTACATTTGTTCTGAGAGAAAACTGTCCCCTTCCACAACACGCCTCGGCAAATGAAGACTTAGTCAATATGAATACAAAGAAATTCTGGTTCCCTTCACATCTTAAAGCGTACAGAGAATACAGAGTGTCCGAAGAATGTATCTTTTACAATAAATTATTGTCGGCCCACCTGATATGATATGAGGATCCCTTTTATACCAAAGGTAATGTAACATCTCACAGTTTTTACGTTACAAAAATGCAATATGGGCGCCCTTCGTGACACGACAGATATCTAGTGAATAGTCTATTTCCTCCCTTTCGTGACACAACAGATATCTAGTCGGTAGTCTATTTCCTCCCTTTCGTGACACAACATATATCTAGTCGGTAGTCTATTTCCTCCCTTTCGTGACACAACAGATATCTAGTCGGTAGTCTATTTCCTCCCGTTCGTGACACAACAGATATCTAGTCGGTAGTCTATTTCCTCCCTTTCGTGACACGACAGACATCTAGTCGGTAGTCTATTTCCTTCCTTTCGTGACACGACAGATATCTAGTCGATAGTCTATTTCCTCCCATACTCGGCGCGTATTCTACAGCTAAAAATGCTTTCTGTTGTTTTTGTGTGCGCCATCTTGGAAAATATGTGTGTATGCTCAGGGCTGGTATTTCATTTGGACCTATAATTCTTCAGTTACAATCGTTAGATCCACTCTGACTAGATAACATGACAATAAAATATGTTCTACAGGATTGTACCCAGTACACAGAACTGAGAAGGACAATGTGGCCCACATCCACCACCCTGGAAGAGAAACTATACGGGGCAACCGAATCACTTAAACTGACAAATGCCTTAATAAGAGAGCCCTGAGTCCTCCTAGTCTGAATGAACCATGGCCGCAGAAGAAGATGTTACAATAGGGGCTGTAATGTACCAGTGAAATACTTGTGGTTAAAGAGGTTAAAGAGTCAAAAAGTAATTTTAATGCCATGAAAAATATACTAACAACAACAAAAAATATCAGTAGGGCTGAAACTAAGAATGGCAAAATGTGACATTTTCTCAGTATTCCTGTATGGTACAGAAACATGGACATTAGACAAGAAAACAGAACAGAAAATTGAAGCATTTGAAATGTGGATTTAAAGAAGAATAGGTAGAATTGGATGGGAATAAAAGAAAACAAACGATGAAGTTTTAAAACAACTGAAAATAAAAAGAGAACTACTAAATACAATTAAGATAAGACAAATGACATTTTTGGGGCATGTTAAAAGACACAACAGCCTACTAAAAGTAATATTGGAAGGGAAAATACAAGGTAAAAGAGGCAGGGGCAGACCAAGACTAACATGGACGAGAAAACATCAAAAGATGGACAAGTCAATCTATGACAGCCTGCACCATCAAAGCAAGAAACAGAGTAGAATGGCGATCAGTGGTAGCCAACCTTCGTTGCGGAGAAGGCACTCGATGATGATGAAAGAGGTACAGCGAAGACGATGGTGCTGGATAGGACACACACTGCGGAAGCTAACTGAGAGTATTACACACCAGGCACTTTTTTGGAACCCACAAGGAAAAAAGACAAAGAGGAAGACAAAGATATTCTTGGAGAAGACAGATGGAAGCAGAGATGTAGATGACGGGGAAGACATGGAATGATCTTAAAAACATGGTAAGAAACAGAACGGTTTGGAAAGTGTTTGTTGAAGACCTATGCTCCACAGGGAGGTGAAAGTGTTTGTTGAAGACCTATGCTCCACAGGGAGGTGAAAGTGTTTGTTGAAGACCTATGCTCCACAGGGAGGTGAAAGTGTTTGTTGAAGACCTATGCTCCACAGGGAGGTGAAAGTGTTTGTTGAAGACCTATGCTCCACAGGGAGGTGAAAGTGTTTGTTGAAGACCTATGCTCCACAGGGAGGTGAAAGTGTTTGTTGAAGACCTATGCTCCACAGGGAGGTGAAAGTGTTTGTTGAAGACCTATGCTCCACAGGGAGGTGAAAGTGTTTGTTGAAGACCTATGCTCCACAGGGAGGTGAAAGTGTTTGTTGAAGAACTATACTCCACAGGGAGGTGAAAGTGTTTGTTGAAAACCTATGCTCCACAGGGAGGTGAAAGTGTTTGTTGAAGACCTATGCTCCACAGGGAGGTGAAAGTGTTTGTTGAAGACCTATGCTCCACAGGGAGGTGAAAGTGTTTGTTGAAGACCTATGCTCCACAGGGAGCTGAAAAGGTAAAAGAAGACATTTGGATCTTTTTACAAGTTTCTGTTCGCAGAACGCTGGTCATCTGGAAAGAAAATAAAGAAAAGGGTACATTCTTTTTTCGGACACGCGGTATAGGGTTAGAGGCCATTATTTTTCAAAAACCAATGGTCTATTTGGGAGCCGCGATAGCTCAGTGGTTAGTGAACTGGACTACAAAGGACAAGAGGTAGGGTTCGATCCCAACCGACGGCTTCCGGGTTCACCCAGCCTTTAATGGGTACCAGATTTTTTTCTGGGAAAGTAAAGCGGCACGGGCGTAATAATGACATCATTACCCCAAAAATCATGTGCCAGAGGTCTGTAAAATTTATGGTCACTAATACCATATTCCCTATACGCCACTTGGCATGACGGAGGTACTTTACTTTTACTTTACTATGGTATATTTAAGAACAAAGTAATCGTTGTCATGCCACACAGCTTCACTTTCTAAGAAAATTTACAGGATACAGAAAACATACAAGATAAAGAAAACATACAGGATACAGCATGCAGAAAACATACAGATAAAGAAAAAACATACAGGATACAGAAAACATACAGGATACAAATGTTCATATACCAGGTGACCATATGAGATATATCGATCAGCGACATGATCTCAGTATTTAGATAATAGCTTTAACAGATACATCCAGTAAAATATTCTAATTTTAACATATCATCATCACCATGCGCCATACCGGTTGGCGTAGGCGATCATGTCCTTCCACAATCTTCTATCTACAGTGCATCGTATCAGTTCAGTTGTTGACTGCTTTCCATGCCATGACACTAAGCCATCTAGTATTTTCTATCTTTGTCGTCCGCGATCTTTCTTTCATTTTATTTGGTCAATTCTAACCAAGTATTTCAACTTTCTTCTTCTCACGATGTGCCAGAAAAATGTTGATTGTTTCTTTCTGATGTTCTTTAGGAGCTGCCTTTTTGTGTTGGCCTCTTTGAGAACTTCCTCATTGGTTTTTTTAGCTGTCCAGGTAACATATACTTAATGAATAAATATAGCTTCATTATACCATTTACGTAATGTATAAAAATAGCTTCATTATAACATTTACGTAATGTATAAAAATAGCTTCATTTTAACATATACTTAATGTATAAAAATAGCTTCATTTTAACATATACTTAATGTATAAAAATAGCTTCATTATAACATTTACGAAATGTATAAAAATACCTTCATTATAACATATACTTAATTCATGAATATAGCTTCATTATAACATATATTTAATGTATAAAAATAGCTTCATTTTAACATATACTTAATGTATGAAAATAGCTTCAGGGAAACAATTAAGTTGAGCAACATAATTAAAGATGACACATTCATCACATCTCAAAAATGCACTCATCAAAGATAAATGTTGCGCGAATTTCACGGCACTAGGAAGACAAGTATTCCATTTCACTGCATTAGTCTACATGATTTGTAGATGAAGAGGAACACGGTCTTCCTCGCTGTTATTATCTTCCCTAACTTAGTGAGTCACGTACACCTTATCATAACTCATTTGAATCGACTGTGGATTGGTTTTTTTGAGGTTAAAAAAAACCCACACTTAATATGTTATTAATCTATTCAATCAATGAATTCAATCACTGAATTCAGTCAATGAATTCAATCACTGAATTCAGTCAATGAAACCCTTTAAGACCCTCTATTAGAGCATAGGCCACGAACACGATCCTTCCCTCCATTTCAAATTCTTGAACATTTTCTCTACTTCTCTCCAGTCTAGGCCATTGCTCTTGGCATCATCATCATCATCATCGAGTGTCGTCTCCGCAACGAAAATTGGCTATCATGGATCGCCATTTCACTCTGTTTCTTGCTTTGATTGTGCAGATTGTCATAGATTGACTTGTCCATCTTCTGATGTTACTCGTCAATGTTAGTCTTGGTCTGCCTCTTTTACCTTGTATTTTCCCTTCCAATATTAATTTTAGTCGGCTTTTTAGTCTTTTAACGTGTCCCAAAAATTTCATTTGTCTTGTCTTAATTGTATTTAGTAGTTCTCTTTTTATTTTTAGTTGTTTTAAAAATTCATCGTTTGTTTTCTTCTATTGTCAGCCAATTCTACCTATTCTTCAATGTTTACATTTTTATTGTTCTTGGCAGTCTTCTTTTATTCATGCATTCCTGGCCTTCTATGTCTTTCTCTTTCCTGACTTTAATCGTCAAGCCGGATAGTTATGACTACGTTACAGAAGCCCTGTACACTACGTTGCCGCAAAAAGAATAGAAACAGACTATTAACTCTTTCCGAACGGAAGCTTTTTATCAATGCAACAGAAGAGGTTTCAGCGACAACATTTTTCATGGTTTTAAGAGTTAATCTACATATTTATATTTGTTAAACATATAACGTTTTATATACGATATTTTAGATAATTGGATAATCAATGAATTAGATTTCACCAATACCAAGTTGGCACAAGACATGTAAACAAGAATGTGTCTTAATGACGGTTCACAATAATCAAATTGAAATTAACGCACAATGCGGCGAAAAGAACCATTTTAAGGAAACAACAGATAAAATGGTTTGGCCACGTGACAAGGCAGAAAGAGCAAAACACAACACAACGAGCCTTCAACAAACGTTGTGAGAACACCAGACCCAAGGGTCGACCACGTTAAAGATGGGTCGATTGAATATTAGAAGCACTAGGAAACATAACAGCAGCAGGGGCGAACAGAAGAGCAAAAGACAGCAAATTATATCTCCCCTCGACGCTGAAAGGCAGATGAGGAAGGAAAGCAGAAGAAGAGGAAGTGGCGAAAAGTGCGAACAAAGTTAATATGCTAACAATAAAGAAATTACATTTAACAAACACTTTTATTTTTTCTTCTTTGGATGAATCCGTTGTGACAATTATTATTAATTAACGCTGTAGCACATACGAATATATTTATTACTATTATTATTAAATATACATATATACATATATATGTATGTACGGGTGTGTCTTTCTTTTACAATCACAAAGGACACGCGTCTAACATTTCTTTGTTTCAATAAGCATCTCTCTACGAGATTAGTCCCAACAAAAGCATACATAAAAAGAAATACAAATAATAAACATAAGAAAAACAAAAACATTTTGCGTACGACTTTTCTTTTACTTTGTTCTTAACCCAAGACCGACTAGACAAGAGAAAATTAGTTAAATTCTGCGAAATGTAAGAAGCAGACTGACACCGTTCCTATCTCGTCTTATAGGATTTCGGATTATGTTTTCAATGTTCTTAACGACCCGTTTCAACACAAAGACAGTGCACATAATTTCATTATAAGCGTATACTTATATATATGTGAGCTATGTGTGTGTGTATGGGAGTGCTTGAGTGTCCGTCCTGTAGGATCAAGCTTAATACACGTACGTTTATTCATTGTTCCTGTTTATTTTATCTGTTTTTGTTTGTATGTACATGAGAGCGTTAGTAGTGTATTGGTGAAAGGAAAACTTTTCGATAAAATAAAAGTGGGTTCTGTTCTTACAAGGTCATCAAGATCAACGATGAAAGAGAAAAATATATTGTTAACCTCTGGGAATTTGTACAAAAATCAAAATAAATGGACAGGAACTAGAATCAGTTCATAAATGTAAATATTTAAAGTGTTATTGGATGGAAAGAAAAGAAAACAAACGAGGAAGTTTTAAACAAAGTAAAAATGAAAAAAAGAACTACTAAATACAATTAGAGCAAGACAAATGACATTTTTTGGTCATGTTAAAAGACACAACAGTCTAATAAAAATGATATTGGAAGGGAAAATACAAGGTAAAAGAGGCAGAGGCAGACCAAGACTAATATGGACGAGTAACATCAAAAGATGGACAGAGTCAGCCTATGACAATCTGCACCATCAAAGCAAGACATAGAGTGGAATGGCGCTCCATGGTAGCTAACCTTCGATGCGGAGACGGCACTCAATGATGATGATGATTTAAAGTCAAATTTTCAGTGATAAATGCTCAAAACCTGGAATATCGGATTGAACAGCAGAAACTAGAGCAGCCCTTGCAAAGCCGAAACCTATTGGGAAATACAAAGGCGTCACTCTTGGCTTTAAAATGGGACTAATCAGCACCCTTGTTATAGCAGATTTTATATACGCTTGCGAATCATGGACACTTACATGAGAGCTACAGAAGAATATATGAGCTATGGGGATGAAGTGGGAGACGCGATAGCTCAGTGGTTAGTGAACTGGACTACAAAGGACAAGAGGTAGGGTTCGACCCCAACCGACGGCTTCCGGGTTCACCCAGCCTTAAATGGGCACCGGATTTTTTTCTGAGAAAGTAAATCGGCACGGGCGTAATACTGACAACATTACCACAAAAAATCATGTACCGAAGGTCTGTAAAATTTATGGCCGCTAACACCATATTCCCTTTACGCTACTTGGTGTGACAGGGGCTCTTTACTTATGTTTATGGGGATGAAATGCTATCCTATGATTGTAGGCAACTTTTAATTAGATCGTATCACGAAGGAACAAGTTCGTAGCAGGGTACAACAAGCACTCGGAGAACAGAATAATCTTCTCACTGTTGTGAAGAAGCACACAATGTAGTGGTTTTACCACGCATCTTGGTCATCAGGCTGTGCAAGAACCATTCTATCAGGAACTGTGAATGGAGCCAGAAGGAAATATAGGTAAAGAAAAATATGGGAAGATAACATCAATGAAAAGACATAACTCGACTTTGCAGTCTGAAAGAATGAGTGAAGTTATAAATAAATGGAGAAGTTTGATGAAATCTGTCAGTGAATGAGTTTAGGGCTGTAAAAGTAAAGTAAAGTACCGCCGTCACGCAAGTGGCGTATAGGGAATATGGTGTTAGTGACCATACGTTTTACAAACCTTCGGCACATGATTTTTCGGGTAATGTGGTCGGTATTACGCCCGTGCCGTTTTACTTTCCCATAAAAATCCGGTACCCATTTAAGATTGGGTGAACCCGGAAGCCGTCGGTTGGGATCGAACCCTGCCCCTTGTCCTGTGTTTTTACTATTTTCAGAAAAAAGATAACAAATGAATCACAAGGCAATCACTTAAAGGAGTAACAGGGAAACAAATCCGAGGAAAGCAGTAAGAAAAACGCTGAATCGAGATGCAACAGCAGATGGCATCTGCTCCTTTGCCGAGGTCGAGAAGCTCGTCTAGAGCAATGAATATGTACAAAGTCCCTTGCAAAGTCAAACGCATAATATTAATGATTGTTGGCTATGGAGAGACCAGAAATGATGTGCTGTCTACAACTCAAATAGAAAACAATTGAATATACAGACAAACAGATGTACAGATGAACAGACAGACAGACAGACTGACAGATAGATAGATAGATAGATAGATAGATAGATAGATAGATAGATAGATAGATAGATAGATAGATAGATAGATAGATAGATAGATAGATAGATAGATAGATAGATAGATAGATAGATAGATAGATAGATAGATAGATAGATAGATAGATAGATAGATAGATAGATGGATGGATGGATGGA
Organism: Megaustenia siamemsis; assembly: GCA_032433765.1. Taxonomy (NCBI): domain Eukaryota; kingdom Metazoa; phylum Mollusca; class Gastropoda; order Stylommatophora; family Ariophantidae; genus Megaustenia; species Megaustenia siamemsis. The sequence continues at coordinate 41,500,664 of JAVIAB010000046.1, forward strand.
TGGATGGATGGATAGACATACAGACATACAGACAGACGGACAGACAGACAGACAGACAGACAGACAGACAGACAGACAGACAGACTGACAGACAGATAGATAGATAGATAGATAGATAGATAGATAGATAGATAGATAGATAGATAGATAGATAGATAGATAGATAGATAGATAGATAGATAGATAGATAGATAGATAGATAGATAGATAGATAGATAGATAGATAGATAGATAGATAGATAGATAGATAGAAAGATAGATAGATAGATAGATAGATAGATAGATAGATAGATAGATAGATAGATAGATAGATAGATAGATAGATAGATAGATAGATAGATAGATAGATAGATAGATAGATAGATAGATAGATAGATAGATAGATAGATAGATAGATAGATAGATAGATAGATAGATAGATAGATAGGTAGATAGATAGATAGATAGATAGATAGATAGATAGATAGATAGATAGATAGATAGATAGATAGATAGATAGATAGATAGATAGATAGATTGGCAGCACAACGTTGGAATGAAGATTATGTTTTGGAGTGCCCGTTTTGCCTCTAGAGCAATGTCGTTAAGAATGTCCATGTGTACACTATTAAAATATTAAAAGCTTCCAAGAGAAGTCTAAGAAATTAAACTGATGAGAGAACAGTAAATGTGTCTATTTAAAACTGAACAAAAATAGTGTGTTTGGTTCTTTGGTTCTTTGGTTATGGAAGGCCCTGGTATCACTGCAAACAAATTAAAATCCATAACTGTTCAACCGCCCGTGCCAGTGGAATCATCCGAATTACTAACTCATCTCCCAAACAAAGAAAGGTAGCTGTAGTCCCCATCATAGCAGTCTCAGCACACGCCAAAAGACATACGGTGAAACCGCACAGAAAGTGAACACAGCCAACTACTACCTGTAATACGATATCATAATTCATCGTAAACAATTGGAATATCGAAACATGATCAAAACGGATGAAAGATACAGCTCACGATGTGCACAGTGTGATACTTACATGAACATAACCGAAATGATAACACAAACCAATGTTAATATATTTCATAATTTTACACAAAATTTCTTTAAAAAACTATCAATATAATAATATATTTCATAATCTTTGTAACTTTTACTTCTGAAAACAAAATCCCATGACTTCGTCTCATTTCGCACTTTTATTCCCCGCCTCGAACGAGTTGTGATTATTTTGATCATCATCATCAAGTACCGGGCCTGTTGGCGTAGGTGATCATGTCTCCCCACAACTTTCGATCTCGACAGTTATTTATCATTTCTGTTGTTGACCTTTTGCCAAGACATTGTCTTAAGCTGTCTGGTATTTTTTCTCTTTGCTTCCCTCTATCCCTCCGTCCCTCAATTTTTCCAGTTGTTACAATATATTCCAGCTGTTCTCTTCTCATTACATGGCCAAATCAATGATGATTGTTTCTTCCTAATATTGGAAATTAGCTCTTTTTTTGCTTTGGTCTCTTTCCGAACATTTTCATTACTCTTCTTAGCTGTCCATGGTATTCTCAACATTCTTCTGTAAAACCACATTTCTACAGACTCAAGTGATTTTCTTGTCTGTTGTCCTAGACACTACCCTCACTATCAAAATAATTGAGATTCTTTCAGACGGGCTGTGGTGAATGCATCCTTCTGTGGAGATAGTGCCCTCATACTGGATATTATCTTGATAGTGACCTCATACTGGATATTATTTTGATAGTGACCTCATACTGGATATTATTTTGATAGTGACCTCATACTGGATATTATTTTGATAGTGACCTCATACTGGATATTATTTTCATAGTGACCTCATACTGGATATTATTTTCATAGTGACCTCATACTATGAACCACTGACAATAATTACTCTGGCAATATGTAAAATAAAGGGTTAAAGGTCATGTTATATAGCATTACTGTCTTTGGGAGACAGTGCTATTATTGCAATGATAATAATGGAAATAACGGTTGTGGTTAATTTAATTAGCTCATCATCATCATCATCGTGTGCCTTCTCCGCAACGAAGGTTGGCTACCATGGATCGCCATTCTACTCTGTTTCTTGCTTTGATGGTGCAGGCTGACATAGATTGACTTGTCCATCTTTTGATGTTACTCGTCCATGTTAGTCTTGGTCTGCCTCTGCCTCTTTTACCTTGCATTTTTCCTTCCAATATTACTTTTAGTAGGATGTTGTGTCTTTTAACATGCCCGAAAAATTTCATTTTTCTTGTCTTAATTGTGTTTAGTAGTTCTCTTTTTATTTTCAGTTGTTTTAAAACTTCATCATTTGTTATCTTTTGTTTCCATCCAATTCTACCTATTCTTCTATAAATCCACTTTTCAAAGGCTTCAATTTTCTGTTCTGTTTTCTTGTTCAATTAGCTACGTTAATAAAAATTAAGAGATGAATTGTAACTCTAAAAAAAACATAATGTTTTCACTTACTGAGTGTGATTTATGTATTTATTTTGGGTGGGAGGTGGAGTGGTAAAAAATACATATAGTTTTATTTTTTTTTTAAATTCACCAGCTTTCACCTCTGGAGAAGTCTCTAGAGACCAGGAACTGAAGTTGCGTGTTAATCCGTTTTTCCCTGGCAGCCGTTAGCACAGGGGTCCCTCGCCGCACAGGCGACACTAAAAGACAACATGGGTTGAAGAGCTCTTGTTGATGGTATATATCCCATTGGTTGTAAAAAAAAATCAAGAAAAGTATATAACAGGTAACTCCTTCTTCGGAGGTACTCATATTTTTTTTTCCGTCCATGAGTAATTGATTTCCAAGCCGAGGTGTCCCTGCTGAGACCACGGGTGGTTACCGCAGAGATAAATCATAAATATAAATCCCAACTAGTGTGATATTTGAGACGCGATGCTCCCTGCAAGTTGGGAATGGTTTATCCACCGGAAAGTAAGTCACGGGCATCAGGAGAGTAAGTCGGAGGTACTATTTTACCGGCGAGCGCCGACTAGAGAATCACAAAGCCAAAACTTAAATAGGATACAGCAGGGGAAAAATACAAGTAGGGTGACCTTGAGATTTACTAACAATAACACTTGAATCGTGTACACAATTCCTGGAATAGACTTTTTGACTGGACGAGTAAAGATCGGCTAGATAAAGAAATTTTATGACGAAGTACATCAAAAGTTATGTGCGACGACCATTGACAGCATTGGGCGGATATTAATGGTCAACTTTAACCCTTTATCTCCTGAATTATTTAATGACTTTAATTACATCTGATTTTAGACTGCTTTCCTCTTCTTTCTTTCACTAGGGAGAATGCACCGTTGTGTGGGACATCTAGGTAGAGACAGAGATTCTTTTAGACGGAGTGTTGTGAATGCAACGTTATGTGGGAGATATGACAAGAGACAGAGATTCTTTCAGACGGACTGTTATGAATGCAACGTTATGTGGGAGATATGACAAGAGACAGAGATTCTTTCAGACGGACTGTTGTGAATGCAACGTTATGTGGGAGACATGACTAGAGACAGAGATTCTTTCAGACCGACTGTTGTGAATGCAACGTTATGTGGGAGATATGACAAGAGACAGAGATTCTTTCAGACGGACTGTTATGAATGCAACGTTATGTGGGAGATATGACAAGAGACAGAGATTCTTTCAGACGGAATGTTGTGAATGCAACGTTATGTGGGAGATATGACAAGAGACAGAGATTCTTTCAGACGGAATGTTATGAATGCAACGTTATGTGGGAGATATGACAAGAGACAGAGATTCTTTCAGACGGAATGTTATGAATGCAACGTTATGTGGGAGTTATGACAAGAGACAGAGATTCTTTCAGACGGAATGTTGTGAATGCAACGTTATGTGGGAGATATGACTAGAGACAGAGATTCTTTCAGACGGAATGTTATGAATGCAACGTTATGTGGGAGATATGACTAGAGACAGAGATTCTTTCAGACGGAATGTTATGAATGCAACGTTATGTGGGAGATATGACAAGAGACAGAGATTCTTTCAGACGGAATGTTGTGAATGCAACGTTATGTGGGAGATATGACAAGAGACAGAGATTCTTTCAGACGGAATGTTGTGAATGCAACGTTATGTGGGAGATATGACAAGAGACAGAGATTCTTTCAGACGGACTGTTGTGAATGCAACGTTATGTGGGAGATATGACAAGAGACAGAGATTCTTTCAGACGGACTGTTGCGAATGCAACGTTATGTGGGAGATATGACTAGAGACAGAGATTCTTTCAGACGGACTGTTGTGAATGCAACGTTATGTGGGAGATATGACAAGAGACAGAGATTCTTTCAGACGGAATGTTGTGAATGCAACGTTATGTGGGAGATATGACAATAGACAGAGATTCTTTCAGACGGAATGTTATGAATGCAACGTTATGTGGGAGATATGACAAGAGACAGAGATTCTTTCAGACGGAATGTTGTGAATGCAACGTTATGTGGGAGATATGACAAGAGACAGAGATTCTTTCAGACGGACTGTTGTGAATGCAACGTTATGTGGGAGATATGACTAGAGACAGAGATTCTTTCAGACAGGCTGTGGTGAATGCAACGTTATGTGGGAGATCTGGGTAGAGACAGAGATTATTTCAGACGGGCTGTGGTGAATGCAACGTTATGTGGGAGATATGACAAGAGACAAAAATTCTTTCAGACGGACTGTTGTGAATGCAACGTTATGTGGCAGATATGACTAGAAACAGAGATTCTTTCAGACAGGCTGTGGTGAATGCAACGTTATGTGGGAGATCTGGGTAGAGACAGAGATTATTTCAGACGGGCTATGGTGAATGCAACGTTATGTGGGAGATCTGGGTAGAGACAGAGATTATTTCAGACGGGCTGTGGTGAATGCAACGTTGTGTGAGAAATCTGGGTAGAGACATAGATTCTTCTAGACGAGCTGTGGTGAATGCAACGTTGTGTGGGAGATATGGCCAGAGACATAGATTCTTTCAGACGGGCTGTGGTGAATGCAACATTGTACAAATGACTAGCGACCTGATAATGGAATCGAATTAAAGAGACACTAAAAGACAACATGGGTTGAAGAGCTCTTGTTGATGGTATATATCCCATTGGTGGGTACAAAAAGCCAGAAAAGTATATAACAGACTGTTGAGAAAACCATAATAATGAGAGAATAATCAGTGCTTTTGTTATTAACAAACGTTCACCACAATTCTGTCATCTCATTATAGATAACTAGACAAGTTAACCTACTAAGTATCTAAATCTTTCGGTTTTGTTGCATTAGTATTATCATTGTCACGAGCCATGACACAAGAATGTAAACTTGTGTCAGTTCAAGTTTTCAATTGTTCATCAACTTGTCATGTCCGTGTCGAGACTGTGAAAGACCTACAAGTTCACGGACACGCCCTCCTTTTTGCGGCCTAAAATATTCCTGAATAGAACAAACACTATTTGGTCTTTAATTGACAGGAATGTTGGTCAGGATGAGTTAAAATATTGGTTGTGTCGGCATGGTATTATATTTAATGACCACGGTGAGTCTCGTATAGGTTTTAACCCTCTTGTACCCTTTTTTATATATAAATAATCTAAGATATGCCGTTGAAACGGTCTTAATCGCTAAGAGTGAAAATGAGTTACAAGAAATGTTAGACATTATAGTGAAAGAAAGCAAAAATAAAGGACACAGTCTTAATAGCAAAAAGACAGAAGTAATGGTAACAACAAAGAGAAAGACATCACCTCAGTGCAAAATAAAGACAAGTGGAACAATATTAAAGCAGGCAAATGGAAACAAATATTTGAGAACTTTGTTAGCCTCAGACGGAAGATGTACAAAAGAGGTGAGACGCAGAATTGCTCAGGCAAAAATCATCTTTCCAAAAAATGAGGAAAATACTATGCAATCCATTTATGACAATAGAAACAAGAAAAAGAGTTCTTAAATGTTACGTAGAGCCAGTCTTAACATATGGATGTGAATCATGGACAATAGGACACACAAAAAAAACAAGAAAATCACTGGAGTCTGTAGAAATGTGGTTTTACAGAAGAATGTTGAGAGTACCATGGACAGATAAGAAGAGTAATGAAAACGTTCTGAAAGAAGTCAAAGCAAAAAGAGAGCTAATTTCCAATATTAGGAAGAAACAATCATCATTGTTTTGGCCATGTAATGAGAAGAGAACAACTGGAATATATTGTAACAACTGGAAAAATTGAGGGACGAAGACATAGAGGCAAACAAAGAGAAAAAAATATCAGACAGCTTAAGAGAATGGCTTTGCAAAAGGTCAACAACAGAAATGATAAATAACTGTCGAGATTGAAAACAGTGGAGAGACATGATCACCTACGCCAGCAGGCCCAGTACTTGATGATGATGACCCTTTTGTACAAGCACGTGTTAAATGGTGACAGGCAAAGGTTGACCGACGCTCTCACCGTACCAAAAGAAATGATTCTGAGAACAAGGCTCTGAGGACAGACACATTAAAGATCTCTTGTTTATCTAGTTCACCGTTTAAACAAGGGATTGATTTCTTCTGATTATTTTCTGTTCTAGACGTCTTAAAGGTAGTCATATCTACAGTCATGACACCAAGATGATTCCCACAATGGTTATTGTTAGTCGAAGGCCCCGCATGACTACAAACGAATTAAAATCCAGAATTGCTCAACCGCCAAGACCAGTTGAATCTTCCGAATTAACATCTCATCTCATTGAAGAATCCAAAGAAAGAAAGGCAGTTGCAGTCCCCATCATAACAGCTACAGCACACGCCAGAAGAAAAAAGCCTAAGCGGCATCGAAAGTGAACGCAGCTGTATTGTCCTTCTTCATACGATGTCATAATTTATCGTGAGCAATCGGAATATCGAAACACAATCTGGGTGAAACACACAGCTCACGGTGTGCACAGAGAGTTAAACTCAGTAGCTCCGGCAGCAAACCGGACTATGCACACAATGTTCCCCATAGTGCTATTTCTTGATGATATTATATTAGTCTTGGTAACTTTTTCAGACATGAAACTTAACTCTTTCAGTACGGAAGGTTTTTATCAATTTAACGGTAGAGATTTCAAAGACAACATTTGTCATGTTTTTAAATACCATTGTACAGTTTATCTAACACCTAACATATTATATATTATCATTTAGATAAATGAACAAGGAATTGGATTTCACCAATATCAAGATGATAAAAGATCTATAAAAAGAATGTGGTTTGATGACAGTTTGCACTTATCAAAACGAGAGTGACGCACTGTGCGGCTAAACGTACATGACCGAATTCGGCATGGCGCATGGTGCGTTGAAACGTACGGAAAGAGTTAACATGAATATCAATCTTCTATAACAGATTAAAATTGATAATAAAAGACGCTATTACTTGAATATTTACACAATTTACAGCTAAAATATGATTAGTTTACACCAGAAAAGGTTACATTTGTCCAATTGTGAAACATTGTTTTTATAATTGGTGGAAGATTCACCATTTTGTGGGATCATTAGGGCGGCTACTTGAATTGTGTATCTCTCTCTCTCTCTCTCTGTCTGCGATCAGGACTCAATCAGAGTAGGACTCCAGACTCTCACACGAAGACAGCTGTCTGTTTAAGCCTGTTAGATCCACTCCGCTTGAATACCTGTTAAAACGTTGCACTGTGTTTTGCGACAGTGACCCAGTGCATCCGATTTCAGCCAGCATTTTGTTCAGGTTTGCTTTCCTTAGCCTTTGATTGTCCCCAATCTTCCTGCAAGGCAGCAGATGATCTTTTCTGTCGGGGGATTCTGCCCTTAGATGGTCGGCCCTCCAGGTTTACGTGCACCATCTGCCCGAGTCACTAGAGGTGACTAACACAGACATGCGACTTGTAATATGAGGAAACTGCAACAAGGAACACTTTTCATGCACAGCCTTCAATTGTTCCCGCCGCCTATCCTCATATACCGGTAAGTCACGTCCTCTTGAAAATGATGATCGTTGTAGCACTTGATGATGTTAGGCCATCGTTGATGACTCCAATTCCGAACATATAGACACACAGTCAGTCGTCAAATTATCCCCGTCGCACATCAAACAGCAGACCGTAAGATTAGCGGACGGCCGGTCTAGGGAGCCATTACGATGACGTAGCACACAACAATGTCGAAGACACAATCTTGTTCCCCTTAGATCTCTGATTACTCTAGTGTAAGCAGCCTACGACGAACAAAACACGAAGCAAATTCCCTAAAGAGATAAAACTGCGGCTGACGAAGTAGTTTACATTAATGAGTAACATGGAAATAACTTGCGTCAAGGAATTCCAACAACGTCCATGTACAGCACCAATGTGACGTAAAATGCAGATCAAGTCTAGACGGTGGAAGATCTCATTCACAACACTTGATTTGTCAAAAACAGACTGTTGTCGGCCCACGACCTTGCTTTAGCGACACAGATGTGTTAAGTATATCATCATTTTTACTTTAACGCAGACAAGTGCAACGGAGAACTGAAATTAATCAGACCCTGGATGCACTTTCTACAGCGATCGAGAGGACGTGGACTGGATCCGCCATCTTGGAGACGGAATTGAATTGTGTATAAATTTGATTCATTGTCTTTTCTGTTTACCAAATTTAGGTTTGTTCACATATTTTGTTTATTTTAAAAAATATATTCAATCTCTTTTTTCTCGTTGTTGTTAGGAGCATCATGGCTGCACACCGGATGAGCATCTAACTATCCAACAACACATCTACCATACACATCTAATGGTAAATGTCGGGTGCTCACGACGGGACCAAAGATATAAAGCCCGCTTGGTCAAAGCAGTCGACACGACGTGTAAGACTCAGGATTTTTATTTCACCACCTATTAAAAAAAATAATACTATGAGATCAATAATAGATTTTAAAAAAGGAATTAAAGTCAACGGTCACAAAATAAATAATGTTCGATATGCGGATGACACGGTCTTAATAGCAGAGACAGAGAACGAACAACAAGAAATGATAGATATAATTGTTAAAGAAAGCAACAAGAAAGGACTAAGTCTCAATAGTACGAAAACAGAAGTAATGGTCATATCGAAGAAACAATCATCACCATCATGCAGCATAAAATAAACAGGACAAATCTGAAACAAGTGCTACATGTCAAATAATTCGGCCCAATAATAACATCAGATGGGAGATACGCCACAGAAATAAAAAGCAGAATAGCTCAGGCCAAAATAGCATTTCAGAAAATGAAAAATATCTTATGCAACAAATCTGCGTTAATAGAAGTGAGAAAAATAGTTCATGGATGCTATTTAGAATCCATTCTGACCTATGGAAGCGAATCATGGACAGTAGACAAGCACATGAAAAGACGGTTAGAGGCCACAGAAATGGGATTTCTCAGAAGAATGTTGAAAGTTCCATGGACAGCTAAAAAGACCAATGAGGAAATTCTGAAAGAGGCCAAAACAAAAAGGGAGTTCCTAAAAAACAGAAAGAAACAATCAACAGTTTTTGGGCACATCATGAGAAGAGGAAAGTTGGAATACTTGGTTACAACTGGCAAAATACAAGGAAAGAGAGATCGCGGACGACAAAGAGAGAAAATACTGGATAGCTTGGTGTTATGGCATGGAAAACAGTCAACAACAGAACTGATACGATGCACTGTAGATAGAAGATTGTGGAATGACATGATCGCCTACGCCAACCGGTATGGCACACGATGATGATGATAGAATAAAAATCCATTTTCTCTGTCGTGAGCTTTGAACACCATACGCTCGCTTTTTAGCCGCATGGCCACGCTGACCTGGACCTCACTATAGACGCTCTGATATCTCCCGTGAGAATCTACCATAAATCATAGGAGAATGTTGACCCACATACATGAACTCAGTAACATTTGGGTTGGTATCCACAAAAAAAAAAAAAAAGTAAAGTACCCCCGTCACGCCAAGTGGCGTATAGGGAATATATTGTTAGTGACCATAAATTTTACAGACCTTCAGCACATGATTTTTGGGGAAATGTGGTCGGTATTATGCCCGTGCTGGTTTATTTTCCCAGAAAAAAAATCCGGTACCCATTTAAGGCAGGGTGAACCCGGAAGCAGTCGGTTGGGATCGAACCCTACCACTTGTCCTATGTAGTCCAGTTCACTAACCACTGAGCTATCGAGGCTCCCATCATAAATATGACACTTGTTTAATAAACGTTCATCAGTAATAAGGGAAATGTTTATGAATCACTCATCAGTAATGAGGGAGATGTTTATGAAACACTCATCAGTAATGAGGGAAATGTTTATGAAACACTCAATAGTAACGATGAAAATGTTTATGAAACACTTTATAGTAATGACGGAAATGGTTATGAAACACTCAATAGTAATGACGGAAATGTTTATGAAACACTTAATAGTAATGACGGAAATGTTTATGAAACACTCATGAGTAATGACGGAAATTTTTATTAAACACTCTTCAGTAATGAGGGAAATGTTTATGAAACACTCAATATTAACGATGGAAATGTTTATGAAACACTCATAAGCAATGATGGACATGTTTACGAAACACTCATCAGTAATGAGGGAAATGTTAATTAAAAAGTCACGAATAATGAGAATGTTTATAAAACACTCGTCAGTAATGATGAAAATGCTCTTTTTATAACACACTGACTAACAATAAGCAATATTTCTACACCGGTGTGTTCTTCTCCTTCCTTTCAACTCTATGTGGGCATGTCTTTAACAAACACTTTCCAAGCCGTCCCGCGTGGTTTAACTCTCTTAAGATCGTTTCATGCCTGTCTTATCTTCTTCATCTCAACTTCCACTTATCTTCTCAGAGCATATTTTGATCTTGCTCCTTGTTTCCTTAAGGGATTGATTATGAAGTAACAAGTAGTGGTGTGTAACGTGTACTCCTACAAGCTACGGTGACAGCTTTACAAAAAAGGGACAAGACAAAATACTGACGTTTTGGTCATTGACATGCGGCCTTTTTCAGAAAAACGAGTACAACACAAACTGACATCGAAATAAAGATAAACTCTACTACATCTAGGATGAGCAAGATAAGTAAGTAAAGGAGAAATCAAAAAAGATGAAATGATGAAACGAAAGGGAGATGTGTTACATATCGGAGGATTGGAAAAGGCGTATCTTAGTTGGATTGGGCACCGTGTCAGAGAAAGCGCCGTTCTTTTTTCGCATATCTTTGTGCACTGGTGGTTGATAACTACATTTGTTAGTTCTTCTTAGTCTTTAACATTTAAGTGGTCGTGGACACGTCATTAATACATTTGAAAATAAATGTCTAAGGAAAATACTTGGTATAGCTTTGAACGTATTCAAAACAAACGAGGAAATTAGAGAAATCGCCAATCAATCACTAATATCTTCAGTAATCAAGAAAAGACGATGGTCATATGTTGGACATGTGATGAGGAGAGATAATAACCGAATAGCAAAGCAAGTCCTCATGTGGGAAACAACAGGTAAAAGGAAAAGAGGAAGACCCAAAAAGACACTGAGAAGAACATTGATGAGAGAGGCAAGAGCAGCAGGAATCTGCTCCCTCAATGAGATAGAGATGCTTGCACAGAACAGAGACAAATGACGAGATTTGATAAAAGATCTTTACAAGGGTTGAAAGTGCTAAAATAAAAATTTAGATAAGAGAAGGAGTATCTTGGTCTATGCCCTATGGGCCGGCTACTGCTCGAAAGGTCAACAGTTAGGACGCGTCGTTAACTTACACCAAACCCATGATATCCGAGCCATTCATTCCGACTTAGACATACGTATGTTTGCTTAACAATTTGTTCCCGGGTATCGGTCATTGTGACCTACACTTATATATACATATATCATCATCATGTGCCATACCGAAGGCGTAGGCGATCATGTCCTTCCACAATCTTCTATCTATCGTGCATCGTATCAATTCCATTGTTGATTGTTTTCCTTGCCATGACACCAAACTATCAAGTATTTTCTCTCTTTGTCGTCCACGATCTCTAGTTCCTTTTATTTTGCTAGTTGTACCAATTTTCCAACTTTCCTCTTCTCATGACGTGCCCGATACATGTTGATTGTTTCTTTCTGATGTTTATTAGGAGCTTCCTTTTTGTCTTGGCCTCTTTCAGATTTTCCTCATTGGTCTTTTCCTCTGTCCAGGGAACTTTCAACTTTCTACTGAGAAGTCCCATTTCTGTGGACTCTAATCGTCTGTTCATTTGTTATATATAAACATACACATATACATTTGGTTTACAATCACGAATATGTTTAAACGAGACATTCATCTAAAAAGATTCCTGTAATTCTGTAGTATGTGATCAACAAGCGCACCATCCTCGTCACGATACGTTTTGATTTATTGGTTATAATGATCATCATCATCAAATACCGGGCCTGCTGGCGTAGGTGAATATGTCTCTCCACAACTTTCAATCTCGACAGTTATTTATCATTTCTATTGTTGGCCTTCTGCCAAGCCACTCTCTTAAGCTGTCTGGTATTTTTTCTCTTGGCTCCCTTCATCTGTTCGTCCCTCAATTTTCCCAGTTGTTACAATATATTCCAGCTGTTCTCTTCACATTACATGGACAACAAATGATGATTGTTTCTTCCTAATATTGGAAATCATTATGATGATACCGATGATAATATCTGTTCAACAAAGGAGTTTAACCCTTTATTCAGAAGTCGCGACAGGCTTTCCAGAATTGAAGTGTCACACGATTTATTTTCCCAGCATGCAACAAAGAATGAAGACCTCCTTAATACAAGTGAGGTCCAGTGTTCACACACAAATTGAAATACGATCTGGCTCAACATTTGACTGGACCGTCGGTGACTTTCTCAAACCACGAGCATGCAGGACAATCGGGGCACGCCTGGAGGATGTTGTAATAAGAATGAAGGGTCTTCAGAACAAGCTTTCTGTTTGGTCAAGTGCCGGACCAGACCTCTTGTGGTCTACACGAACGTTGAGCAATTTTATCGTGCTTTGGGGGCGTAGTTTCGAATCAATGAACATCGGGAGTTGAAAACATAAATCAATATTGATCCTGAAAAGAAACACCTCAAGTCCTTTCCTGGAAATCTTCTTTCATTGAACGTCCAACATTTAACAAAAAACAGTTTCTTGTCTTTGATATTCTTTTTCAAATACAGTTTTATCATAGATGTTAGATTCAACATTAGTTTGCTATTTTGCAATGTACACATACAAAAAAACAGGCAAATATGCATGCACGCCCACACATATATATATATGAGTGTGTTTCAGCAAGTGTATTTTGTGTTCTCTTCACACAGTAAGAAATAAGGGATTTATAGAGAGCTCACATGTTTTCAATCACAAACGATGCACTTTATGGTTGATGTGGATGGTATCATACCAGGAAATATTACTTTCTCCAGCCATTCCCCCTAAATAAAATAAAAAAATAAAATATAATAAATTGGTTCCCATTTTCTTTGGAACCCATTTTCAAATGTTGAATCTCTCTCTCTCTCTCTGCGATCGGGACCCAATCAGATTAGGATTCCAACTCCTCACATGAAGTCAGCTGTCAGGTTAGGTGTGTTACAAACAGAACATCACAATTAGAGTCTGCCAGATCCACTCTGATTGAACACCCGTTAAAAACGTTGCACTGTGTTCTGCGCCAGTGGCCTAGTGCATCCGATTTCAGCCAGCATTTTATTAAGGTTTGCTTTCCCTAGCCTTTGATTGTCCCCAATCTTCCTGCAAGGCAGCAGGTGATCTTTTCTGTAGGGGGATTCTGCCCTTAGATGGTCGGCCCTCCCAGGTTTACGAGCACCATCTGCCCGAGTCACTAGAGGTGACTAACACAGACATGCACACACAAAGATATGAGATGTGACAAACGCAGACATGCACATAGCGATACGAGGCATGACTAACACTGACATACATCAAGATATATGCCACATGACTAACATAAACATGCACATAAAGATATGAGATATGACTGACATAGACATGCACCCACAAAGAAATTACACATGTCTAACATGGACATGCACACTAAGATATGAGATATGACCAACATAGATAGGCACACACAATGATATGAGATGTGACTAGCATAGCCATGCAAACACAAGGATATTAGATGTGACATACACAGACATGCACACACAAAGATATGAGATATGACTAACATAAACATACACACAGAGATATGAGATATCACTAGCCCAAACATGCACACACAAAGATATGACACATGACTAACACAGATACACACTAAGATATGAGATATGACTAAACACATACACACTTAAAGATATGAGACATGATTAACACGGACACTCCAAGATATGAGATATGACTAACATGACACACACCAAGATATGAGCCATGGCCAGCACACACAAGCCAAGATATGAGCCTTGGCTAGCAATGAAAAACACCAAGAAATGAACCATGTCCAGCACAGAAACACATTAAGGTATCCATATGCTTGGGTTTGTTGTAGTCGGAAGACTCTTCTTAACGTGGGAATCATCGACATACGAGACGCCGGCCCCCATGAACTGTTAACAGATATCGTCCAAACAGTTGTACGGAGATTTGAGAGTGCAGTCTGACCCGTAAAACGTTCCCTTGCATGCACAGATCCCGGTTGACTGTTCACAGGTGTCGTTGAAACAGTGGTCAGGACATTTGAGAGTGCAGTCTGGCCCGTAGTACGCTTCCTTGCACGTACAGCCTGCACTTTCAGGGTCACATATGATGTCACAGCCATCAGAACACGTCTGTTTGCACTGTAGCCCAAAATTACCATCAGGACAAGTGTCATCACAGGTATAGCCAGGATGTTTGCAATGTTGGCATTTTCCGGATTTTCCTCACATAAAGAACTGACACTAAGACAAGACCCGGAGCAGTCGTGTCCATAGATCCCATGTGAACAGTTGCCGTGACACGTACCGATGATGACGGTTTGCTATTGATAAATGTTTGCACCTCACGCACCGTCAGTGCACTCTCGTCCTACGAAAAGGTCGGTGAGAACTCAAACTTACTGTGTGCCATTGTCGCTTGTGTGGTGACTACAATAGTGTTCACAGAAATATTTGGGTATGATATATCATTATACTGGAACACTACACCGCCACTGTCAGAGAAAGCCTTTGGAGTGTCATTCTTTACCCGAATCATAGTGCTAGCTCGATGATAAATTCGAATGGTGTGAGTCTTCTGGGACGTGTCAAAGTTCAGATACCAGTAAACAGAATTGGTTCCACTTCTCAATTGTGTGTGTGTGTGTGCAGTCATTGTCATAGATTGGTCTTTGTTTTGCCATTAACTTCGGCCTCTTGTCCACATCCGTCCACTGTATATCAAGCATTAAATGTGTCGGTCTGGTTTGCGTTCTGTTTGAGAGCCACATTCCGACCTCCGCCAATGTAGATGGAGCAGATATTTGCAATTATCGCCCCTTCAATCCGTAACATGTTGATTAGACCATGAAACTGTCCGGATCTGTAGGTCCAGATCCCTAAGCGTATTTGCAAACTAGATCAAAGTACTGACACTGGGTCCGAAACGCTCTCGCCGACAACTGTCACCGTTTGTGCATGTCCCTGTAGCCCTGTCACAAACTGAGGGATTTTAGCAGTGACACTGCAACGCACAATTTGCCCCGAACCAACCATCTACACAAGTTAAGCAGTTAGGTCATTAGCTCCCAATGTCGCAAACAAAACCAGCAGAATAAAGACTTGATCTACAGCGGTGGTTAACGAAATGTGCACAAACAATTATTTCAAACCCGTGGTTACAGTTCTAATAATCCGCCAACTCGCTGTGACAACAGACAGCGCGATGTTCAAGATCAGCATTGTATACACCACGGCTAGAACTCGGACGAACTTCCATCTTGGTGCGTCCCATGACGTCATATAATCAAATGTTGAATGAATATCTCTCTCTCTCTCTCTCTCTCTGCGTTCAGGACTCAATCAGAGTAAGGATTCCAGACTCTCATATGAAGTCAGCTGTCAGGCTAAGTGTGTTGATCGCCCCCACAGACAGAACATCACAATTAGAGTCTGTCAGATCCACTCTGACTGAACACCCGTTAATACGTTGCACTGTGTTCTGCGCCAGTGGCCCAGTGCATCCGATTTCAGCCAGCATTTTTTCAGGTTTGCTTTCCTTAGCCTTTGATTGTCCCCAATCTTCCTGCAAGGCAGCAGTTGATCTTTTCTGTCGGGGGATTCTGCCCTTAGATGGTCGGCCTTCCCAGGTTTACGAGCACCATCTGCCCGAGTCACTAGAGGTGACTAACACAGACATGCGACTTGTAATATGAGGAAACTGCAACAAGGAACACATTTCATGCATAGCCTCCATTTGTTCCCGCCGCCTATCCCCATATACCGGTAAGTCACGTCCTCCCGAAAATGATGATCATCGTAGCACTTGATGATGTTAGGCCATCGTTGATGACTCCAATTCCGAACATATAGACACACAGTCAGTCGTCAATTTATTCTTGTTGCACATCAAACAGCAGACCGTAAGATTTGCGCACGGTCGGTTTAGGGAACCAATACGATGACGTAGGACACAATGTCGCCAAACTCATAATCTCGATACCTTTAGACTTATGTCTGATTACTCAAGTGTAAACAGTCTACGACGAACAAAACACGAAGCAACTTCCCCAAAGAGACAAAACTGCGACTGACGAAGTAGTTTACATTAATGTGTAACGTGGAAATAACTTGCGTCAAAGAATCCCAATAACGGTCTTGAACAGCACTAATGTGACGTAAAGCACAGATGAAGTCTGGACGGTGGAATGTCTCACTCACAACACTTGATTCGTCAAAAAACGGACTGTTGTCGACCTACGACCTCGTCTTAGCGACACAGATGTATCAAGCATATCATCATTTTGACTTTTACGCAGAAAAGTGCAAAGAAGATCCGAAATTAATCAGACCCTAGGTGCATTTTCTGCAGCGATCGAGAGGACGTGGACTAGATCCGCCATCTTGGAAACGGAAGTCCGAATGAATATCTAAGCCGTGTCTGACTTTTAAAAAATGCGATATCTTGGAATTAAGTTCGTTCAGTAGCTTCACAATATAATATCATATCGTAGCTATAGCACTGTCTACATATATCGTGGAGCGTTGAGGGGAGCTGCAGTTTTCTATCCTGGATAAAGTGTATGACGTTTGCATGTATTAATCGCTGCAGTTTCCTGTGACGTTGGTTGTCTAAACATATGACTACTGGTCTGTCTCGAGTTTGTTGTCTAAACATATGACTACTTGTCTGTCTCGAGTTTGTTGTCTAAACATATGACTACTGGTCTGTCTCGAGTTTGTTGTCTAAACATATAACTACTGGTCTGTCTCGAGTTTGTTGTCAAAACATATGACTACTGGTCTGTCTCGAGTTTGTTGTCTAAACATATGACTACTGGTCTGTCTCGAGTTTGTTGTCTAATCATATAACTACTGGTCTGTCTCGAGTTTGTTGTCAAAACATATGACTACTGGTTGTGTCTCGAGTTTGTTGTCAAAATATCTACTACTGGTCTGTCTCGAGTTTGTTGTCTAAACATATAACTACTGGTCTGACTCGAGTTTGTTGTCAAAACATATGACTACTGGTCTGTCTCGAGTTTGTTGTCAAAATATCTACTACTGGTCTGTCTCGAGGTTGTTGTCTAGACATATAACTACTGGTCTGCCTCGAGTTTGTTGTCTAAACATATGACTACGGGTCTGTCTCGAGTTTCTTGTCTAAACATATGACCACTGGTCTTCCTCGAGTTTGTTGTCTAAACATATGACTACTGGTCTGTCTCGAGTTTGTTGTCTAAACATATAAGTACTGGTCTGTCTCGAGTTTGTTGCCTAAACATATGACTACTGGTCTGTCTCGAGTTTGTTGTCTAAACATATAACTACTGGTCTGCCTCGAGTTTTTTGTCTAAACATATGACTACTGGTCTGTCTCGAGTTTGTTGCATAACATATAACTACTGGTCTGCCTCGAGTTTGTTGTCAAAACATATGACTACTGGTCTGTCTCGACTTTGTTGTCAAAATATCTTCTACTGGTCTGTCTCGAGTTTGTTGTCAAAAAATATGACTACTGGTCTGTCTCGTGTTTGTTGTCAAAATATCTACTACTGGTCTGTCTCGAGTTTGTTGTCAAAACATATGACTACTGGTCTGTCTCGAGTTTGTTGTCAAAATATCTACTACTGGTCTGTCTCGAGTTTGTTGTCAAAACATATGCCGACTGGTCTGTCTCGAGTTTGTTGTCTAAACATATAACTACTGGTCTGTCTCGAGTTTGTTGTCAAAACATATGCCGACTGGTCTGTCTCAAGTTTGTTGTCTAAACATATAAGTACTGGTCTGTCTCGAGTTTGTTGTCTAAACATATGACTTCTGGTCTGCCTCGAGTTTGTTGTCTAAACATATAACTACTGGTCTGTCTCGAGTTTGTTGTCTAAACATATGCCGACTGGTCTGTCTCGAGTTTGTTGTCTAAACATATAACTACTGGTCTGCCTCGAGTTTGTTGTCAAAATATCTTCTACTGGTCTGTCTCGGGTTTGTTGTCAAAAAATATGACTACTGGTCTGTCTCGAGTTTGTTGTCAAAATATCTACTACTGGTCTGTCTCGAGTTTGTTGTCAAAACATATGACTACTGGTCTGTCTCGAGTTTGGTGTCAAAATATCTACTACTGGTCTGTCTCGAGTTTGTTGTCAAAACATATGCCGACTGGTCTGTCTCGAGTTTGTTGCCTAAACATATAACTACTGGTCTGTCTCGAGTTTGTTGTCAAAACATATGCCGACTGGTCTGTCTCAAGTTTGTTGTCTAAACATATAAGTACTGGTCTGTCTCGATTTTGTTGTCTAAACATATGACTTCTGGTCTGCCTCGAGTTTGTTGTCTAAACATATAACTACTGGTCTGTCTCGAGTTTGTTGTCAAAACATATGCCGACTGGTCTGTCTCGAGTTTGTTGTCTAAACATATAACTACTGGTCTGTCTCGAGTTTGTTGTCTAAACATATAACTACTGGTCTGTCTCGAGTTTGTTGTCAAAACATATGACTACTGGTCTGTCTCGAGTTTGTTGCCTAAACATATGAATACTGGTCTGTCTCGAGTTTGTTGTCTAAACATATAACTACTGGTCTGCCTCGAGTTTGTTGTCAAAATATCTTCTACTGGTCTGTCTCGAGTTTGTTGTCAAAAAATATGACTACTGGTCTGTCTCGAGTTTGTTGTCAAAATATCTACTACTGGTCTGTCTCGAGTTTGTTGTCAAAACATATGACTACTGGTCTGTCTCGAGTTTGGTGTCAAAATATCTACTACTGGTCTGTCTCGAGTTTGTTGTCAAAACATATGCCGACTGGTCTGTCTCGAGTTTGTTGCCTAAACATATAACTACTGGTCTGTCTCGAGTTTGTTGTCAAAACATATGCCAACTGGTCTGTCTCAAGTTTGTTGTCTAAACATATAAGTACTGGTCTGTCTCGAGTTTGTTGTCTAAACATATGACTTCTGGTCTGCCTCGAGTTTGTTGTCTAAACATATAACTACTGGTCTGTCTCGAGTTTGTTGTCAAAACATATGCCGACTGGTCTGTCTCGAGTTTGTTGTCTAAACATATAACTACTGGTCTGTCTCGAGTTTGTTGTCTAAACATATAACTACTGGTCTGTCTCGAGTTTGTTGTCAAAACATATGACTACTGGTCTGTCTCGAGTTTGTTGTCAAAACATATAACTACTGGTCTGTCTCGAGCTTGTTGTCTAAGCATATGACCACTGGTCTGTCTCGAGTTTGTTGTCAAAACATATAACCACTGGTCTGTCTCGAGTTTGTTGTCTAAACATATGACCACTGGTCTGTCTCGAGTTTGTTGTCTAAACATATAACCACTGGTCTGTCTCGAGTTTGTTGTCTAAACATATGACCACTGGTCTGTCTCGAGTTTGTTGTCTAAACATATGACCACTGGTCTGTCTCGAGTTTGTTGTCTAAACATATGACCACTTGTCTGTCTCGAGTTTGAAACAACATCTTCTACTGTTGCGGGAGAGAGCTGTATCAAAGTTACTAGACCGCTTGCCTTGTGGGTATGGAAAGGTAGGACTGTGAATTGATAGTGATCGCATCTTCGCCTTCCTTCCTTCCTTCCTTCCTTCCTTCCTTCCTTCCTTCCTTCCTTCCTTCCTTCCTTCCTTCCTTCCTTCCTTCCTTCCTTCCTTCCTTCCTTCCTTCCTTCCTTCCTTCCTTCCTTCCTTCCTTCCTTCCTTCCTTCCTTCCCTCAAATTAATGTTTCGAAATTAACACAAGCCTAATTAACGTGTTTAAATTAACACAACGCAAATTAAGGTAATTAAGTTAACAAAAAGCAAATTAGCGTACTTAAAATAAGTTTGTACACCAATTTAACGTACACATATTAACACAATGCAAATTAACATGCATAAATTAACACAAACCAAATTACCGTACATAAATTAACACAAAGCAAATTAACGTGCATAAGTACTCAGTGTGTTTAGGCAGCTTGCCACTTTATCGGTTTGTCATCATCATCATCATCGAGTGCCATCTCCGCAACGAAGGTTGGCTACTATGGAGCGTCATTCTGCTCTGTCTCTTGCTTTGATGGTGCAGTTTGTCATATGCTGATTTGTCTATCTTTTGATGTTAGTCGTCCATGTTAGTCTTGGTCTGCCTCTGTCTTTTTTACCTTGCATTTTCCCCTCCAAGATTACTTTTTAGTAGGCTTTGTGTCTTTTAACATGGCCCAAAAATTGCATTTGTCTCGTTTGAATTGTGTTTAGTAGTTCTCTGGATTATAAGACTGACGCGCTACCTACTGCGCTACCGAGGCTCTAAAAATGGCTCTCTCTTTTATGTCGATTCGCATCTGAGTTTCGATGCTTGAGGCTACACTATACAGAAATCTCCGAACATTTCTGGATAGGCGGCCGAGCACATATGGGTGTAAACTCGCGTGCTAAGACGTCGGTTCAAGTCTCGTACTTTACCTTTACCTATAGTAGTTCTCTTTTCATTTTTAGTTGTTTTAATACTTCATCGTTTGTGTTCTTTTCTTTCCATCAAATTCTACCTATTATTCTATATATCCATCGGAATCAATCGGTTTGTAGTCTAGATAAAAGCTGTGAATTTATGTTATTCATCTTCATCATGATCTATGCGTTGCCGACAAAACGAGCTGTAAAGTATTAAAACCCGGAAGGTGGATGTGATAGGGTGCAATGACCTTCTGTATATCCCAAGTTCTGTGACAACGATAGAGCTAATCTATTTACAAAGTGATTCAGTACTAGGTCTCCAATGTAAACCAACATCATAACGGGACTACGTCGATGCCTCATTTGCAAGTCTGTTCTGACACAAGCTGTTTCTGGTGAGCCCCTCTGGGATTTTTAGTGAGTTCTTCATCAGCTTTGACGATTCCGGCCCTGGTATGGCGACCGCAGATCGTCTAGTTGTTGCCCCCATCCCCAAACAAAAGAATGATGCAAAGAAATATAAATCATCATTTTTATTATCAAGTGCCAAGCCTGCTGGCGTAGGTGATCATGTCTCTCCACAACTTTTGATCTCGACAGTTATTTATCATTTCTGTTGCTCACCTTCTGCCAAGCCATTCTCTTAAGCTGTCTAGTATATTTTCTCTTTGCTTCCCTCTATCTCTACGTCCCTCAATTTTCCCAGTTGTTACAATATATCCCAGCTGTTCCCTACTCAAAAAACAAATCAAAATCTGATAATTGTTTCTTCCTACTATTGAATAATATCTCTTTTTTTTTGGTTTTGGTCTTTTTCAGAACGTCTTTATTACTTTCGTAGATGTCCTTATAAATAAAATATAAAAATGCTCACATAATTGTGTACACATACGAACATAAGCAAACCAGTACTGACAGCAATCGAAATATATCGACAACATCTTCCCTGTTAATTTAAGTATTGGTTAATGGTATTTCGACTGCACGTAGTAGGCTACACGTAACTTGGGGGAAAGTTCCTTACGAAAGTCCCTAAAGAAATGACATTTCCTAATGTGAAGTACTTGCGGTAGCGAGCAAGACAAGCCGGTTTATTTTTTCCTGAAAAACGAAATCAATTAACGTTGGCGTAAAATTGTGTGGAATCAAGCATTACAACATTTGTTGACAAGTATTGTGAGAGTTTATTTGTAAAACATGTGTAGCAATAACACGGACCATGAGGTGTGAAATGTCTCAAATAGCATTGTAACATCAAGAAATTGGTTGTAAACGATTTATCAGAGAGGCTAATTATGGCAAGAGAAAATATAGTATAATTTATTATAATCACTCTTTGATGCAACAAAATATGTCATTGCTTAATTCGTTTCCTTTTTTCATTTCTTCTTGTTCGTCTCTCTCTCACTCTCTCTCTCTCTCTCTCTCACTATCAATATGTCATCGCCCCTTCCTGTTTTTATTTATATCGGCTCTCACGATTTCTAAGTCCCGTTCTTCCCTTCTATTATCTTCATTCGATATCCCTGTTATGAATTATCTTCCTCACCGACACTCATCATCCTCCCTGGTCCTTTGTCACTTTAGTTTCCTCTTTTTTTTTAGAAATTGTACTACCTTCTCTTTTTTTTTTAAATATAGAATATAGCAACATAAAGAATCATCATTTTTTGGCCATTTAATGAGAAGAGAACAGCTGGAATATATTGTAACAAATGGGACAATTGAGGTACGAAGAGATAGAGAGAAACAAAGAGAAAAGATACCAGATAGCCTAAGAGAATGGCGTGGCAGAAGGTCAACAACAGAAATGATAAATATCTGTCGAAGTCGAAAGTTGTGGAGAGACATGGTCACCTACGTCAGCAGGCTCGGTACTTGATGATAATGATGATGATGATGATGACCGTTTCTTAACTTCTTCCTTCACTTTCCGGTTTTTTTTGTTAATTTGAACGCCAGATTCGTGATTCTAAAGTAGGTATTAAATAAATCATTATAAGAATACCGCGAGAGATAAGTTGTTAAGTGACAGGTCTACGATCAGGCTCATTACACCAACTTTACCACCTTCTAATTCCAGCCAACCGAAGAGAATATGTACCGAAGTTAATTTTCTACACTGAGAAATAAAGTCGGCCTGGCTTAGTGCTGAAAACCTGACTCAAAAGATCTGCTGATATATCGTTTATGGTTCTTTTTTAGCTCCTTAATTTTGTGTGTGTTTCAGTTCTGTTGTTTACACTTCCTACGTTTGTGAAGCGCGCACATTTACACTCCGAACATTTGCAAGTTAGACAATTAGAGTAGATAGTGACATCTAGGTAACATTATGGGAAGAACAGACAGAAAACAACATAGAGAAAAGGTTGAAGACAATTTCAAGGAAGGGTTTAGTAGGGAATCAACAACTAAATTAATAAACAGCTGTAGAGTAAAGTAAACGTAAAGTACGAGACTTGAATCTGCGTCTTAACTCGCGAGTTTTCACACATATGTGCTCGGGAAACTATCCAGAAGTGTTCGGAGACTCCTCATTTTACCAAAGTACTGCCCAGGTACACATTTCCGCCAGCGGCTGGGTCGACTGCGGGGTTATTTATTTTTTTTTTTAGCCACGAGTACAATTCTCACTGCGACCAGCGGGAATCGAACATGTGTTGTACAGGCCCCCAAATGAAATGTTCTTAAATGTAGAGTGTTCTAGATAGATATGATCACCTGCGCCAACAGGCATGGTACATGACGATGACGATTGTGATAACTGTACAGGTGGATGTCTAGACTGAAGTTCATTAACTGCACTAAACATTAGGTTAATTAAATCTAAACAATTTCATCATCATGTGCCAAACCGCTTGGCGTAGGCGATCATGTCTTCTATCTACAGTGCATCGTATCAGTTCTGTTGTTGACTGTTTTCCATGCCATGACACCAAGCTGTTCAGTATTTTCTCTCCTTGTCGTCCGCGATCACTCTTTCCTTTTATTTTACCAGTTGTAACCAAGTATACCAACTTTCCTCTTCTCATGATGTGCCAGAAAAATGTTGATTGTTTCTTTCTAAATTTTTTAAGAGCTGCCTTTTTGTGTTGGCCTCTTTGAGAACTTCCTCATTGGTCTTTTTAGCTGTCCAGGGAATTTTCAACATTCTTCTGAGAAATCCCATCTCTGTGGCCTCTAATAGTCTTTTCAATTGTTTGTCTACTGTCCATGATTCGCTTCCATAGGTCAGAATTGGTTCTATATAGCACCGATGAACTCTCTTTCACATTTCTATTGACATAGATTTGTTGCACAAGATATTTGTCATTTTCTACACAATTTAGACAAATTAAAAACTATACTTTTTTTAATATGATGATGTTGAAGCCACAATGGTTAAGAGTTTACTTTGTTTGTCACTAACCAGCCTGGTCCAGGTTTAACTACCAGATGTAGCGACAATTTTTATTAGGAAGAAAACGGTTCCATTAGTTCACCCGGCAGTTGTAAATAGGTACAGGGATTTTACTTTTTTAATTTTGTGTATGGAAAGTAAGGCGGCCTGAACTATACAAAATACGCAACTTATACAATTTGGTACCCATAACTGAAACAAGAGATCGGGTTCGATACGGACCGACGGCTTCCGGGTTCACTCAGCCTTAAGTGGGTACCGGATTTTTTCTAGGAAAGTAATGCGGTGCGGGCTTAATACAGACCACATTACCCCAAAAATCATGTGCTGAAGGTCTGTAAAATTTATGGTCACTAACACTATATTCCCTATACGCCACTTGGCGTGACAGGGGCTCTTTACTTTACTTTTTTTAAAATCCATAACTGAAACATATTGTCAAATAGCTCCGCATTCGCATATGCTTAAACCCTGGCGGTAACGCAAACATATTTATTTTATTATACAATTCAGTATCATTATGTTATTCCTAAAAACTAATTCAATATACTTCCTTCGGCAACGTTTTTTATAAAATGTTACTGTTGGCGAGTCATAAGGTTTTTTTTAATTACTGTAAATGAAGAGCTGTGATATCTGCAATATGTGCCATTTTGGCAATGTTTCTGTTTTTGAGATTGTGGTACTGCCCTATGTGCCGTCTTCGGCTCGAAAGGACAGTAGATAGATAGATAGATAGAAATGAAGAGCTGTGATATCTGCAATATGTGCCATTTTGGCAAGGTTTATGTTTTTGAGTTTGTGGTACTGCCCTATGTGCCGCCTTGGGCTCGAAAGGACAGTAGATAGATAGATAGATAGAAATGAAGAACGGGTGGCCGAATCAATAATTTGTATGGAGTAGGCGAGTGCGAATCCCGGTAGGGTCACAAGTATGTTTTTATGGAGGGAGGGGGGGATGGGTGAAATAGAATCTCTCAACACCTAGCGGCGACTGCACTGGACAAGCGGTCTTTATTCTCTGGTTCTACAGTTCTCTCCCCCCCCCCACCCCACAAAAAAGCAGGCCGCAGTAAAGGGAGAATGCAGGAGAGATAGTTTTTGTGTGTAAAAGAAGATCACATCACAAAGAAGCGATAGGAAAAATTGCCTGAGACTCGTCTATTTGTCACTTACCAACATACTTATAAAACTTGTATCAACAAATAAATAACTTACTTACAAATGTATATAGTATATTGCAAAATGATGTGTAAGCCAGTGGCTTGTATTATTTCCTTTATATAACTGCAAATCATGTATCAATGCTGCACTGATAAATAAACACAACTTAGGTTTAGAACCTTTTTTTCCTATAAGAACATATGGCTGAAAAACATGGACAATTAAGGGATTTGCTGAAAAATAAGTAGGTTTTATTGAATGCAAGTGTTACAGTAGAATACTCAACATATTATGGGATGTTTAAACGAACAAACATGCACAAGAACTTAAAATAATAAGAAATCTAGTTAGTAAAGAGGATACAAACAAGAAAAATAAAATATTTGGATCGTGTAAAACAACATAATGGCACAGAGTAGACAATTATTGAGGGGAATATAATTCTAATTAATGGAGAGAGAGGATTTCATGAATAATGGGTGAACGACATAACAGACGAGCTTGAATTGACTGCTGCATACGCTGGGCATTTCGTCGAGAACAATGGAAACATCAGATATTGTTATAGTTATTATAGTTATATAGAAGAGACGGGTATCACTGCCAACAAATGAAAATCCATAACTGCTTAACCGCCCGTGCCAGTGGAATCATCCGAATTAACATCTCATCGAGCATCCAAAAAAATAATGGCAGCTGCAGCCTATCATAGCGAACAAACGCAGCACACAGCAAAAGACATAAGGCGTATCAGCACCGAAAGTTAACCCAGCTGAACTGCTCTTCGTCATACGACACCATCATTCATCGTAAGCAATCTGAATATAGAAACACCATCCGGATGAAAAGCACAGCTCACGGTGTGCACAGAGCACTAAACTCAGTAGCTCCGGTAGCAAGCCGGGCTTGGAATATGAGGAAACTGCAACAATGTACACGTTTCAGACAGCGCCCCAAACGGTTCCCGTGCCTATCCACCATATTGACCGGAAGTGCCCCCCCCCCAAAAAAAAAAATACTTTACATCAACGTTATGGCGGAAATATAGTGCTACATTGTGGTCACAGTTACTTTTATCCTTCCCTGTACATGTGTTAAAATAGTAGCTACATGTATTCTAATTGTATTTCCATTACACTTGTATTCCAATTGTATTTCCATAACACTTGTATTCCAATTGTATTTCCCTAACACCTATATTCCAATTGTATTTCCATAACACCTGTATTCCAAATGTGTTTCCATAACACCTGTATTCCAATTGTATTTCTATAACACCTGTATTCCAATTGTATTTCCATAACACATGTATTCCAAATGTATTTCCATAACACATGTATTCCAATTGTATTTCCATAACACCTGTATTCCAATTGTATTTCCATAACACCTGTATTCCAATTGTATTTCCATAACACTTGTATTCCAATTGTATTTCCATAACTTCCGCATTCCAATTGTATTTCCATAACATCTGTATTCCATTGATATTTCCATAACACCTATATTCCAATTGTATTTCCATAACACCTATATTCCAATTGTATTTCCATAATACCACTATTCCAGTTGTATTTCCATAACACCTACTTTCCAATTGTATTTCCATAACATCTGTATTCCAATTGATATTTCCATAACACCTGTATTCCAATTGTATTTCCATAACACCTGTATTCCAATTGTATTTTCATAACACCTGTATTCCAATTGTATTTTCATAACACCTGTATTCCAATTGTATTTCCATAACACCTGTATTCCAATTGTATTTCCATAACATTTGTAATCCAATTGTATTTCCATAACTTCCGTATTCCAATTGTATTTCCATAACACCTGTATTCCAATTGTATTTCTATAACACCTGTATTCCAATTGTATTTCCATAACACCTGTATTCCAATTGTATTTCCATAACAACTGTATTCCAATTGTAGTTTTATAACACCTGTATTCCAATTGTATTTTCATAACACCTGTATTCCAATTGTATTTCCATAATTCATGTATACCAATTGTATTTCCATAACTCCTGTATTCCAATTGTATTTCCATAACATCTGTATTCCATTGATATTTCCATAACACCTATATTCCAATTTTATTTCCATAACACCTATATTCCAATTGTATTTCCATAAAAACCTGTATTCCAGTTGTATTTCCATAACACCTGCTTTCCAATTGTATTTCCATAACATCTGTATTCCAATTGATATTTCCATAACACCTGTATTCCAATTGTATTTCCATAACACCTGTATTCCAATTGTATTTCCATAACACCTGTATTCCAATTGTATTTCCATAACACCTGTATTTCCATAACACCTGTATTCCAATTGTATTTCCATAACACCTGTATTCCAATTGTATTTCCATAACACCTGTATTCCAATTGTATTTCCATAACACCTATATTCCAATTGTCTTTCCATAACCCTTGTATTCCAATTGTATTTCCATAACACCTGTATTCCAACTGTATTTCCATAACACTTGTATTCGAATGTAACTATGTATTTTTTCAGTAAATACCTTGATAGCCTTCATTTACAGCCATGTATTGGTTTAGAAACATTACAAGATCTTAACACTCAATGGTTTGTTCCTATATCGGTTCTTTGCCCTTTGTTGTACACAAACATACATACTCACAGATGCATACACATTTTTGAGGTTGTCAAATTAAGATTTTCCGTGGACAGCTGACATCAATTAACATGGCAATTTGTATGTGGAGCAACGCAAATTATAATAAAATCATTTAAAATACCATCTGCGTCTTCACAGTTTATTTAATGTCTTTGTTAATGGGTTCTCAAATGTAAAATTAAAATAAAATAGGATTAAAAAAAATAATAATAATAAAACAGATGAAATAATTACAAGAAAAGAAAAGAAAATTAATGAGGACAATATTGAAAGAGCCCAGAAAGGTAACTAAAATTAAAATGACACTTTTTTAAAAAATCAGGGTCAGAAAAGTAGTTATGATATTGAAATAGAAACATAAATATATTAATGACACCACATACAATTATAACATAAATAAAATGAAAATAGAAGAATATTATGAGAGAAGAAAGACAGGAATAGATTGTGTAATCGATGAGAAGGGAGTAAATAAGGCGGAGACAATGAAAGCAAAATAAAAATATAAGAGTGATGGAACAAAAATAAGAATAGGGCAAAAAAAGGGGAGGAAATGGGTGGTGTAGAGCCATGACGTCGCCTCCTGGATAGAATTTACCGGGTTTAAATACCACTGCAGAAAGTGGGAACTTTGTTTTCTTCAAAAATTAAATCCGTGGTTTCTTCGTTAGTTACCCACACCTGGTCTCTGGGAGGTGAGATCCGATGTCTAGTACACTCTGGGTAGTGAGATACGATGTCTCGTACTCACTGGGTAGTGGGATCCGATGTCTAGTACTCTCTGGGTATTGAGATCCGATGGCTGTACTCTCTGGGTAGTGAAATTCACTGTCTAGTACTCTCTGGGTACTGGGATCCGATGTCTAGTACTCTCTGCGTAGTGAGATTAAATGTCTAGTAATCTGGGTAGTGGGATTCAATGTCTAGTACTCTCTGGGTAATGAGAATCAATGTCTAGTGCTCTCTGGGTAGTGTGATTCAATGTCTAGTATTCTCTTGGTTGTGAGATTCAATGTCTAATACTCACTGGGTAGTGAGATTCACTGTCTAGTACTCTCTTGGTTGTGAGATTCAATGTCTAATACTCACTGGGTAGTGAGATTCACTGTCTAGTACTCTCTTGGTAGTGGAATCCGATGTCTAGAACTCTCTGGGTAGTGAGATCCGATGTCTAGTAGTCTCTGGGTAGTGAGATCCAATGTCTAGTACTCTCTGGGTAGTGAGATCCAATGTCTAGTACTTTTCAAAAACGGCGAAAAAGAAAAGGACTTGGATGCGCTCTGCTCACGTTAATGAACCCTTAGCAATTAATAGTCGAAAAGGTAAAGATAAAGGTAAAGGTAAAGATAAAGGTAAAGGTAAAGGTAAGAGTAAAGATAAAGGCAAATGTAAATGTAAAGTTAAAGATAACGGTAAAGGTAAAGATAAGGGTAAATATTAAGGTAAATAAACGATAAAGGTAAAGGTAAATTTAAAGATAAAGGTAAAGTACTAGACTTGAACCGGCGTCTTAGCACGCGAGTTTTCACCCATATGTGCTCGGCCGCCTATCCAGAGATTTTCGGAGATTGTCACGTCAAACATCGAAAATCACGATGCGAAGCGGCATTCCTCACCTTCTCAGAGTACTTTCCTGGTACCTATTTCTCCCAGCAGCAGATGGGTCGACCGCGGTGTTAATTCCCCCCCCCCCTCCCCCTTCTCTCCCCCCCCCCCCCCCAATCACGAGTGCAACTCACACTGTTCAGCGCAGGAGTCGAAGACCGGTTATCCTAACGTTGGTATCCCAGTCAGGTGGTTTTCCCAAGGAGACAAATTTTAATAAATGAATATTATTATAGAGGGAAACTTCCGAGACGATAATCAGCGGTTTTCAAATAGGCTACACTCCGCCCCCCCCCCCCTCCCAAAAGGGTTGCCAATAACGGCCGCCGTCCGGGCCAAAAATTATTAAAAGCATATCTGCTCATGTCTAAGACGGACGTGCCGGGCCTATAGGCCCCAAAAAGTCGCGGCTTTAACATAAAGAAGAGACAAATAATAATAAATGAATATTATTATAGAAGGAAACTTCCGAGGCGATAATCTGTGAATCAATTAAGAGGAAGAGGTATGTTTACAGCACTCGGAAAAAATGGCAAATAATCAACAGAAAAAAGCTGAGTGACAGTGTCCCCTAGCGTTCTTCTTTTCGTGGCAAGGCACTGTGCCACTGAGTACGGGTTCGATCCTGCTTTGGTCCATATTTTTTTCTGTTGTTGATTATTTGTCAATTGTTCCGAGTGCTGTAAACATAGCTCTTCCTCTGAATTGATTCGCTTTACCATAAACAGTGTTACACAACGGTTTCCACGCCAACTTGCTTGGGTGAACGGTAAGAATAAGAATAAGAAAAATGCGGAAAACGTAAGAATGATATGAGAGTGAGGCACATTCTAAGTCATTGAGAATTAGATCTATGTGTATGTATACTAAATATATATATATATATATATATATATATATATATAATAATCATCATTGAGTGCCGTCTCTGCATAGAAGATTAGCTATCATGGAGCGCCACTCTGCTCTGTCTCTTGCTTTGATATTGCACGTTGTCATAGGCTGATTTGTCATTCTTTTGATGTTACACGCCCATGTTAGTCTTAGTCTGCCTCTGCCTCTTTTACCTAATTTTTCAAGTTTGAAATGTGTTTATTTTTTTTGTTTAATTTTAGGTATTATAAACTTCATTTATCTGCTTTTCTTTCCATCAGTTATATATATATATATATATACATATATATATATATATATATATATATATATATATATATATATATACACACACACACACATAAATATGAAAGAGAAAAAATCTCCGAGTTTTGTTAATTTTGGTGGGAATGGAATGTAGATTTCTCTAATGCTCTTATGTACATCACTTGGGAGAATCCATCCCAGAGTACGCTCCTCTTGTGCTGTTCATGCTTGAATAAATGTAGGATACCAACCTTATTCCTGCTCTATCTACTGGACTTGTTGTTAAGCGTATATAGCCTATAAGCCTTTGTTAATCCTATAAGCCTATATATATATATATATATATATATATATATATATATATATATATATATAAAGAAATAAAAGATAAAATGATTTGATCATGTGAAAAGACAGAAGGAACAAAACACAACACAACGAACCTTCATGGAACGCTATGAGTATACCAGACCCAAAGGCAGACCAAGAAAAAAATGGCTTTATAAAATATTAGAAACTCTAGGAAACAGCAGCAACAGAGGTCAACAGAAAAGTATAAACTATATCTTCCCGTTACGTTGAAAGGAAGATGAGGAAGGAACAGCAGATAAAGATGCAGTGAAACTGAGAAAAAGAAGGAAATAGAAAATTAATAATATAGTATATATAATAATATATAATAAGAAAAGATAATAATATATATAATATAATATAATCATCATCAAGTACCAGGTCTGCTGGCGTAGGTGATCATGTCTCTCCACAACTTTCGATCACAACAGTAATTTATCATTTCTGTCGTTGACCTTCTGCCAAGCCATTCTCTTAAGCTGTCTGGTATCTTTTTTCTTTGCTTCCCTCTATCTCTTCGTCCCTCAATTTTCACAGTTGTTAAAATATATTCCAACTGTTCTCTTCTCATTACATGGCCAAAAAATGATGATTGTATCTTTCTAAAATTTGAAATTAGCTCTCTTTTTGCATTGTTCTCTTTCAGAACGTTTTCATATTTCTTCTTAGCTGTCCATGGTATTCTCAACATTCTTCTGTAAAACCACATTTCTACAGGCTCCAGTGATTTTTTTGTCTGCTGTCCTATTGTACATGATTTACATTCATATGTTAAGACCGGCTCTACATAACATTTAAGAACTCTTTTTCTTGTTTCTGTTGTCAAAAATGGATTGCATCCCCATTTTTTGGAAAGCTGTTTTTGCCTGAGCCATTCTGCATCTCACCTCTGTGTGAATATAATATATATATATATAATTAGATAAGAGTGATGTACAATGACGAAGGGATGAGAATAGGAAATAGGGAAAATGCTGGGAACCTCTGCCGAGCTAAAACTGAATTTCCTTTGTCCTCAAATCCAAAAGTTCTCAGACCGAACCGAATATAAAACAATCGAATTTGGGAGCAAATGAGATCAGGGGGCTGGCCCTGAAGGAGGTCGACTAAAAAATACTGCCCTCTGTTCAAGGTGAAGATGTATAGATAATCTTGCGAAATAAAATGTGTGTAAAGTATAATGTACTTGCATTGTCTTGGCAACAATCTCTAGCGTCATTAACGATGGTGTTAATTAGTTTTCTGATACAGACACAAAGGTCATTATAAATGATACGGGTTTCGCTTTTATGCGCTGGATCAGCTCTGTGCTTTGAAGACAATACAAAAGAGTGCTAAATCAAGACTGTGCGAATAGAACACCTTCGGTTCTATATATAATGGTATAAAAAAGTATTTAAGAAAGAATAAAAGAAAGAAGGAACCATTGAAAGAAGGAAGGAAGGAAGGAATACATGGACAAATAAATATATACTCAGACATACATATATATCACAAAGCAGTCAGGAAGGAAGGAAGGAATACATGGACAAAAATATATATATTCAGACTTACATATATATCACAAAACAGTCAGGAAGGAAGGAAGGAATACATGGACAAATAAATATATACTCAGACATACATATATATCACAAAACAGTCAGGAAGGAAGGAAGGCAAAGACCTAAATAGACAGATCGCAGAGGCAGAAGGATAGATGGTTGGACAGTCAGGGCTCTCAATATTTTGATGGTTAGACTAATGGCCGATCAGACGGATAGATGGTTGGACAGTCAGGGCTCTCAATATT